>WBMW01003428.1:98483-332171 GCA_013396635.1 Penelope pileata | reverse complement strand
TTTTTTTTAACAATTTAAAAGCAAAGAGCACGTTCTCTTGTTCTCTGATTTGACTAATGTTATTTTAAATTCTTGTCATTACACCAAATGGGGGAGAAAATGTTATGAACATAGGAGAAAGCTCAAGTATACTGCTAGATTGCTTTTCTACTCCTAAAGTACTGAAACAGTTAAGGGAACTAATGTGTGACCATTCTGCTGGTGGAAATCATTAATATCTTATTTTAATGTCTAATTCTTAGCATAAAATAATGATAATATATGCTTTTAAAGCCACATTAACTACGTTAGACTTCAGGCTTATGTAACCAGTCACTCTTTGCTTTATATAAAAACAGGTGAGTTAGCTAAACATCACGTAAAGTGACTTTGCAAATGTGCATGATAAAAACGCTTTTCATCTTGCAAATGTGCTTTAACAAGTATAACCGTAATATATGTTGCAGGAACACAAAACAGGTGTTGATTATTTTCTTAAAAAAAAAAAAAAGGTAGAATTAAAGCATAGTTAAACACGGAGTGCAGAGTGGTTTCTCTGTGCTGTTACTGTGGTGAGCCTTTGCTCAAGTAGATTTTGTATGGTGGTTTGGATGCTCTGAAGATGGGACGTCTGGGATCAGCATAAAAATTGTCACATCAGAGCAGAGAATTTGATGGCAAGAGTTCTAGAGGAAGGCTGTAGGTTGCTCCCCTTCGAGCTGGCTGGCCCACGTGCAGGAAGCTTCCTTTGCTGGTGCTGGAGCTGTGCCAGAGGTGACAAATCAGCCTGCGGTCACAGGGACAATTGGCAGCTGCAGCACATCCACCCTGCTCAGGCACCAGTCTGCTGGCTCCAGCCTCGCCATTCTCCTAAAGATCCGGATTATAGGTTCAGCAGCAGCAGCAGCTCAGCAGAAGGGCATTTGTTCAGATGGTCTGTGCCATCAGTAAACGTGCTGTCAAAGCAGCACGCATCACTCCTGGGGCTTTGGTGTTGCCAGCGGTGCAGTGAGCGCCATTACAATGATGGTGATGCTCCAGTTGTACCAACTAAAAAAGTCACTTTGATAAATGCTGTTGGTTTATCAGCAGAGTGGTATTTTAGTAATAGAAACTCACCTTGGAGTATATATATGGTAATTTTCCTTTATGCGACAGGGTTTTGTTCAAAGTTCTCCGAGTTCTAACAGGAATGCAAATGGAACAGGTGTGTCTGCACCATCAGGTGCCTGGTGTGTGCTGAGAAACATGAACTCACCCCGTGAGACTGGGTCTTGTGACTGGCAATGGAAATTACTGACAGTAAGTTTGCCTAAATACACTAGGATAAGACTTGTCTGTTATTTGGGACATTTAAAGGTGCTATGACATCTGGACCATAGGGAAATGGTTGATCACAGCATGAACTGATGACTGAGCACCTGGTGGAGGGGCATGGCTGGCCCAGGGAATACTGGTAGATCCCTTGCACCTGTGACTGGAAGGGTGGACCTGGAGCAGGGATGCCCCAGGCTTAGATAAGGGCCAGGCAGGGCAACCAGAAGCAGCCTGAGAGAGAGAGAAAGCGGTTGGAGGTGCAGCAGCCCAAGAAAGGAGCTGAGGAAGCAGAA
Organism: Penelope pileata; assembly: GCA_013396635.1. NCBI lineage: Eukaryota > Metazoa > Chordata > Aves > Galliformes > Cracidae > Penelope > Penelope pileata. The sequence continues at coordinate 330,582 of WBMW01003428.1, read as the reverse complement.
AATGATGTGGAGCAGAGCCCCTAGCTCCAGGTGAAACAAATGGCGTAGTTGTAAGAGTTTAGGGAGTTGTTCTGCTACACGAACAAATTATTGTTTTGGGTTTTTTGGTTTCATTTGGTATTTTTAAATCTGATGGGAGTCTCAGCTTGTTATTTAGCAATCTCTCGTAAGGATAGTGGGAAGGAGAGAGTATGAAACACCGAGTCATGCTCCTAGGACCTCAACAGTCCTGCATCCAGAAGTCCTGAGCTTAAAGGTCGGTTTTAAATGTTTGGTTTTTCTGTACTAAGGAGAGGAGTGAAAAAATGATGATGGGTATCCTCTGCCTTGCCTTTTCCAAAATTACGTGCTCCTTTTTGCACTTTCAATTTAAGTGTCTATAGTTCACTTACTGCCATGTGCAGTGTCTGTGTAATTGTCCCTTTGCTACAAATGTTTGGAGGGCACATGATGATTGTGCAGTTTATACCTTATTCCTTGGCCTTTTTTTCTAGATGAGTTTTTTTTTTTAGTTAGTTTTTTGTCCTACTAGAGTCATGAAGTGGCAGTAGATTTGGTGACCTTAGAGTGTTTTGTTGTCTTTTGCTTTAGATTTTGAAGAAGAAAGAAATTATTCGTTATACAGTGCTCAAAGGGGAAAATATGCTGATACCTGTTTTTGAGATGGAAATGAATATTTTGTGTGTATGTAATCTGTATAAAATTTTAAATACTCCTGTAAATAGCTGTGAGTTAAAGTGATTGCTTGAAGATTTGAGGTAATCTGTTGTTGCAGTGTTTGTCATTAACCTAAAAAGATTTAATAGTCCAAGTACTGTTGACACCATTTAGGAGAATAATGTCTGTGAGATGACATTCTGGAATGTAAAATAGTTTAGAGGCATTAGTCAGATGGTACGTGCTGCTGAGATCTGTACCAATTTCTACCTGAAATTCAGAACTACTATTTATGAATTCTGAATTCTGTCCAAGGATGTCCTAACATTTGTAGTTACGTTTGTAAGGACTTTTTTACATTTTTTATGAGGCTCAGGGAGAGATGCCAGCTTTCTTATGCATATAATATTTGGAAAGCTTCTGGGGATAGCCCATCGTGTCCAATTATTGCAGTTCAGGTTCATTAGCATCTCACTTCAATCACCTATGAAAGCATTTGCAAAAAACTTTTTGCTCTTGTCAAACTTGAAGTCTAAGCTAGGAGTCTGTACCTGATGGCTTTGAAATATACATGGACACAAAGTTGCGTTTGGGCTTTGTAGTGGCTTCATATTTGTTTATGATAGAAACTTTCTAGGATATAATTCTCTGGTGTCTCTTTCTGATTTAAATTCCGTTCATTCTTTACTGATTGATGTGAAGATCCATTGAACTGCTGTTTTAATTATTTTTTTAAGAAATGTGTTTTAGGTAATTATTTTCTGAACTGATAATAGGAAGTACTCTTGTTGACATTGCTTCACTGCACCTGGAAAGTGATGGAAGTGGTGGCAGTAGAGGAGGAATCGTAGAATGGCTTGGGTTGGAGGGAGACCTTAAAGTTGGTCCAGTTCCAACCCCCTGCCATGAGCAGGGCTGCCTAGGAACCCACCCAACCTGGTCTTGAACCCCTGCAGGAATGAGACATCCACAGCTTCTCTGGGCAGACTTCTCACCCTGTGGGTGTCTCACCACCATCTGACTGAAAATTTCCTCCTAATGTCTCATCTCTCTTTCCTCTCTTTCAGTTTAAATCTCTTGTGCCATCACTATCAGACTGTGTAAAAAATTGGTCTCCCTCCTGTTTGTGATCTCCCTTTAAGTACTGGAAGGCTGCAATGAGGTCTCTTTGGAGCCTTCTCCAGGCTGAATAAAAACAGCTCCCTCAACCTTTTCTCATAGGATAGATTCTCCAGCCCTCTTACCCTTGTGGCCTCATCCAGACCCACTCCAACAGCTCTGCATCTTTGCTATGCTGGGGCCCTCAGGTGTGGACACAGTAAGGAATAGAGAAGTGGATTTAGCAGTCTATTTCTTCAAATTATGAATCACTAATTGCCTATGAGTGGTGTTTTCTTCATTTAATTACTTAAATATTACTTACCACATTCTGAATGCATGAGCTTTTTTCAGTTTTGGAAATTACCAAGTCTTCTTCATTGTGATTCACGTGAACGTCAAGCAGACTTTTTTAGGTGACTTTACTTTTTTGCATTCATGTATGAAGTACTGACTTAATTTTCCGAGTAGAGATGTTTGGTAGTGACCAGCTCTAGTAGTAAGGCAGCGTTTCATATTATAGACACTATTGTAGTGGTTTTGTTCATGCTTTTGTGCTACCTTCACGGCTTATAGCACTGATACCTACCCTAGATTTTGCTTGGAAATACCAACTGGTGCAGAGGAAGATACGTGTTCATAGCTAAGTGTGTAACAGAGTCCAGAAAGTGGTGTGTTTCCTTCCTACAGTGGTGGGAAATTTCTGTCTTGGCAGAAATTCATTTTTTCCTGACATGAGCTTTAAAGCACCAAGATCAAATTCTGGTTGTGGTGTTAACCACAAAACCACTGAATCAAACGAGTTTTGGTTGCTTTCTCACAATTGTTTTCTCAACAAGTAGCAGTTTTTAATTTTGTACGAGGTGAGTTTTGTCTGAGCTTTGCAAAGTGAATAACTTTCCTCTTTCTGTTCAGAACTTAATCAGAAAATTGACAGTACTTAGCATTTCACAGTTTCAAAAGGCTTAGGCATAATTTAACACTTGAAAATCATCTGTTAGTTGCATTGACGTGTCACAAAGACTTTTAAAAACTGATTTTTGTAATTCAGTTGTTTGAAGAATAACTTGTCTATGAAGGAATCCTTTTAGCATATACTGGAAAGCCAAGGGCACAAGTGTCATAAGCTCTCATAAATGTAAATATATTCAGTTTCAAATGTGCTGTGTATGAAGTGATGTCCTTGGAGAAAGTGTGCAAAATATAGACCAGATTCCTTTTCACTAATTTTTATAGCCTCATTTACTAGCACAGAAAAAATTGCTATGTAACAGACTAATTATTGGCGGACATGATATTTTGGTGGAAAGCAGCTGCAGATTGGGTTACGTAGTATTCTGTAGCATTCATTTCTTCCTGTGTGTTTATGCCTTCGTAACAACTGTTAAATCCTTTTCCCTCCTATTGTTTAAGGAAAAAAACCAAGACTTTGAAGTGGCTTTAAGCACAGATGGTCTCTGATTGTGCAGAATATGCTGTAAATGGGCTCAGAGATGACAGAGGCTGGCCGGGCGGGTGGCACCATCCCGTTGGCCCCGTGTGAGCCTCCAGTGCCAGGTGCTGTGGGTCTGGTCCCTGAGGTGAGGGCTGCCTTGCTGCCCCAGCCCGGCCTGCTGCCTGTCGGCTCCTCTGCGGCCTGGTGTTGGCACAGCCCTGGAGGGGAGTGACCGGGAGATCTCCCCGTGTAAGATGCAATTGCGGTCAGAGAGGGGGATTATAAAAGCCATATGTATGTCAATCTCCTTCAGATCTTGAGTCCCCTTTTGTATTCAGGGGGATTTGTGTGCACCGAGAAGCAGGCTTTATATTCAGAAGGGCTGAATTGCATTTTAAAAGGATCTGGACGCTCACGGGCCACAGGCCGTGGATGTCTGTGGCCTGCCTAGCAGCGAAGCAGCTGAAAATCTGCAAGAGCTCATCAAGTGTGCTGTTTATAAATACTTGATAACAGTGTTTACAGCGCTCTGCAGCAGCACTCCTTTGGGTGGGGGGAAAAGGGAGGTGATGTCAAACCTCCTGCTTTCCTCTCATCCTCCTGAGAAGTTCCCCTTGGTGCAGGGCACGTGGAGGTAAATGCCGGTCCTTACTCCGGCAGTGCCCTCGGGAGCCAGCCGTGAGCGTGTCCCTTCCCTTCAGGGCTGCCTTCCTCTTCGGGGGCTGACATCATACAGGCAAGAGCTGCTTGTTTTCTCCGTGTTGTCCACCTCTACCTTAATGAGTGAAATGGTTAAGTGTTGGAGTGGGCGAGCCTTGAGGAATGTGTCTTCCATTTGACTTGAATATTTCGGTGGATAAAGGGAGAGGGAGGGAGAGAGCGAGAGAGAAATGCACTTACATCACTAGGGCTGCACTGAGTGTGCCTGTGCAGGTTAAGAGACAGACTACAGTGTCTTTGCTTTCTGCAGGAAGCAGCAATGCCGTTTGTATCCTAAGAGGAATTTTTTATTTAGAAAAGGAAGCATTCTTTCTGCCCAGGAAATGGCTTTCCTTGTGCGTTGCTATGCCAACTGCCTGCAGCCATGGTCTTCCAAAGTAAGCACAATAACGTAATTATATTGGCGTATTGCATTCAGACTCATGATTCTCTGGCTTTCTGTGTATGTTACTGTGTTGTATTTCTGTTGCTGACTCTCCTGGCGGGAGATGCGCTCGTCTCGACCGTGAGGAGCGGACATCATCACGTCAAATGTCCGTCAATGTCACGCTGCTGAGATTAATTGTGCAAACTTGGTTAGCTGAGCGGCGCGCGGATCACCGGTCACTACTGTCGGCAGCACTGGCAGCCGGGGGAGGAGGTCCCTGCTCGCGTGCTCTGCCCTGATTTTGGGGGAGTGGAGGGTGGTGGCGGGGGGGCTGCGTGTGAGAGCGTGTGTGGTTGCAAATGAAACAGGAGTATTAACAATGCTTGGCTGGGTGCTGGGGCTGGTTCCTGCACCCTGACTAACATAATACTCTATTAAGCCTTTTTGAGGGAGCCTCTGTGCAGTCAGCCATTTTAGCTTTTTTCCTCCTTTTTCTTTTCCTCCCATCCCTCGGTCTCGGGAATGGTTTTGTTCCCCTGGATGAATGCTGGATATGTAGGGTTTCGTCAGGCTCTTTGCATCCTGACATGCTTAGACTTTCAGTGTTACAAAAATGGAGACTAACGCTGTCGTTTGGATTGCTTCTCTGCACTACAAGTGTGAGGGGTTTTTTGAGCTTACCAGTAGTGACACTTTTAGCTCCAGCTTGCTTCCCCCCCTCCTCCTCGTTTTAATTTAATGCTGTAGAGGGTGACTTGCCATCCATAAGAAATTGGTACATGATGTGTAAATTCAGTTCAGCTTCTGTTTCTTCATTATGAAACCACTTGCAGTCCCAGCTAACCATGGAGTTATGGGCCAGCAGGAGAAACATTCAGTAAGTATTGCAAATTCTGTTTGTTCTATCAATAACCTGTCACGGGCGAGCTGCATGGAAATTGAAACTGCATGTCTTCCTCCTCGCGTGCTTCTCCCGATCTGGGGATTCAGGAGCAGGTTTTTCAGGGAAAGCTATACCTGAGGTGGCATTAGAATCTGTGTCTGTGCTTAAGGTGGTTTTTTTTAGCTCAGGAAAGGCAACTCTATACGTTTTTTGAATGTTAAAAATGTATTCAGAAAATGCTGTCATACCTCTGCCGGTCAGGAAGCTACGAGCATTCGGTTAGAATCAGTATGCGTTTGTTCAAACTTTAAAGAAATATTTGAGCTTTAGAACAAGTAATTTAATTGTAGCTGGTGGTAAGAATAGATTTATCCTGTATACTGTGCTGTACGGGTTTGCTGTTGCCTTGTAGCGTGGCATTGAACATCTGTGATAGACTTATGCTGAAAATGCAGAAACTGTTAGTAAAACACAGCGTGAACAAAAGGCATAAGTACTGATGCTTGATAATTGATCCCATGAGTCAGCTACACCTTTGTCATGCTTTAATCCCATAGGCTGCCTGTGTTTATTGTTTGTCATAAATTCATTCATAAGCATAACAGCAAACATCATTTAACAAGGCCTCAGGTGTCAGAAACGAGACATTTAGGCTTCACTGTGGAAAAAGATGATAGAAGTACAGATTCTTGTCACTTAGCTTGACACATTTATATCTTCATGGTAGATTTTATGTGGTTTGATATCGTTTTCAGTCTTAGCATTTGTTTCTTGAGAGCCTCTATGTTCTGTGCTCAGTGTGTGTACCAGAGTGTGCATGGGAATGTGTACAGTGTGTTCAGTATATACAACTAAATCATAAATATTGGGAAAATGTGATAGCAGGAACTTTTTAATGAGGAATATTTTCATCACAAATCCAGTTTTGATTTTCTGTAGAAATACAGAAGCCAATCTAGAAACATTTCAGAACACGTCTACTGGGTTTTTCTTATGCACAGAGCAGCTATCAGTTTCTTGTTGAAGACTGTTTTGTTCCTTTCTGTTCTTAATTACATTCTAACTATAAAGGAGTTCACGTTACCAAATTGTTGGTGCTCATGAAATATTTAGAACTTAATCTAAGAAGAAGAAGAAAAAAAATGCAACTCCTTCCCTCCTGAAACTCTAGTACCAAAGAAGCTCAAGTAGAATAGGATACCCTGAATTTGCAAATGGAAATAAAACGAGAAAGCTGCATATGTATTGCTTTTGCTGCTTTTTATCCTCTAGAAAAGGCTAATGAGAGTTTCTTGATGGACTGTGGTAATACAGAAGGGAAAATAATAACTTACAAATGAAGGAAAAAATAACTTGGTAGTTTAGAGACCTTACATTCTAAACTCTGTCATGTTTTAAATGAATTAATTAAATCACAGAGATGCATTTCACTCTGTGAGCAAAAATGCAGGAATAATGAAAGGGGAAGATCAAGATATCACTTCGTAAGAAAATGAGTTTGCTGTGAGAAATGCTGACATATATGTAAGAGAAAGAAGTGTATATTTTTGACATAGGACTGGCATACAACTGCAGATTTTACATTAACAAAAGTCATAGTTGAGGGTTTGTACAGAAGTTTAAAATGAAACCGTTAGGACACATGTAGCTCAGTGACAAACACTACTTTGACAATGAAACTTTCCATGCTTGTTCTCCAGGTAGATGTTTTTTCTCGAAAAATGGAATTGAAAGATCTGAATTATTGTAGAGAGTTCAGGGTTGCAAGACATACAGGCTTTGTCTTGCTTTGCCAAAAAGGAAAACTTACTAGATTAATCCTTTTTGAGAAGTTATTTCCATGTTAGCACGTTCCCAGAATCCTAAATCTTTTAGTGATGTCTGATGGATCCAATTTCAAGAAAAGAGCCTTAATTACTCTGGTGACATCCCCACCTACGGTCTCACAGCTTGATTTGCTGGGACAATCTGGAAACGAAAGCAAAAATCTCCTGTGCTAGGTTTCACAAAATTCTGTAAACTAATTTTAGTTAATGCTCTTAAATCTTAAGACTAGTTTTGTAGGCAGTAACTTTACTATTCTGTGAAAAATGATATGCAAAATGACCATTATCTCCCTCCACTCCAACCATGATGAGCGTAAAATGAAAAAATTTACGTTTCCTCGGGTTATTGATGTAAGAAGTTTAAGATGTTCAGTGTCCATGAGGAGTGCAGGTCCTACGTGTCTCATCTTTCATAAATTGGAAGGGTTTGAGGCAGTGCTGCAGCTGCTCATGTGAAAGTGGGTGCTGCTGTGTGGGTGATGTTCCTCAACACCCAGTTACTGTCAGCTGCCCAACAGCTATCTCATCCCTCCTTTTCTCTTGCGTGTGTTCTTTGTAGGAACTTTACTTGATGTAATTAAAAATAATTTTTAAAAATGACTTCTAAAGATGTGACTTGAGATGCATAGCTCTTTCATGAATATGTAACGATTAACAGCTCACAAATTGCCCGGGACCTTGGAGTCACTTAGGCACAATCTGTAAGAAATAACAAGTTAAATTTTTACTTAGAGTATTGTAGAAATTAAGTCTGCAGATAAAGGATATGTTTCACTGGAAGCTCAGTGACTCTCCTCTAGTGCTCATGCAGCCACTTCAATCTTTTGATGTTCTTGACCTGTCTTGAATTACTGAAAGATATTGAAAGCAATAAGTCAAGTTGTTGGCTTGCTCTTACTCTGTTGCAGTTCACAAAGATTTGTGACTGCATGTTGGGGGCCCCCTTGCTCCCAAGAACAAGAAGGGAATGAATGATGTTTTGAGGAAGAGTCTTCAGTTGTAATTAGGCAAACATGACTATTAAAATCTGGTGTGTAGTAAGGATGTTGATTGGGATGCTTTCCTAAGAAATGTTAAGCTTGATAGAAGAAGCAGAATTTTCTATTTCTGGAAGGGATAATTGGTATTGTTTTACATCTCAGAAAATAAATGTAGCCAGGGATAGCTAATTGCCTTTGTGGAGAGCATCACGCAGCACGAGGAAGAAAGGTGTAATGGTGTGATCAGGTTGCTATGCTTGGTAAGTTGAAGAACCCACAGTGACCTCACACCTGGAAGTTTTTATATGAATACTCGGGAAAAATAAGTTATATAAACATACAAGAGCCCAGCTCCGACTTATTAGTAACCTGCTATCTGCTGTAGCTGCTGCTGATTGTGATCTTGTTTGTCTTAATGAATTGCATTACACTGGGACTCAATGCAGATTTTTTTAAGGCATGTCTATTTTTGCTGCTTGTTGACAAACAATATTTATGTTTTATCCCCTTCTGATTATTCCTTTCCTTTTCATTAGTGTATTTTGAAAAAGGCTCTCTGCAGACCAGTAATGGAGTGGTGGATTATTCAAGTGATTAGGATTAGTTATTTCACCTCTTCAAAGGTGCATTCTTGTACAGTCTTTAATTGTACATGGCTGCATACAATTTTCTTCCATAAAGTTTATCTCAAGACGGGTAAGCTCTGGTTTATATTTGATCTTTTGCGTTAGGTTCATCGCTCAAATGGCCAAGCTGTGTTTGTGGCATACTATTTGAGTCTCGTTCAGAAGATGAAAGCATAAATTTTTCCTTCTCTGGCTTTTTATGGTGTTTGTAACTACGGTGTTAAAGTGTTTCATAAAAGTGCTGCAAGGTGGCATTATCTTCATTTTTCAGGTAGCTCTGCTGAAGCAAATCTTTGGCAAAAAGGGCAATTTTGAAAACTTGAGATGCTTATTTATCAGTATAGCTTGGCTTTAGTAAGTGCTCAAAGTATGGGCTTTATCTGAATTTCCTGTATTTTGGCCCAGCTCAGGCACCCGTGGTGTCATGATTGTCTGAAAGGTTAATTTTAAGTGACTTGACTGGCATCATACCAGAGATCTGTGGTAGAGCCTGGAGAAATTCCTATTCTGCAGGGCAACATTTAACAGCAAGTTCTTTTCCAAAGCTTATAACTGGCAAAATTTGGGTCATCTCACAGGAATTACACTGAATGCATTAGTGACCCATAGAGATGGCAATGAAAATGTCTTTGGCACATAGGAGATGTCGTGCCATTTTCCTGCTACTGTACCAAGGCCTGGAGACTGTTCAACATGCACTTGTTTGTGTTTGTATGTACAAGTTTATATTAAAAAACAAAAAATCAGCTACTTCTTCAGAAGGTAGCAAAAGCAGATTGGTTGTTTATGTATGTTCATATGGATATTTATGAACACATACATATGTATACACAAAAACTGCTTTTTCAACCTTCTTAAGAAGTAGTCGGAGTTTTTCAAGTCAGCATAGATGACTGGCATTGAAAATCTACTATTTTGAAAGAATTTAGAATCATACAATGATTTGGACTAGAAGAGCCCGTCCAGTTCCAGCCCCATGCAATGGGCAGAGACACCTCCCACCAGCTCAGGCTGCCCAGGGCCCCATCAGCCTGGCCTTGAGCACCTCCACGAATGGGACATCTACAGCTTCTCCACTGTTTATCAAGTAGTAAAAGCTCACCGTGAGCTTTGGGAAACTAGCACTAACAATGTTACCAGCTCTGTTTTCCATTTCAAAGTGATCAAATCTAGTGGTGATGCTCAAGTGCTTACTAAGTGATTTTTGTGATGGTGTACGTCAAAAGGTGTCATTTATAGCCAGAATACAGATGTGAACCTAAAAAGGAATCTCAGCTTATTCTGAAATGCTGTTTTAAACTGACTAATTTTATATTTTATTACCGAGTCGTAGACACTCCTGCCTTATCTTCAGGCAAATTGAAAATCCAGCTAATACTGAGAGCTGCTGGTACCCAGCAATTAAGAAAACAAGCAAAACCCAACCAGAAATCAGAACGTTGAAAGAAACAAAGCAAGAAGTCCTTAAAGGCCTTAAGGTACCGTTGATTTGCTTCTGAATCTACAAGTTAATGAAGTCAGAGGAATAACAGAAGCTCTGAAATGCAGAGTATAATGGAAGTAGTGTAGGTTAAAAGTATCAGGGAATTAGCACTGTGCAAATAGAGTGGCATGAAGTCCATTGTAACAAGAAGCATGCATATTAAGCTAGGAAAATCCTGTGCCTCCGTATCTCAAGCGTCTTCCACTTAGGAAATATTTGTACTCCCTTGCAGAATACTTGATCAGGAGTTTTCAACCAGTGGCACTCGTGCTGGGACTTAAGTCATTTCCAGTTGATGTAGTTTGTAAATTTAGCAGTTTAGCCAATGGACCTGTGAAAATATTCCAGCAAGATGGAGTAGATCAGGTTTTTGGAAACTTCATTTTAGTTATGTAAAGCAGGAAATCTCAAACGGTGACATGCAAAGAAATACGTGGTTTATAAGAGGATTAGAAACTGCTGTCGGTCGTGTGTGTTTTATCAGCGGTGGTTGCCCCTGGTACTACTCCAGGATGCAGGAGTGAGGGGAAACGTCTCGTGCTCTGTACTCTGCTGCTAAGATGACCCGGAGCTCATCTGAAAAATACTTCTGTGCCTGATAGTTTTGCAGGGCTGCAGAATCAGAGAAGTTAACTATCTGTGTTAAAAGACAATGGCACATGACTTAGCAATTAGCAATCACAGTTCCCTAATGCTCAAATTTGTAAAGTGTTCTGGGATAACGGATGATTACATAATTGTTATCTAGCTGGATTTTCTTCAACTATCTTATCTTAGATACTACTTCTTGCTGTGTTCTAGGCTTTAAATTGCTACAAATTAGTCCTTAACAACATCCTTGATGTTTGAAAAGCTGTACTAATTTTACTAGCCCTCTCAGGAATACGCAGTTCTGTGTTTGTTTTCTGAAGTAAATGCAAGATCTTTAAGGTTTCAGGCTTATTTTATTAAAATCTGGTTTTAATTTTCTGATATTCTAGTTGTAACAGTTAATAAGTAGTTAGATTTTTATTTCTTTTTAGTTATTGAGGGAAAAAAAATTAGGGTAGGATATTCCAAGAGTTCATGCAGGGTAATGCTGAAGCAATGTTTCCAGTGTTCTTTGTTGCCAGTGGGTGACAAGTACTACTGACTGTGAAGGCCCTACATGATGAGTATAGTCAGTGTTAAGGGTTGGAGAAAAATGAAAAAGATGTTTCAAGATTTGCCCTTGACCGAAGAGTCTTGCACCTGACACGTTTCGTTTTCAGTGTTGTATTTATCAGTGTCTGTGGCTGTAGTGCAAAAAAGCGTGGGCTGACCTGTGCAGGTCTGCAGGCTCTTCAGGATTCCAACCATTAGTGTGCTTCACCTGCCAATCTGTCTCTGAAAAGTAATTGTCACTTGTCTGCTACCTCAGTAATGGATGGTTGACTGTTCTTTGCATTTTGTTGCCTTGCCAGAAGTCTTTTTTTTTTTCTGTTCGCTTTCAGGTGGTGATGATTCAGCAAAGAACCACAGGAAGAATAAACTGTATCAAAGGGGTACCTGAGTGCTGCTCAGTGGGCTCTTTGTGAAAGCTCATCCTATGCCCAGGAGCTGGAATTTCTAGGAGTGTTTATTATTCCTCCCTAAATCTGTTTATGTGGGGATATTAGGAGGGTAGCTGAAGGACAGCAGATTGCAAAGCTTTCCTGTGGGGGATGTCAAAGGTAAATAGCTCTGTATTAAGGTATTACCTGACCCAAATAGTGTTGCTGCATAGCCTTTAATATAGCTGAGAGTTTTGTCTGATTTTTTGCTCGAGGAAGATGAGCATCACAACCATTGCATTTGGTGAAATAACTGAAAGATGGGAGGAAATCCTGGTTAGGTGTAGTTTGCATTTTGCCCTCGTGGCTTGCAGCTCCTTAGGGCAGTGCAGGATGGTACTGTACAAGAATAGGGACACAGCTTCTGGCCAAAAGGCATCCTCTCTATTTTGGGTTGCTCTGACTGCCAGCACGAAGCTTACTGCCACAAACCAACTTGACTGCATCTGGTAACCCAGTGTTCTCTATTTGGTCCAAACCTTATGCCCGTGAAAAAGCTAAAAATAAGGGCAGCAGTCTTCTTGTGATCTGAGGTCTCCATCGCAAATGTTGGATTTTTCTAAGTTGGGAGGAGCCCACTAAATCCAGCAGCTTGGACAGGGTACCGTTGCTGTGTTATGGCTGGTCAGGTTGGTGCCTGCTCTAAGGTGCCATTCCTCCCAAAGGCGGTCTGGAGCACCTTAAAAAGATATCAGATAGTTGGGTCTCTTCCAAAGTTCAGAAATGCCTGTGTGTTGTGTGGCCCCTGGGGTGGGAAATGAGTGGGAGGGCGCGTGCCTCTCCATGAGTCAGGAATGATATCCTGATTTTTCTTCACGTGGCTTCTGAGTGCGAGTTGAGTCGGGCACTATAATGACAACAGAAAGCTTTGAACTATTAGGCAAAATGCAGAGATTTTACCTTTAATGTGAAGATGTCTCTCTGTGGTCGAATGTATGAATACCTCCATGGCATTTGCAACTTGTAATGGAGATGGCACTTTTCCTTTGGACTAGGAACATGAAAACCGGTTTAGCCCCAGTGCCTTCATCCCAGGCTTCTTGACTTGGCTCAGGAGCCAATTTCTTTATTAAATCAATGAAAAACAGGCTTGTGAGTTGTAAAGCTTCATGCTTGTTTGCATCCTATTCCAGCTACGTTTTAGTATGTTAATGTGCTATTGCAGTCATAAAATGAAGCTCTCTGTGGCCCTTGTATCTTCTGACCTGTAGATAGTCTGTTACTGGCGTCCAAGTGAACCAGTGTTTGATTACAGCAATGCATCTTCCTGGTAACTGCAGTTACCTGATCTCGGAAGTATATGGACAGCCTGGGGGGAGCCACCTTGGAGAACAGACCATAAGCAGCGCTCCTATTCCTCCATCTGCGATCTCTTTCTCCCAGTCTATAAATATTGCCTCCTTTAATCTGTGGAGTCTGCCAGCGTGCTTTCTTACACACACGGGCACTGTGCGCTGGGCCGTTTGGATGCTGACTGGGATGGGATTTATTAGTTTATAGCCTGACTCCAAACTGTGACTTTGCAAGTCAGAAAAATGGATTAGAGCCTTTTTTCCCTTCACTGAAGAATGATTTCATATAAATGACGTCGTGCTATTTTGTAGGTCTGCTCCCTTTGTGTATTTAGTCATGTTGGCTTGCTTTTTAGTTAAAAATAGGCTTTCACTGTTCTGTACGGCTGTTATTCCTGCAGAGCTGAGAGAATGGGAGCTGGATTGTGTTCTTAGAGCTCCATCCATAGCATTGTTTCCTAAATTCCTATCTGCTGCTGTGTGCCTGCCAACTCCTGAATGCAGTGGGAGCTGCACGAGTGCCAGGAAGGTCTGCTGGGGGCTGTCCTGCAAGGGCACTGCAGGAGAGGGGAACGTGGCTGTGGTACTGGAGCCTAAATTGGATCTTGGTGGTGGGACCGATGGATTGAAACTGGGGTGGTGGAGAGCATCGTGCCTGAAAGCTGGGTGCGTTTGGTTGTGGTTGAAAATAATAATCACACTACATCTTGGGAAATGTAAATCAAACTGTGGGTGTTATTTCTTAGTTAACTACATACTAGGTTTGTGAAACCTTCAGTGCTGTTCTCATTTTAACCCAACTACATTTTTTTTGTGCTTGTGATTATTATTATTTTTCTGCAAATTAAACATAAGCAGCTAAAAGCACTTCAAAACATGCATTGGGCAGCGTCTGCCTCTGCAGCTTCCCTGATCAGAGTACAGCTTGACCTCTAAATCTTAATTTATTCCTGATAGCAAGCTAGGGGGAAAAAAATCTTCCAAATACTTGGCAGGCATTAGCTCTCTACTATTCTAGGATGCTCAGGAAAGAGCCAGATGCCTTCCTGGTGTGTATTTTCCATTTTGACCCACATCAGCAGCAGATTGTTAGCTAGATTTTTTGACCTTTGAAGAAGTTGAATATAGAGGAGCTTTCATTTGGAAGATTCTGAAGTGATGTTGAAAGATCTTTTTTTCCTCAAGCCGTTACTTCTAAGGAAACACGAGGGAAAGGAAAGCAAATGAGTTTTATGACATAGGAGCCCTTGTAAAATGTAATCTGAATAATTAACTCTGTGTCTGGAAATAGAGTCCCACTGACTTTTTTGTAAGGTAACAGTAAAGAATGGTACTATATGTATAGTCAGTTTTGTTTTAAATAAAGCTTCTGATGAGGGTAGGAGCTGAACAAAACAAACTAAAATGTAAACTGTGTTAGTTTCTGTTAACTGTACAAGTGTATATGTTGTCTATATTTCTCCTTGCCTGCTGGTGTATGACTTCTGCAAACTTTTTTTTTGTCTGTCTTGAGAGGTTTCTATCCTGTTCAGTCTTGCTTGATTCCAAAGAGTAGGTTCTGTTACTTGTTAACATTTATTTTTAATTATTTTTTTTTAGGTTTAGTAGATGAGAGATTTCTTGCACTTGACAGCAAAGGATTTCAGATAGCTCGCTTCACTGGTTTCCAAGATTCCTCAGTACAGCTGGTATTCCTAAATCAATGGATACTACAGCATAGCTTTCTGAACAGCATCATGCATGTCAGCAGCAGCATGCAGAAAATCTAGTTAGCTGCCTCTTCCTGCTGCAGAAAGAGGTTGTTTAGACAGATAAATGTCACTCTTACACCTGCCTCTTCCATTAGTATTGCACATAACTGTTCCTTCTGTGAGGATGGCACCCAGGGAGAAGTAATTTAGAAATTCCTGAGTTAAAATAATATGGTGTTTTTATTTTTTACGGTGGAGGTTTGATGTTGCAGCTGGGGTTTTGTCAGTTAAGCATGCAAAGATAACAGTGTTAATAAATAGTAAATGACAAAAAAATCTATCGCTTCTATGAAAGCAAGTAAGCTCCTTAGGCCCCTGTGATATGGGGTGGTGTAGCCAAGATCTTTCTGGTGCTGTCAGAAATGAGTGCTGAGAATGTGACTCTCAAATCTCTGGTTATCACCGGGTGACCTAGTGAAACAAGGGATGTATGTGCACACATCCCATGTCTCTATAGCTAATCTTCTGCTAAATGGCAGAAAAAAGATTAACCTTACTAACTGTGTTTGCAGAATAGGCTTCAGTCCTAGTATTTCCAGTTGATTTGTATATTTACTATTTTTCTGCAATTTGGCAAACTGACTTAAAATGCCTCTTCCTAAATAGGCACCATTGTAATTTTTCATGATATCAGTTGAGTGTATGTTGCTACATGTTTTTTTTTTTTTGAGTGTACTCTTTACCTAAGAAGGGAATACAAGCATTGATTTCAAGTTTGTGTGCATGCCTGTACAGACACAAGTAGATTCCTGGAAGCCACATTCAGATGTCAGCATTTTAAACAGAATAACTTGATATTTCAAATCACTTGCTCTTAAGAGGTCCTGGTTTTAGCAGGCATGATACAGTGCCTTCTTGTTTTGCTGCACTGCTAAAGACAGCTGGGAAACCATTATCTTGTGATTGTGTTCTCGTGGGCATTTGGAAACGTGAAGTGATGGCAAAGTTGGGCTAATTGAACTTAATGTTTGATATTGCTGTTTTGTGTAACACCTTGTCTACAAGGAAAAGCAGCAGGATGTTTCAGATTTCAGCAGAAGTACTGTTAACACAGAAGACAGCTCTGTATTGAGTTGTGTAAACAGGTTTACATGCCTCTGCACAGGGCTTCTGAATTTAGTGGAACACTTTTCTGCTTACCTAGAGACTGTCAAAAAAACAGAAGGAAAAATAATAATGTATTTTTTTCTTGTTCCCTGTGATCAGTGAAACAGGGAGGGCTTCCTGTTCATTTAAATAAAATATTCACTGTTGTTTAAAGAAGTTGGAATCTTCTGTGCTTACAGAATAGAAGCTCAAGGGATATTAGGGTTGCAGGATGCTACGTACAATCTTAAAAGTGTGTCAGTGTGAAAAGTTTTTGGTGTTTTCTTTGGATGCTATAGGAAGGAAAGCATAAACAAAATGTAGCCAGCAAAGCTTGGGGGTGTTACTGCAATGTACCCTGCCATTATATGGCCATGGGATAAATACTGTTATAATTTCAAAATTCACAAAACAAGTAATAAGGCAATTTGACTAGTAGGTTGGTGTACCATTAAAAGATCACTGATAAGGTAAAAACGTCTTATTTTAGGATTTTGCAGCATTATCATGTATGAAGAGAAAAGCTTGTCTTTTAAAAATAACCTGCGTCTTGCTGCTGTGCTATTCTGACATTTCAGAAAAACGAGATATTACATGTATTGATTTCATAACACAAATGCAAAACCTTCTTATTCTGTACGTTGATATCAAAGGTATTCTCTTTATACTTTATTCTTTGTAACCTTTCTTTTAAAAATCTCATTTTAAAAAGTGATACAATACTTGTCTTTTAGGGAAAATTATTTGCCTCTTGTTTTTTCAAGCCATTTGTAAAATTTGGTTTCCAATCATTGTTTAGGAATGCTCACTGTTATGTGAATAGAAATCTCCAAAATATGGCTCTGAGGATATACATTTCTGTTTTGTATTAAAGAATACGACAAGCATAATATTCTTACTAAAAAGTTTTAGTGTTTATTACAAAGTGGGCACTTTGCCCACTAGTGCATCTTGCAGTGATGCAAGTCCTCAGTTGCTTTGGGGTAAAGCAGAAGTGTGAATCCTTGACTGTTGAGCGAGGAAAATAAGAGATTTCCATTGCAGAACAAGCCCATGAAAACAAGTAGCCTTGGCACACAATCTTTTTATTTGGAGACAGTCATTAGTGGAAGAATTATGTATTTCTCCTAACAGGGAGAGTCTAAGTTAGAGAAAAGCAAAGCTATATTAGGAAAAAAATTCTTCTCATGAGCTATATCATAAAGCAAAGATGATCCTGGTATTAAAACTCCAAGGGTGGCATTGATATGGCTGCAAACAAGTTTAAAAAGCAAAGAGCAATTAAAAAAAAAAAATAAAACCATTCACCATGTAATTTCTTCTGGATTCTCATGTCTATTTCATCAAATGTATTTTCATTTGGTATTTTAAAGAGATGTAACCCCCTGTAAAATGGAAATCTCTGGTTTTTGCGTGTATACATAGAAACTATTTATGTATTTATATTTTAAAACGTTCCCTGCAAGAATACAGAATGCTCTTCTTTGCTAAGAAGCTGCATGTAATACAAATCTGAAATATTCTAACACTAATCCTGTTGACTCTTCTGGGCTTTTCCTCCTTCAGTCTGTTTCTCAATGAAAGTGTGAAAAACCAAGCTAGCCTCTGCTTTTTGTGCTAGGAGGAGTGACACGGATCTGGAAGGGATTTTCTGGGTCACTGCTGTTGTGCAGTGGGTTGCTCAGCACGCTCAGAACTTTGTCTGGCTTCAGCTGGAAACCTCCTCTGCCACAGCCCCTGTCAAGTGTGGTTCTGCGAATGTGTGATTCACTAGGCAACAACTCTCGACTCTCTGCTCATGAGTTTTTGCACCTGTGTTGCCTTTTTTACTGTAAATGCTTCTTTTTGTCCTTCTTGCTTCTGGGGAGTGATCGTATTCTTTCTCAGCCCATGCTAAAAGCTCCTCTTACACTTTCTCAAATACTGCTGCTGCTTTTGATAATTCCAAGTTCTTTGAATCTCTTCAAGTCCACCTTTATTGAATACACATGGCTGGGAATGTGTGCAATATTCCAAGGAAAGCCTCTTCTGAGGCCAGAGATAAGAGCCCCAAACTTCTGTATTTCTGGATGATGCATGCAGTGATCTCTTGGGGTTCGTTTTCTGCTGCATCACTTTAAACAGTTCAGTCACCTAATCAGCTAATAGACTGGAATTCTTTTCACAGTTGTTTCAGATGGATAAGTTAGCAGTCCGTGACTGTTTTGTTGTTCTCAAAGTGCATGACCTTCCATCTTTTGTAGAGCACAGTAGCTCTTGCTCCACGTAGGCATTGCCTTGCTCTCACGGACGTGTCCTGCCCATCCTTGGTGCCATCTCACTGCTCTGTACCAGCCGGCTTTGCTAGTGTGTTTGTGATGCATCTCCATCTTGATCAATTTCTAAGCTTTGTGCCCCCCGCTTGGAAAGATTTACTGCTTGGTTAGCCCTTAATTTAATTTTTCTCTGCGGTTGGGTATAAAACTAAGTCAACACGTGGTGTAAGCAAGCCCTCCTGATGAAATCTTCAACACTTGACATTGCATACGTATCATAGGTTTTTGCTTTAAACATTTAAAATGTGCCCAAGGTAGATGTTTTCAGCTTTGGTCTAGACTGTAGTGGCTTTTAAAGCACCTCAGTGGTGCTTTAAAGCCAAAAATCAAATCTGTCTGCAAAGTCCATCAGATTTTACTTCTGTTGGGATAATGGCCCTGATGTGCATTTTAGAGTGCTGCATAAGAAACCTAAACGGAGCGTGTATACGAGGTGTGCTTGAGCATCCCATCATATACTTTTGACATTATGCAGGATTTAAAATGTTTTGTTTGAAAATGTTTGAATTCACATTTCCCACGAATGTATGTGCACATGTGAAGTGTTCTTGAACTTTCTCCTTTTATGACCTTATACACACAAATCTTTTCCTCATTTTCTGTGGAAGCAAAGTTTGTAACCATGCACTCTGTTCCTTTCTCCCACAATTACTTGTATGTACCAGGCCCAGAGAGTTCAAAATTTACAGGTCTCCAGGACTCCCAAAAGTGAGCTGTTTTAGTTTCCAGTTCAGCAGCAGAAGTTCGTATATGAAACAACAGAGCAGCCACAAGAGCACGGATTTAGAAATACCATCAACTGGAACATGCATTACATTAGCATGAAAATCAATTATTCCCAGGAGAGGAATCTCTGCAAAGCCAAGCTTTATTAATTTTGTCCTCCACATCTACTGCTATTAAATAACAGGGAGCTTCTGCTGGAGTTAAGTGGCTGAGCTCATTAACTGGTCGGAGCAGTTGGTCACTGGGTGACCTCTTTCCCTGACAGAATTGTTAACTGAACTGACATCAGTGTAGAAACCTTCTGAAAATAGGATACTTACTGCTGTATGACCTAGCTAAACCCTTATTCTAGGCCGCTTGTGTTGTAAAAAGTTTTTGGAGCATTTTGCTTGATGGTCGTGGGCACGGTTCCTCCACAATTTTACCTATAGAGCAGCATGGTTTTTGTTGGGACAGTGCATTTCTTCACTGTGCCAAGGGAGACAATTAGAATGTTGTGGGTTTAGTGATTTTTTTGGGGGGTGGTTTTTTCCATTCTCCCACCTATTTCAAGAGAAAATTGAGGTGTCTCGCTGTGGTCTGTAATTGTAGTTGGGGCCTCTTTGGCTGTCAGTTTTCATTGTTTTCACAGCAGGAAATCTCTTCCCAGTTTTATTCAGCGTCTTTGGGAAGTTGTTAGCTTGTAGGCAGCCGTGGGCTGTACACAGTGCAGACTCTGGGGTTGTAAATAGGAATGCTTGGTGAGGCAGCGGGTACTTCCAAGAGTTGTGTGATGCGTCATGACACCCGTGCAGGCCTGATGTACTAGAACAGAGCTTTTCACCATTTGATCAGTGGTTTGCTGTGACAAGGAATGGGACCTGGTGTAAATTTTAGATGCTTTATAAAACATCGCAAATTTAATAGACGAATATGAAATACCCGATGTTACTAAAGAAAAAAACAGGAGGGAGACCGGTAAATCCTACCTACTTCATTCTGCAAGTTTTAACTTCAGCTGCGCTGCTTGGGGGAAGACATTAGCAGATATTGCTGCAAAACTTTTGCACGTAAGCTGAAGATGCAGACAGAATTACAGATCTTCTCTCTGAAGAAGTTGAAAAGAGCTTGAACAGTGCCTGAGTAATGGTGTTCTCTGCAAAATCAGCTTGGCCGCTATCCACCAGGTCAGGCAATGTGACCTAGGTGGTGTGAGAGGGCAGGGCATCTTCCTCCATCTGGTACCAGATCTGGAGGTTGGTGGCCCTGCCCATAGCAGGGGTGCTGGAACTTGATGATCCTTGGGATCCGTTCCAACCCAGGCCATCCTATGATTCCGTGCAGCTGAGGTTTGAAGAGCTGTCTCTTAAATTGTACTTAAATGTGTGTCCTCAGTCAACAGCTGGGGAATGCTCTTTTCATTTTGATCCTAGGGGCTGAACTGCTCCAACTTTAAAAACACCAGAGTCAGTGTTTTAAAAGTACAAAATTGTCTTTTGTTGCCAAATGAAGAAATTATGCTTTTACTAAGTATTTTCTGAATGAGACAGACTTCTGAGCAAACTCCTGAATAAAGTTTGAATTGAAAATATTCTGATCTTGCAGAATTGCTGCTAACGTGTAAAATACAGTGCTTTGTGTTCAGAATCTCAAAAACATGAGAAGAGCTTTGGAAAACTATATCCTCAGTTCAGTATGTTTTAGTTCAAATCCTCTCTCCTTTTTTCATTTGTATTCTTGGCTCACAGTCACTATAAATACCTGTGTGACACGATTTTTCGTTCATTTTTTTTTATACATTATTTGAGTTGATGCCAATACATTTGTTTGCCAAGAGGAATAATGCTTATGTCAGATTTCCTGAAAAAGATGCTTGAATATAAAATACTATATTGAATCTATGGCACAAATGCTGACCAAAAAAAAAAAAAAAAAAAAAAGAAATATCTTACAGATCTGGTTCTACAGGTACAGCAGTTAAAGCATGGGCATGTGTCATTGATGCATTTCATACTTCTCCTACGAAGAATGTTCTCCCTGAGAGCTTTTTTCTGTTCCCCTGATACCCATTTACATTTCACCACCTCTGTCCCTGTGCAGAAGTCAATAGTCCTCCAAGCAAAGGATAATTACGTTCAATGCATTAAATGCTCATAGGATTAGCTGCTGAGAGCTGTGAGATGTACATTAAGAGGCAGGCATCGTGTGCTTGGTGAGGGAAACAAAATGAAGTTCCCACACATGCTGCCTCGCTTGGTCCCCAAGAGCAGTGGGTCACATTGCATTGGTTTAAGCCCCTGGATAATTTTATAGGAAAGTACCTATAGAAAAGTATTAGTGCAGGAAAAATGTAAGAGCTTGCCTGAGGATCTTCGTAGTTCTGCGTTGCTGTTGTTGTTGTTGTTAGAGAGGTTCTCCCGTGGGCTTTGTATGCAAACAGTCTGCTTAACAGATTGCACAAATGCAGTGTTTTCAGAAGGTGGATTGTAACTTGTGTTATAAAAGAACGTTTTTAAGAATTAGGTCCGCATGAGCTCTGAGTCACTGCTTCACCCAAAGATGTCTGTCTGACTGAGGAAAGTAGGCAGATTCAAAATGCACGAGCTGCTTCGGCATGAAGTGAATGGTGTACACAATGCATCATTCAAGTCAGAAGGTTTGTTGGTACTTCTCTTTTAAGAGCTTGACTCTTTAGCACTTAACTCTTGCTGAAGTCTGCAGAGAACGTATATAGAAACTTAACATTTCCCATCCAACCCCTGCATGCAAGGAAATCCTGCTTCCATGGGAATTGCATCCTAATTTGAACTTGAGTTTTTTTTATTTTTTTTAAATTTAACTCTGCGCAGGACATGTCAGCTTGCATCATGTCTTTAGGCAGAATCAATAGAAGTTACTTTATTATTCTGTGATTACTTACATTGACTGCTGTGTTTTAAATCACTGAACCATAAAGAATGTTTTCCTTGATGTCTCCTTTGGTTAGAGAAAAAATTATGTTGAATAGCACATAAATACCACGCTGATGAATACCCACCATTAGTAGAAATGTTTCTTCCTTTAATCACTAAATATTATAAATCAGGGTGTATCATTAAAAAGCAGGAACAGATTTACAAACATTTAATAAAAAATAAACATTTACATAAAATAGCAAAACAAGATGTTACCAAATTGAAAGAATATGAAGTGTGCTGGGTTTGTAATCTAGACTGTTCTAGTACAGTGCAACTTAATTTTTTTTTTATGTTGAACAGGAGAAAAAGGGAAAGACTAAGGCATAGTATTTCTTGTATTTTCATAATATGTGGTGTTTATTATAGTATTTCATTAGTGAACAGGTACAAGGTTTATATCTAGTATGAAATTATTAGAAATACCATGTCTTTCCTAGTATTACAGTGGCTTTTGTTACGTTATTAGGCAACAGGTACAACAAAGGGCAAGCAGAGATGCATGTGTTGAGAGACTGAAGAATTAGTGTTTGCGTTTCTTTCCTTTGAGAAATTGGAAGCGTGTCATAAAGGAGGTATTTTGTGTTGTCTTAGGTCTACATACTGGCTTTGCCAGTCCCAGGAGTGCTTAATTACCCATAGCATTAACAATCAGGAGCTGCTTAAAAGAATATTTTGTTGTTCTCTTAAATTCCACGTTTCTGTGGATGGACTTCAGTCAGGCACTTTGCAGGCTTGATAAATCTTTCATGAAGCACTGAATAGCATTCAGTGGGAGACCTTGTTTATAAAATGCTCACTGATGGCTTTGCTCTGAAATGAGTGGTTTGTTGGAGCTCTCTAAGCAGAGGTGTTCTTGTATTTTAAAATTATATGCTTGTGCCTGACTTTCCCGTTGTTGTTTGTACTTTTTTCCCCACAGATAACTGCATTTAAAAAAAAAAGAGCTACTTAAAAAAAAAAAAAAAAAAAAAAAAAAAAAAAAANAAAAAAAAAAAAAAGCATAATGTCACTCACATTGTTCTGTTGTTCTGTTTTCATGTCTCTTTAATATATACCTAAAGACTTTCATATATTTCCTTGTAAATATTCTGAAAATGTGTTCATTTTTCAACGTACCAGTTTAGTACGGCGAACCCAGTGATATCCTGAGCAGAACACAGCGATGCTCGAGTGCTCGGTGAGGAAGAAGACAAACATGGCACAGTCCCCGCAGTGTCACGTGGTCACAGCCTCTTGTTAGACAGAAAGGCGTGCTAGAAAGTAGGAGAAAGTCATCATGTTCCTAAAATAGGAGGAACACTTTCAGAGCAAAGTAATTGTTAGCTTTGCATGCATAAAATGGTGACTCACTGGGAGGGTGGAAGTCATAAAATGCTGCTTTTAAGATAGACAACTGTGATATGGTTTAAGGTATTGTGTGTTTCGAAGTGGAGGTACATCTTTGTTCTTAAAGTTTCACAGAATTGTTTAAGTTCTCATTTTTTGTATGATTTTCAAGAAGTAAATGCTTGGAGTTCCCAGATACTCTTTCTCCTCTGGTTGCTCTACATGTGTTTAAACGTGTATGTGTGCATGTGCACGCTTATCAAGAGCTGCAAGCACTCATACGGAATACAAGTTTCACTTCCCAAATTCAGATTAGATCTTTAGTGTTAACTGGTTTTGCAGTTCATGCTTTGTTTTAAACTTTCTTTCTCCTGCTATGTGATATCTTTTTAGATCTCTGTATATGTCGGCTTAATATCTTTTCACTTACCAAGTTTGCCCTTGAAAATAGCTTAGCAAGGAATTTATCTGTCCCTTTCTAATGACTATTAATTATCTAATGTAGGGTCTAATGTAGTATGATAATGTAGTATATTTTGAAGTTAAATTTCCCAAATTTTTGTGAATTACTCTGCCATGTTCTCACTTGGCCCGCTGGTTCATCCTGGGTACGGCGACTGCAGGCATTTGGTAGCAAAGTTAAGAACCGCTTGAAGTTGCTGTGGTTTGGGCCAGGCAACCTTGTGCAGGCTGCTGGCACTGCTCAGGGTGTGGAAAGCAGCATTTTATTCTTGTAGTGCTTACTGAAAACCGTTTACTTGTCATTGTCCTCCTCGAGAGAGAGGGGTATTGAATCTTAAGTCAAAGGTGTAGACGTGTGCTTGTCATCAGGACCTTTGTGTTCTTCCCATGGTGTAGAGCTCTGTCCATTACTGCTATTTAAAATATCTAAGTGACTAAGACAGAAATGCATGCACTTCTTACATGCTCTTCCCTGAGCTCACAAGTGAAATGTATCAACCTTTTCACTGTCTTTTACTTCTTCTCGCACAGCTTCTCACCTTAACTCGTTTGGGGGTAGGGCAGTTGGACTGGATGTCGCTTTTGGGCATGTAGCACAGAGACGTAGTATGCTGCAAAGATATGAGCATGTGCTTCCTGCTTGTGAATAGTCCTATTGGATTAAGATCAAAGTGACTGGCTGGGTTGCCTGAAGTAAAATGCCCGCTTCTGATCTGCTGCTGTCACCACTTGGCAAGCCCATCACATGCGGCATGGCTTTGACTTCAGGAGCTGTTCTGAGACCAGTAGTCACCAGACGTTCAGCTGATTGTCTGGGGCCAAAATTCAGAAGGCTTGCTTGTTTTTGCCTCAGTTTGTATTTGTGGTGGTGGAATATCCTGCCTCTTCCTATTGCCTACGTAGGAACAAAACATAAATCCTTCCTATTCACTTAGTGTTCTAAGTGCAGCCATTATATTAAGAGTTTTCTCTCTTTTTTTTTTTTCTTTAACATACTAACTGGCTTTGCTTTGATGTAAGGTCTTAAAGAACTGTTATTGTATTGATTAAAAATAAATGCAATTGTTAGTGACTTGGAGACAGCTAAAGAGCACTATGAAAAACAAATGTGTTTGACTGAGCTGGAGACTTGATAATCACCTTCCTTTGCAGTTAATGTTCATTTGTGATTGAAATAGTTACTACTTCATAAAATATAAATCTCTCAAGATATTAGACAATATCTACGTTGTGAGTTATCATTAGGTGATTTGTGCCCACATGTTAAAATAATACATAGAATTTCTACTTGGAAATAACGCTGGACTACTCTAATTCTAGAAGGCTGTAATTTCGGAACTAATGTATTCAGTGATACGTTGTAAATGCCATGGAGATTGACTTCCTACACGTTCTACTCGTGGAATGGGTGCTTATTTGTAGGGTGGTTGGAATTATGGTCAAAAGCTAATATAATGGCCTGAATATCAGTAACTGCAAACTTAAGGATTGAAGAGGGAAGCAGCAGGATCAACAGATATTGTAACCGTGCGCTTTTCAATACTGTATTTTCTCCTTTTGGTATATCAACAGCAGTGGTAAACATAATTGGATTTTTCTGGAGGCAGCATCCATGGCTCTGTGTGTATTAGAGCACTGCTCTTGTTAATTACCCTTTCCTTGTTGATTGGTATATGAAGATCAAATCTAGCTTTGGGCTGACTGAAGCTTTTTAGGGTTATTTATGTCTGATTCCTGATTTTAACTCCTCTTTTGCATAAAATGGTAAGAATTTTTCAAAACGTAGCCATTTCTACTATCACCAATGCAGTCATGCTGTGGTACGAAAGCAATCCTTTCTAGGTGTATTGGAACAGGAAATGCCAATTAGTCAAAAAATGACTGAGGTTTCCAGTTGTCCGTGGTTTCACCATGAGTTCTGAAGTGGGGTTCTTTCAGGACGCGTACCATGGGCAGCCTTATGGCAGGCATGTGTCAGGAAAACCGCTCAGTACCTCTAATTGTATTGAGCCCGTCATTTTCTAAAAAGCAGCCTCACTTGTGACTTCCAGCTGACTCTTTGCCTAACCTTTCAGACTGATTGACCCATTCTGTCTTAATGCTGAAAGAGTTCTTATTTTCATTTCCATCCGGGGTGAAGGGTAGTACTGCCAAGGTAGCATTGATAACTAACCCTGCAGAGGACGTTGTTACTCTTTGTTGAGGTGTGTTTGTATCTGCTGTGTCTGAGTTCAAACATTAAAAAAACACAGTTCTTTGTGGTTTTTTTTTTTTTTTCCCAACTATTGAAGCATTTACTGCGTACCAAATTGATGCTTTACCGTACTTTTGTCAGTTAGCAATGGGATGAAAGTTTTTGGTGGAGTGGACTATTTTCCTCCTGAAATTGCATTTAATTGTTTCTTCAGACAGCAAATATTTCCCTTTATCAGAGTTGCCTTTCTGCAGGCTGGCAATGTTTACAATTCTTACAGATTTTCATGGGAGCTGTGTGCTTAAAGCAATAGCAAAATATATGCCACAAATCTTTGGTGGACAATTGTTAAAAGGTACAAAACACTGTCTTGTTTCATTCTTGAGCAAAGCACGTTAGCAAACTCATTTCAGGATTGCAGCTCTTTGTTGTATCAGTCTTCCCATGTTTCCTATTTGCCATTGTATTATTTCACTCCAAGTGTAACAGACAGTTCAGTGCCTTGGATTTTACTTGTCCGTAATGTACCCTGTCCACTTCAGAAGCAAAAGCACTGGCCAAATCCAGAGCAATGTTTGCTCTATGTGACTTCACTCACTGTTAATCCCACTCTACAGGAAACCATTGATGTTGAAAGTAGTGTCATATTTATATGAAGTTTAATTCTACCCCAACTGCTTAGTGAGAAACTGAAGAATTCTGGCATAAGGGTTACTGCTTCATTGATGTTTGTTCTCAGATTTTTTTTTTTTTAAACATTGCACTTAGATTATGTTGCTGACCTCTACATCAATCTAAAAAACTGTAAGCCTCCAACTTTCATGCTGTGTTCTCAAACCTCGATGATTTTCTTAGTACAGTTGGTGCTGGCAGAGTAAAGCGTGATGTAAATGATTGAAATTCTTTTTGCTGTGTGCCTGCCTCAAATTGTAATGATGCTTTTTCTGCTCCACCTGTAGCTTCCTGCAGATTTCACAAAGCTGCACCTTACTGACAGTCTCCACCCACAGGTGACCCACGTTTCGTCCAGTCACTCAGGATGTAGCATCACGAGTGATTCGGGAAGCAGCAGCCTTTCTGATATCTACCAGGTAAGACTGGGTGGACCTGTTGGGAGGTGTCCTTACCGACAGCTTTGGTGTTAATGGCTGAGTGCCTGGGTTACTGCGCATCATTACTTCATGTCCAAAGAAGCGTCCAGTAGACTTCAACAAAAGTTTTTGTTTGAATCAGCCGAATTTCAGGGTTTTATCTGCTGCTTACCAGATCTGATGGAAAACCCAGCAGGCTACCTGCAGTTTCCTTAGTTTGTCACCTTCAAGTCAACGGTGTGGAAGTACAGAGTTCTACAATGTTTCAGGATTCTGTTTCGTGAATTTTTTGTATTCTCTGATTTTTGGAAAGGAAATGCCCTGAATTTCAGTATGGAGAGCCTGTGGAGCTCTTCTGCAGAGCTTTTTGGTGGGACTTAGAAGGTAAAGCAACTCTGGTCCTGACACCAGCATCTCACCTCACCTGCCATTAGCAGGGCAACAGCTGTGATTTTTATCATTCTTTTTAGAAGACTAGAGATCTGTTGACAAAAAGTACCCTGACCTGGGTGTTATGATTAAAAGCTAGATCCAGATTTCAAAACTATAGATTTAGAACCTTCTAGAACAAGATTTTTTTTCTTGATGCTGTATCACTTCTGATACAAACTTAAAAACTTGGAACACAGCCAGTGAAAAAATACCCAGTGAAGCAGCCTGTTCTAACCTGGCTTGAGGGATGTTCTTCAGTTTCTTTGCTCTGTGGAGACCCAGTGCTAGCTGGTTAGTGCTTTTTCTCCTGGCTACCTGGAAATATGGGGGGCTTGAACTGGTGAGATTTCTGAAGATATTATGCAGCTGGGGGGCTTCTTGTTGTTGCAAAGTCCTGTGCTCTTCATTTGGAGCAGCCCAAGATTTGAGAGACTCGCTGTGAAATAGATCCTGTGGTGCCTGGAATATTCGACGTGTGTGCATGCTTGTTATGAACTAAAACAAAATTCAAGACAAAATGAGCAAGTCTAGATCATCCTCTTGATATTTCTAGTTCTTGCAATGCCCTCTAATAGGAAACTATGGGCATTTATTATTCTGAAAAAGTGAATACAATTTAATATAAATATTCCTCTATCAAAAAAAGTTGTACGTGAAGTGCTGTTGACTAAAAGAGGAATAATGTTTGTTCTGGATGCTTTCAAATTATGGATGTGTCCATTTAAATAGCGGGAAAAGCATCATCTGTGCAAATATGTACAACTTCAGCTGTGAGAATAGTTGTAGCAAGTAGCCTGCTTTAGCAGAACAAGCTTGTAGCTTTTTCTGTGGTAGGAGATGAGCTAAAAAAAAGTCTCAGTTCAGTTTAGATAATAGAAGTAATGCAAAGGTTTATTTTTGTGAACAATGTCTAAGTAACTGAATACCTTATGCAGAACATATGCCAGTTAACTACATTTGTCAGAATCTCTTCTGAAGAGAAAATTATTGGGAGAGAAGATCTAGGTTTATACTATGAGGGAGAAGAGGAGGTAACATCAGCTTTACTCTTGAAGTCTGCTATAGATTTTCTTAACTTTTATGCCAAAGGATTTCCACGACAGATTTAGAGCCCTGTAGAGCAAGGTTTTACACTTGGGCATAAAAATGAGTACCCCTAGAGAGACGGTTGTAGGTGGCATTTAGGTAGGTTATAGTTGTACAGTTACTCTCTAAATAAATTGCTGAAACTTTTTGCAGAAGTTTTATAAGTAAACTTTTATACTTGTGAGAAAGATCACTGAAATATTGGGATATTAAAAATACTATAGGAAAGCTTCAGAGAAATACTCCTCTATGTAGTCCCCAACCTGGTATATGACTCTTGTCTGCAGTAATGAAATCATTAGGATGGTTGGCAGAGAGAGTTATTGATTTTCATGAAGTATTTCCATGGGGAATATTTACTTTTTTTAATATTTAACAATTAATTTTAAGTCTAATTAGAAGGGATACCTTGTCACACACTTAAAAATATTTTCTGTTTTCTTCAATTAATCTGCAGTTATTTCCTCATTTAAAGAATTCTTGGCACAGATGTATTGAAATCTATTATTGTGTGATGTCAGAGTATTTATTAATATAACCTATGCCCATAGAGACATGCAGTACTACCAGTATTTATTGTGGAATGCTTTGTGTTAAAACGTTTTTGAAGAGACTTTTATTAAACTGGACTGTTGAGGCCTGGTGTAGAAACTGATGAATTTGGGAATCCTAACCTATTGAATTCAACTTTATGGTACCAAATGCTGTCATCTTTAAGTCAAAAAATCATTAATTTCTTACCTCAATTTCACTTGTAATGGAATGTAACATGGGAGTGTTACATTAAAGTACCACAAAACTAAAAGCCACAACAATTTAAGACAGCTGTAATTTGAATTTTCTAGCATCAAGTCTAGGATTAAATAGTCAGGAACACTTAACACAGATTGGATCAGTCATTCTCTCAATTATTTTTCTTAATTCTATCCCAAGTGTTTACTCAAAAACCATAAACCAAAGTGAAGTTATCTACATATATATATATTTATATATATTTTTTTTGCTTTAATTTTAATAGATCTTAGGCCAAGCCTAGCATCACTTGCTCTAATTCTTATATTCTATATTTAGAAGTATTTTTCTGTTTGGTAGAGTGGTCTTTTTTTCATTATGCCTAAGTAGAAAGGAATGATTTAGGAAGATTGCCATCTTACCCTTCAATTGATGGGGGGGGGAGAAAATCTTAAATTATTTTAGTAACTGGATCTTTACTGTTGAAATTTGAGCTGATGATATGTCATGATAGGCATCCTAGTGAGTTTTAGTCCTGTAGCCTTAAGAACAGCTGTTTGCAGTAAAAATACGTTTGTGGCCTTTCCAGATTTTTTGAATAAATCATGAAGTTGAATCTTCAGATGCTTTCAGCATTGAGCTGAGAATATTTCCTTTTAAATATTAATGCTGTAACTAAATTTGTTTGTCAAATGTTGCACATGAAAGAACTTCTTTTAGGATAAGAATTATTTACCAAAATAAAATAAATAATCCTTTGTCTCTGCCTCACTCAAGTCTAAAAATATATTTCAGGTGTCCATCAGTAAGGCTGTTAAACATCAGAGCTTTTATTTTAGGAAATGAGTTCATGAAGTGACTGTGATAGGGCTGCAGAGGAGGGGGAACAGGGTTGGTGTTGCTAGCTTGTGTGCAGGCTGCTGTTTGCCGCGAACAGTACTTTGCTTCTGACTTGTATTGACCTGCCAAAGCAAACTGTTCTCTGCTGCTTCTCCTGTTTAGTTATAGAACTCTTCCTATACGCTCCCAACAGCTTCCTGCCTCTGATGTGTTTGCTACCAGCTGATGATCCTGCTTAGAGAGTGTGATTTAAGCGTGTGAACGTGGTGTTCCTGTCCCTCTCTTGGGAAGGCATTGTTGTGTTGGTGGAGCCCTTTTCCTTTGCCAGCCTTTCTTTGCCTTATCCTGTCCTCAGACTGGGGGCTTCCCGTCGGCCCTACGTGCCCGCCCGTCTGCCCCCAGACGCTCCCAGCCATAAAGGAAATGGGTAACATCCTCTCCACGACCCTCCCAGGGTGCCTGTGGCACTGGGATAGTCTCAAGATGTCGGCTTTGTTTTCCCATGAGTCTGATACGGGACTTCTGCATGGCCGTTTGCACTTCTGGCAGTAGAGTTTTAAGAAAATAGTTTGACAGCCTTATATTTATGTAAGGTTTGTGTCTGCAGTAGTTAAAAGTGATTGTAATATATAATGAATATATAACGAACGCACATATGACAATTTGTTATAGGGATGGAATTTCATAGCAGTCTATTGATATTGTAACCTTTTACCCGGTGAGTTGAAAACTAATTTTAAACAAACTCCTGCCCGTGATTTCTCTCTTGAAAAGCTGAGTCCGGTGTGCCGACATAATGACAGGAGGAAATCTTTCAAGTTCATGGGATGTTTTCAAATGATTTCACTGAAGGTGTAGTGCCAGTGTTCTTGGTGTTTTGTAGTATATAAATTAAAAAGTAAAAAATCAATATTTTTGCTGATAAACATTCTTGATTTCACTTTTCCTGTTCATTCTGAGCCCTTCAACCTTGATAATAATATGATTAACAAAAAGAGGAATATTTTTTTTGAACAGGGCTTGACGATTTTATTTATTAGCTAGATGTACTGCAGCGTACACAGATGAACCTACTTTTGGTTGTCAAAAGAAGTGTCTTGATTTGTTTTCCATTATTTTTATCTTACACATCTGGACATTGTGCATTTTTCTGGGTGTTAGTGTTAGAGAGGGACATTTGTTCTTCAAAATTGTTTTCCCCCAAGATTGTCCTAAAAATGATGGAAAAGTATGTTAAAAATTCTTTTAAATATACTGAGGAATCAGTGGGTTACTGTGGCTAACTCCGTTTTATTAGTAGTATTACAATTCTTATTTTACCTCTTCTATATTGTCAAGATCAATTGGAAGCATTCATCTCAAACCAGTGTAGAAAACAAAACAGCGATGGCCATGCAATTGGTAGACAATTCTCAAGACAGTTCTCTCCCCACTTCTGGGTGCACTAAGCACAGCCAGGCAGTTGAAAGAGGTTCTCCTGCTACGTTTAGTGTTGGTGTGGCCTCATACGGAGTATCGTGTGCAGTTCTGGGACATTTTCCACTAGACCAGTTTGCTCAAAGCCCCATCCAGCCTGGCCTTAAACACCTCCTGGAGGGATTGTCCTCTTCCAACTGAGCTATTCTCTTCTTTCTTTTCCATAGGAAGGACTGTGTGTGTGGCTTTATGTACAGGCAAGGAGTGAGGAACTTGGTACCTGTTACTTGATTTGGATGAGCCCACATCCCCTCGACCTCTTCTCAATCTGTTACTCAACAGATATCCAAAATCAGTTGGAGAAGGAAAGGAGCCTGTAAAGGAGCTCATCTTCCTTAGCTGTTCGCATTGTCCATCCCTTCTCGCATCGGGTCCCTGTTCATGTTGCCTCCAGAAAATGAAAGGCCACTAGAGTTGGCCCTCATACAGTCTAAAGGAACACGCAGTCGGCCCTTTCCTCATACATTCTAAAGGAACCAATAGGGTCTCCATTCCCTGGTCTGCCAAGTTTGCCTAATGGGAATGGTAGTTGCTTTTTATTTTTATTACTACTTTTCCCTGCAAGAATCATTCAGAGACAACGCCTAACTGAGGAAAACTTACTCGTTGCTTCTTTAATCCTAGAATCATGGAATGGCGTAGGTTGCAAGGAGACTTAAAAGCCCATCCAATTCCAACCCCAGTTGTGTGGGCAGGGCTGCCACCCACCAGATCGGGATGCCCGAGGCCCCATCCAGCCTGGCCTTGAATGCCTCCAGGGATGGGGCATCCACAACTCTAGGCAGCCTGTTCCAGTGCCTCACCACACTCTGAGTAAGGAATTTCTTCCTGACTCCTAACCGAAATATCCCCTCCTTGAGCTTAAAACCATTCCCCTTGTCCTATCACTATTAGACCATGTAAAAAGTCGGTCTTCCTCCTACTTGTAAGCTCCCCTCAAGTACTGGAAGGATGCAATGAGGTCTCCCCAAAGCCTTCTCTTCTCCAAGCTATATATTTCATGTTTTTTTTACTTTGCATTATTTTTATTTAATTAGCTGTTGCTGCTCAAATCTAGAAGTAATTTTGGTCTTGGAGACAGCGATTGAAGCAGCCATTTTTGTATTACTTCATTATTAGTCTTAATAGACACAGCTTAAAAATGGGTAGGTCTGAATATGAAATAACGCTTCACCTCACGCATGAAAATATCATTCTCAATCTTCTGACTTTCTTGTTGGTGATATGACAAATGAAATCCTAGGCTGTCACTGTTACACAATTCCTTTGAAGCTTCAGCAAATTTCTCGTGAGATCTTTTCAACTGCGAAGAAAATTTTCATTGCACCTGGTATTTGGATTTTGGATAGGTGTTTAGTATTTAAGCTGCACCCAGCATTTTTCATATATAAATATAGAAAGATAGCATGTAAGTAAACCTAATATTCTCTTATTACCCAAGAAACAGGCACAGCGTGTACCTGTGAAAGCACTCATTTCTGAGGTGTATTTTGATCTTTATGCCTCATGGTTGGCCATGGGACAGGTTCTTGTCCCATCTTGTGTTCTGGATTTTCTACTACTGAAGCTTACGAAGAAGCCCTTATCCTCAAAGGAGCTTCTCAGTTCTCTCTTCAGTCTTGCACAAAGGCATGGCTATTGCTTCTATAGCTAAGAGTTCCTGTGCAGACATGGAGCTTTCTAACTCGTGATGGAGAACAGAAGTGGAATGAGGTTGCAATGAAGTTTAATGTGTCAGTAAGAGGACCATGAACACTTAATGTTGTATTTCATACTATTGAGACTAAAAAACTGATCTGTTTGCAGTGCTCTTGTAGCTAAATTGGTGTGTGTTCTGACATGAAGACGTATCCAATTATTCTAGGTAATGCAGCAAAACTCATATAAAACTTTTTGAATATAAGATGAGAAAGTGTATTTGTGGGATGAGTCGCTTTATTCTTTCCTACTGTGGCTGCATGTTGCCTACATGTAAAGGCTGCATATTCTTCCTTTACTAATTTCCCGTAATAACTACATAGTGTTTGAAAAATGCATATTTTTCTCAAATGGTAAGGTGTCTTAATTTAATAAAATCTACTGCTGCTCTGTGGATTGCTACATTTGTTCCGAGTTCCTGTCTCGCGAGGATTTGTATTTTTGGATAACTATTAAGATCTGAATGATGAAGTGATTCCTGTTTCTATCAATGACTTAGGTTGCCAAAAAGATTTAATTAGCTCTGAAAATGTGATCGTCCCTCAGGAAATACTTGTAGCTTTTATTTACAATGTTTAAGTTGTTTTCTGAATACCAAGTTGCATTTAATTTGTTGGATTTTTTTTTTTTAATATGACATCAACCTTTTTTCATGGGGCTTCTATCTTAAAGCAGTAAACTGAAAGTGGACAGTCAACTTCTTTTTTTTTTTTAAACAAAACAGGTTTTTTGTATAGTATGTGGAATTTTCTTGGATTCCAAAGTATGCTTTGTGTGTTAGCACTGTGTGACTCAGCTTAATTCTGCCTTCAGCTTACCAACCTGCTTTTGTGAAGGTGTATTCTGGGCAGGTAGGAGCAGCACTTGTTAGTAAAAGGCAAGTTTGCAAAACCAACTTGGGAATTAGTCATACAGTTGCTGAAATTGTCACAGCTGGAGACTTATTTTGACAGATCAGTGTCATAAGCTGTGTGCCTACTGACTCATCATCACTAATTTTTCCACCAGTCTCTTTCGATTAAAGCTGCTTTGGAAGAGTAGTTAGAGCAAATGTTTAAAATGTAGCATAGGGAATATGCGTGTTAAACACAGCAAGGCTGCTAATGAAAATACTGCTAGCAGTACTGCGTTGTCTGTGATGTGTGTAGATGCCAGTAGCAGCCTTCTTTGTCCTGTTCAAGAAGTGCTCAGCACTTTTTTCTTTTAAAAGCTAAGTGAGAATAATTGGAATATGGTGGAGGTGCTGCTATGGTGCTTTTTGTACTAACAGGACCCTGTCACAGAGCTTGTGATGTAGGGCTGAAGTGTTCAGGAATGCTGCTTGCTGACCTGATCCTTCTCCTCTCCTTGTGAAGGGGCTGTGTATGATGGCATGAAAGTAACAGATGTAAGCCACCCCTAGTCAGGCAAAAGTGTTGAAGATCATTCTACAAAAATACAAACAGAATTTGTCTTGTCTTCTCAGTGTTTGTCCAATGTACTATTTTTAAAGGAGACATGAATGCATTGTTTGCATTCATGTAGCATCTGAGAAACTTGATTTGCCAAGCTATAGCTTGAAACTTTCTCACTATAAGCTTGCGTTTCCTTGAAAATTGTGATAGCTGAGCCTTGGCAGCTGCTGTGACATTAAATCAAGGTCTGTGGGGAAAAAAAGAAAAATTATCAGCCATGACAGACAAATATTTGTAGGATTTATTTAAATATTCAGTCTTAAAATAATATCATTAAAATGTATTTACCTTTAGGTGCGATACAAATGACCTCAGGCTGTATGTGGACTTGGTTTTCATTCATTTTCATACAATTTAAAGCAGGTCCAGTTTGGCAGATATTATGTGCGGTCTATCTGTGGTATTTAAGCAGTTTGAGCAGTGACTTCACATTTTTTCTGCAACTGTAAATTCTTTTACTGTTTATCACTAAATAAATGAAAGTCAGACCTTCAATTGAAATTATGTAAAATAAAATAGAAATGATATAGACAGTTTTAGGTTACAGAGAGAACCAAGTTCTTGTACCATTTTGATTCTTTGCTCAGTTCCCCAAACTGTCTGTTTAAAATCAGGTTGTGCTCATAAATGTCTGAAAATGTAACATTGGGGTGGGAACAGAAAATATTTTAAATTAACTGTTTGTTAAACCAAAAACTGACAAACAACTGTTTGTTTCAAAGAGCAATTTCTTGGTATAAATTGCTTTCAGTTCCCCCAAGACATGCTAATTAAATAATGTATGTTGAATCCTGTTTATGTATGGCTGATTGAGATATGCTGAAAGCCCCATATAAGCATTGTTTTGCAGTTGATTAATGGTTAGTTAGTTTTAAAAAGAAATGTAAAGACAAAAGCAATGCAAAAATCAGTTGAGAGAGAGAATTTGTTTCTGTATATCAAGTAGGAAATTGAAGCGGTGAAGAACATATCTGAATGATTACTTTGTTTTTAATTGTTTATGCATGAATTTAGGCTACAGAAAGTGAAGCTGGTGATATGGATCTCAGTGGGTTGCCGGAGACAGCAGTGGATTCTGAGGATGATGATGATGAAGAAGACATTGAAAGGGCGTCAGATCCTTTGATGAGTAGAGATATTGTCAGAGACTGCTTGGAGAAAGACCCAATAGACAGGACAGATGATGACATCGGTAAGTATTACAATGTAGTAAAATACAATCAAACTTGCTGTATTTCACCAAAAACAAAAAAAGTACTTTTTCAATGTGAGGTTTTAATTTAGTTGTTGGCTTTTGTTGTTGGTATGTGTAGTGTTTATTCTGTAAGTTAATTTATAAAGGACAGTGAATGAGTACAGCCAAAAAGGCAAAAAATGCTCACGATATAGGTGAAACCTACCAGTGTTGGCCTTCTAGGTTTCAGTGTTCAACTTTTACCTGATATCAGGACTGCTTTATGAAGTAAGCGGTGTTGGTTACTGGGAATTGTTAAAAACTTGACAAAGTTGACACTAGTTTCATCACTGGATTCTTATCACATTATATATATATATTTAATTCTTACTTGTGATGTTGTCTCTTATTACCCATATGTATATATCTGTTAAACGTATGGAAGCCATAAGACCTTTACTTAAATGTGAATCTACTAAAATTAGTTTGCTATGTTAATGTACAGACTAATACATCAAAAGCAAAGTAATGCAGAACTAGAATTGTAATAATTACCATGTCTAATCTAATCTGTTTCACTGGCTCAGGGTTCTTTTTTTTTTTTTCTTTCATCAAAGTTTAACTAAATGATGATTAAGTTTAATTATGAAATGATTAAGTGACTAGAGCATCTCTTGCACGAGTAAAGGCTCTGAGAGGTGGGACTGTTCAGCCTGGAGAAGAGAAAGCTCAGAGGGATCTCATCTGTGTGTACAAATACCTGTAGGGAGGGTAAAAAGAAGAGTAAGCCATACTCTTCTGAGTGGAGCCCAGTGCCAGGACAAGAGGCAATGGTCACAAATGGAAACATAAAAGGTGCTGTCTGACTGCCCGGAAGCACTTTTATGCTGTGCAGGTGGTCCACCCTAAGGAAACTTTTTGAATGCTCCAGGTGACGACCATGTACAACTTACTGTTAAGTCTACACTGGACACAGAAGGGATGGGCTTACCAATGAACTTGCTCAGTTTTGTCAAATTTCCTCTCTTAATGTCTCGCTGTGTTTTATGTAGGCCTGTCATAGTCTTAACGGAGTTGTTGCTCTGGCTGGCTGGAGAATTAGTTTCACTGGCTGTATTCAGAGCTCTCGATTACATTACAATTCTTCCATTATGCTGACTTGTACTTTGCTGGGTTTCTATTGATGATATGACCAGCTAGTCTGTGCCTACAAAATACCCAGTAATTACAACAGGCCACTGTACATGATTTATTAGTATACAGAAATGATTGTGCAGCATTTTAGCTTAAGTAGCCGTAGGCATCTTTCTGAAGAATTGTCTTTGCTGTGCTTTGTTGTTTTGACATGTACGACTCAGTGGGCTTTTTCTCCTTCAGAACAACTACTGGAATTCATGCACCAGTTGCCTGCTTTTGCCAACATGACAATGTCAGTGAGGAGGGAGCTCTGTGCTGTAATGGTGTTTGCAGTCGTGGAGAGAGCAGGAACTATCGTACTAAATGATGGGGAAGAGGTTGGTGGAAGTTACTTTTGATTCTTCTGTTATACCAGACATCCCAGATGCCACAGTATTAATATCCTGTTTTTTGGCTATTTGAAAAAAAAAAAAAAAAAGTAACATTGAGTAGGTAAATGAGGCTGCCTCTTGTTCTGCTTTAGAAAACTTTTGTTTAAGCACTTGAACAATGTTTCTTATTCAATAAAAGTATAAGAAAATAGTCTTCATAACATGCACAATGCTTCCTGCCTGTTGGAGCTGATTTTGGAAGTTCATTTCAATGTTTTAAACCCTACATTTTATTAATAGGTGCCAAAAATACACCTTTCCTTCGGAGAGGGGAAAAAAAGTGGGGATTGTATCTCTATAGTATGATGATATTGCAATGTTAAGTGATTCAGTCTTCGTGTGTCCTGCAATGTTTGATTTGTAGCTGGATTCCTGGTCAGTCATTTTGAATGGCTCTGTGGAAGTGACATATCCTGATGGAAGAACAGAGATACTGTGCATGGGAAACAGTTTTGGTGTTTCCCCTACCATGGAAAAGGAATACATGAAAGGAGTGATGAGAACCAAAGTGGATGACTGCCAGGTAGAGTGTCTAACTGTAATACAAGCAAAACCACATACGCATGGAATTAATAGAATGGAACAGCCAGACACAGCTTTATTTTAAACTGAGCACGTGTATAAAATCTCCATTACGTAACCCTGTGTAATGCTTGGAAAACTTGGCTCCTGCTGATTGTTCCTACAGTCCAGGAAACGATGTTTTGAATGATGAAGTTTGTCTGCGTGCTTTCTCCAGAGCTAAAGGCCCACATTGTCCGTTGCTTCAAAGTTTCCCTTAGTAGGATCTCAAGGTCCATTAGCCATCAAGGACTCTCTTAGTTCTGCAGACAACAGCCATTCTTCCTTATTGGACTCAGCTACTGAATTTTAGAGTAATACATCTCTCTGTCCTATGGTTTTAAGAGTAGATCTTAGTGTCAGCCCACCTCACCTTACAAGGAAAAATGTTTTGACCTTTGCTACAACACAATCAGTCTGTTGTAAGGAGCACTTCTCATAGCGTAAAACTAACTTAATCTGGATGTGTAGTGGCTGTTAATTTATTCTGGGTGAATTAAGTATTTTTCTTAGTCTCTAGCTAATTAGCTTCCATCAAATGCTCTTTGAAGTGGCCGAAAATGTGTTGATGAAGTCACCTGGTTTAGTTTGCCCATCTAACTTCAAATAAGTGCATAAATGGTGTCTTGTTAGAATAATGTTCTGCAACAAATCCGGACTGTAGGAGATTTTCCAACTCCTAATAACTTGTGGAAATATAAAAGTTCTGTAAACAAATAATAAAGAATGCAGGAGAAGTTCTATCCATGAATCTCATGCTTTTGTCTTAGATATGTACATAATGATTTTGCAAATTGTCAATCTGAAGTAACACTGTAATTTCCTTTCAGATAATGACCCATCTTTTTTTTTTTTTTTAAGACAACAGTTCCAACAGCTCAGTCTCAAGTATTTGCCAAAAAAAAAAAAAGAGAGAGACAAAGCTATAGAACTTGTACCAAGTTATAGAAAGCATGGAAGACAACCATAGTGTTTTATTTTTTTCCCAAGTTGTAGTGGGTGGTCTTATTTTGGATAGTGTGGGTGCTAGGAAGATTCTTAAGATATCTGCTCCAGCACTTTTTCTTAGCTGAGCAGATGATTGTAGGATTTTTTTTCCTGCAGTGCGCTTTAATCCAGAACTCATTTGTTTCTGTATAGTTGCACTCATGAAGAAAAATAAACATTAGTTTTCTTGATGATTGACTTTATTAACAACAGCTATGAAAAACCTAAATAATTCACGATAGTAGTAAACAAAAAACAAAAGCAAGGTTTTCCCTTCAATCTCTCTTATCCCTTATAAATAGCACACAAAAGGGCAAACATGAGGAATATCAACTAGAGCTTCATCTCCAGCAGCAGGAAGGTCAAAGCAGCTGAACAAAAATGGCTGGTAATGCTAAGTCATTTTACTTTGAGTCTTGGGCTCCTGTAATTGTGCTGTAAGTACTGTGTATTCATCTGCTTACTGCAGCTGAACTGCTGATAAGACAAATTTGGCTGACTGCAGATAGAGCAACTACTTTACTTTTTCTATTAATAGAGTAATTGCTTCATAAGTCTAAATGTTTTCTTGAAGACTTTACCTTTTAATACTGGTGCGTGATGATTCTTTGCAGTTTGTTTGTATAGCCCAGCAAGATTATTGCCGCATCCTCAATCAAGTGGAAAAGAACATGCAGAAGGTAGAAGAGGAAGGGGAGATTGTGATGGTCAAGGAGCACAGGGAGCTTGATCGCACTGGAACAAGAAAAGGTCACATTGTCATCAAGGTAAAAGCAAAGTGGGGAGAGTCTTGCAAAGGACTGTATTGTATGAACCTCATGAACTTGTCAAGTAAGGCCCAGGATTAGTTGAGATATGTATCATCAAACAATGTATTCGAAATTAAAGGGTTTATATTTCTTGTTTTTCTTCTTTGAAATGTCATGCGCATGACTAAGTGATTTTTGTAAAACTTTGTTACAGAAATTTTTTTTATTTCTTATCAAAATGGTTAAGCGATGATGTTTGCTTATCTCATCAGTCAATAGATGCCAGTACTGTCCTTTCTAGTGTAATTCATCTTCCATATGCTATGAGAAAACAAATTTTCTTTTAATGAAAATGCATTTTAATCGTTAGGGTTTATTTTTTTATAGGGAACAGCAGAAAGGTTAACAATGCATTTGGTGGAAGAACACTCTGTGGTAGACCCAACGTTTATAGAAGACTTTCTGTTGACATATCGGACCTTTCTTTCCAGTCCAATGGAAGTGGGGAAGAAGTTGTTGGAGTGG
This sequence comes from Penelope pileata, assembly GCA_013396635.1. NCBI lineage: Eukaryota > Metazoa > Chordata > Aves > Galliformes > Cracidae > Penelope > Penelope pileata. The sequence continues at coordinate 290,475 of WBMW01003428.1, read as the reverse complement.
TTCAATGACCCCAGCCTCAGGGATAAGGTTAAAATCCTCTAAACACCTGTTATCTTATGCATGAAAATATAAGCTATTAGTAATAAAAGTAATAGTTTTGAATGACTAAACTGAATAAGGTGCCAATAGCTGGTGACATTTGAATGGCAGAGTTTATGGATAAAACTAAGAAAATATTTCTTAATTGTAGTTTAACTACAAGTGTGTTCAGACAAGGTACATTAGTTGTATTTTACATTGTTGTGTTTCTGCAACATAACTTGATTGCTTGCAAGCATAGGGAAATTTGCCAAACAACAATTAAAAAATTTTTTTTAATATAATTCAATAGAGTTCAATAGAGTGCCTTGAAATCTGAGCATATAACCAAGTCCTGTTATTCATAATACTAGTTAATACATCTTGGCCAACATTTGGTAATAATTTATCCTTATATAAAGACTCTAGAAAATATAGCCATTATTAGGAATCTGTTGAGCCTTGCATAGTATTAGAAAACAAATGAAACAAAAGACAGCAATGGAACAGTCCCTTCCCCAAACAAGACTGGCGTGATGGAAGAATAAGGCCTTGTATGTCCAGCTTTGGCAAACTGATAGCCACACTGTGTCTATTGAGGCCATATTGTGCTTCACACTGTAATGCTTTATTTACAATTTTACACATTTGTCATATGTAAAATACTAGTTGGGGAAAAAATCTAGATTTTTTTTGTTTTTGAAAATTTGGAACCAGTGGAATAATATGGAAAAGGTTAAAGAAAAGTCTGGTTTTAAACTTGCTTTTAAATCTGGATATTTCTTCTGCTAGAAATGTTAATGTGTCTGTGCCTTGGAGAAAGGATCGTGCATTCGGCAGAGGGGTTTGACTTTGCTTCAGGGAAAATCTGATTGCTATGTACACTGGAAAGCTGCAGCTAATATTGTTTAGCACAGACTTGCTATAGCTTCAGAGCTATAATAGCAAGGTCCGTCTTTAAATTTATTTTTCCTGTCCTCCCATGGATAATCCCCTCAGCCTCTAAAAGCATTAGCAAGTGGAGTTGCTGCTATCAGGTCTGGAAACAGAGCAGCTCTTTGTTCTGCCAGCTGAGGAACCAACCCTTTCTGACATTGAGCAGTGCTGACAAAAAGACTGCCTGGTTCAAGTGCAGGGAAGACAATAGCTTGGGAGGAGCAAGGATAAGAAAGTGGGAAACAAGGGATCTGGAAGATTTTGGCTGTTTTCTTTTAGGGGCTGAGAGATGGCAAGGAGAGGGAAAGGGATGAGTAAAACTTCCTGAGTACTATCAGCCGTCAAGGGTAGTCAGACTGGGATCAGGGTGCTTGACTTGAAAGCCTTAACCTCTTCTTAGTGCTATTGTCTTGGTTGCAATGCAAGCAGTGTGATATTCTCAACCCTTTTCAACTATACTGATATTCTCAACTATACCCTTAGTGCTGGGTATAGCACTAAGTCCCAACTTAGAAAGCAGCATTGATGTTGAAGCTGTCCCTGCAGTGATTTAAATACATTACATGGCTCACAACTTCCCAGCTAACTTGAAAAATTTGTGGTTATTCCAAATTTAGCTAGACATTATCTGGATCTTCCAATGTGATCTGCATTTGTGGAAAAACAACGTTAGATGCTTAGCAGAAGGGAAGTTCATCATCAGCTTTAAAGATGGAAAAATGTCAAATATGTCAGAAATGCCACCCCTAGCCTACTTCCCTGAGGCTGGGAGCTGTAGCACAGTTACTCCCTTTTAGAGTCTAATCTCCCTAGGACTTCTAAAATAGTTGATTAGTTCAGTTGAGAATTTCAGCAATTCTTCTCAATTCACTTGCTTTTCAGCATAAAAGGGAACCCACTTGGAAACGGTATAAACACAATAAACGATACAGCCCTCATGAGGACAGCGGGGTTTGCTTTTGGATACGTTGTCTCAGATCTTTAGCACAAGAAGCTGCAGGGGTTTACGTTTTGTGCAGAGGCAAAGAACTGACAGCGGTTAGCTTTGTGATTAAAATTTGTATGAGATTCTGTTCTAAGCTTCAGTTTTTTGAAATGTTTATTTCTTTTCCCTACTGACTTGCCTTCCCAGCATTACACAAGAAAATATAGCTGTGTTTTTGAGAATGTTGACCGGCAGAACCGTTTTTGATTCAGGAGCGTCTTAAAAATGGTGTGAATTTCAATTCTAAAGATCAGAAGTCTTGTATTTTGTGAGGACAAGAGCTATTCGTGTTCCAGGTTAAGTCGTGCCCTAAGGTTAAATTTTACAGTGGAAGCCTATATTAAAAAAATGATTTTTTGAAAGCTCTTGTTTTGTAGCTTTACTTTCAGTAATATTAATTTATAGTATATTTTTTATTTTTTCTAATAAATTGTAAAATACAAGCCAGTATCCATCTGAACTTGTTGCTTGAACATAGTTGCATGGGGGGAATAGGGATGAAGACAAAGGAGGAGGAGTAAGCTGCAAGATTGAATGTAAGGAAGAAAATCGCATGTATTGGCTGTTAAGACCTCTTTCCTGCTTCTCACAATAGCTCCTTTTTCCTGCCTCTGTAAGTGTACAATAGCTCTTTTACACAGACAAATGCCTAATGAGGTTAATGGTGGCTTATCTCAAGTTTTGTGAGTTTCAAGAGCCAATATAAAAAAATTAAAAAAAATCAGAAGCTTTATGATCAAGCAGGTTTGGAAATGTATGTGGGCAGCAAATTGTTGACATAAGTCAGAAATGGATCTAACTTAATGCCTTTACGTCTTGTACATGTGTGTGTGCTCTGTTTCCTCCCCAAACAAATTTCATATAGCCAGTGTCAATTTTGTAACTTTTCATAATCTGTATGAGATAGAACTCTTAAGCAGTTATAATACTTCATTCTCGCCTCCTGGTGAATGACTGCATATCAGTGAAGTTTGGGTATGTAATATTTAGGGTCCTGATGGAAATCTAAGAAGCAGTAATTTTAAAGGACTAGGCAATAGTACTGAATAGGGTATTCCTGGAAAATGCTTGATTATTGATTAATTTTCAGGTTACACGGGTAGTATTGTTGTGGGTGAACAATCACTTCAACGATTTTGAAGGAGATCCTGCTATGACTCGATTTCTGGAAGAATTTGAGAACAATTTGGAGAGGGAGGTAAGAATGAGTTTTTTCTGACAATTGGAAATAGCAGGGGATAGAGAAGTATTATCTATAACTCATGGTGGTTTTCTTTTTTTGTAGAAAATGGGTGGACATTTGAGGCTGTTAAATATTGCTTGTGCTGCTAAAGCAAAACGAAGATTGATAACCTTAACAAAGCCATCTCGAGAAGCCCCTTTGCCTTTTATCTTGCTGGGAGGGTCAGAAAAGGGATTTGGAATCTTTGTTGACAGCGTAGATTTTGGTAGCAAAGCTACAGAAGCGGGCTTGAAACGTGGAGACCAGGTATGTATTTTAAAATGTGCTTTTCCCTTTTTTTCCCCCTTCTCTTCACTAAGTGAGAATAACACTGTCTCTTTGAATTTTTAGATACTGGAAGTGAATGGTCAAAACTTTGAAAACATTCAGCTGTCAAAAGCCATGGAAATCCTTAGAAATAACACTCATCTGTCTATCACTGTGAAAACCAATTTATTTGGTAAGTTTGCGTGTGCTTTTTGTTCCAACTTGTGTTCTAATTTAGATGGTGTCTTTAGTTTTGTACAGGAGAAGTTTGGACATAGTTTAAAATAAGGTTTAAAATAACTGCTTGAAATACTTCAGAATGGAAATAATAGGAAAAGGAGCTTTGCACATCTTAAAGTGTTTGAGTTCAAAACTGCAGAGAAAGATTTACAATTGAGGTTGTGTATGAAGTCACTTCACTCTCACAAGGAAATACGTTTGGATTAAGAGGAGAGAACTGAAGTGACCATTTGGCTTGAAGTTATAAAACATTCACGCTTGTAACATTTAGTCCCTTCCTGAGAAATAAAACTTTTCTGAAAGTTCAGTTGTTTAGTGGTCTTAACATGTCAGCAGTAGTTCCTCATAATTTTTCAGTCTGTGCCTTATGATGAGTGCAACAAGGTTAATAAAAACTTTCTTGCCAGCCAGACAACAAGAATTTCACTGCACTCCAAATCTATTTTCTCCATTTCTTTCTCTAACGAGTACCAAAGCAGTCCTGAAGGAGTCTTTAAGCAGCTCAGGACCTCAGTTAAGAAATAGAGTTTGTGGAGTTCTTTGGATTTTTTTTACCACCGGATACTTGGATTATTTACATAATAAATATATCACTTGAATTATTTACAATTTAGTGATGTGTTCCCTAAGTCTCTCTTTCAGGGTGAGGTTCTTAATTGTAAATAAGTAGGGCGGAATATTTCCACAGGTTGTCACTGCACTAATTAATTGATGGTTAAATATGCATAGTCTATCTCCAAAAGACATTTGTCAAATCTACTTCCTGGGGATTTTCTCTTCACTTGGCAATAAGGATTTCAATTATTTATAATAACCAAAGCATTTACTAATGTATCTGTATGTGCTTATTTAGCAGTATGTGCTCGCATCTATGTGTTCTTCGCAACAATCTCTGGATTTTTTTTAGTTACATGCATTGCTTTAGTCTTAAGACTGAATCTAATATCTTAAGTTGTGCTTTCAAAGTTTTTAATCTTGTTGCTCCGCTCCAAATACTGAAATCAAATCACAGTAGAGTATCAAAACAGCTATTTCCTATATATTGCATACAATATTCCTTATCAACAATTCTCAGAAGGAGGTTCCTATTTCTTAACAGCATTTTCATATATATATTGTATCTAATTTCTCTCTGTAGCCCCCAGCTCCTTTTCTATAATACAGTTATTGGCTCTTCTTTGCTTTTCTTTCATTCATATTTGAAGCATTTGAGGTTCCTTGGTAATTGGTTGTGTACCTCTGGAGGAAGGGATGAATATTAAGGACAAAAAGAAATACATCAGAGTATAAACCTTGCCTTGAATACTCATTCTTAGCTGCTTACCGTTTTTCCCACTTTTTCTGCAATTCCTTATTTTTAATCATCAATTTCACAGCAAATAGCATAGAAACAATTATATCTTTCTTAGCTTTTTTTTCTTTTCTTTTGTTTATTTAGCATAGACTTGTTCAGTAAGTACCAGCTGGCTGACATTGATTTTTTTCTTAGCTTATCTTCTCAAAATCTCTACTGACCTAAGCTCTTGAATTGAATCTTCTTTTTCTTACTCACTGCCTTTGTTAAAACGCCTTCCTATTTTGTGATGGTTTTCTTCAAAGATACTCCACTTCTAAGCTATTAAGAATACAAAGGGCTTCTCTTCTTCCAAAAATGAAAATCCTTCTTCAACACGCTTCAAAAACTCATTGGGCTGTTTCTGTACAAACAAGTTATTCTTTGCAAAGATATGTAAATAATTAAATTCTCCCTTATGTCAACAACCTTATACACAAGACTGTGGATGTATCACTAATGCTTCATGTGTTCTCTACTAGACCTAGAGCAGTGGTTTTCTGTTTTGTTCAGAAACATTCAAAAAACCTTTTTTTTTTTTTTTTGCTTCCTAGGAGGCATTTGTGCATACCCTTTATCCTTGTATCTGGCCTCCAGTGTTCATCTTGCAGTTTCTCCTAGTGTGGGTTCATATGTTTGAGAAGTACATTTGTCATTACAAATGAACAGACTTGATTTCCTATTTATCTATGGATACTTTCCCTCTTGCTCCAGATGTGTGGTTTGATCGCAAGATCGGTTTTGTTTGTATTTAAATCTATGGACATTTCTGTGAAGTTTGGAGTTGTGGTAGAAGAACCGATTCACAAAGTCGTTAGGTATTTCTGCCTCACAGGTGACTTTTCTAGAGAGCTGTGGGGAGACAGCTGGAAGCAGTATAAGTTTGGCCTTTTGACTTCATAATTTTGCCATACTCAGTCTGTCAGCCTTCTAAGATTTCAGATTTTCTTGTACGTTTGGCAGATGGACACAACAGCCCTATCAAACATCCAAGATGGCAGAGAATTCTCATAGTTTCTTTCTTTTTTTTTTTTTTTTATGACTTTGTTGGTTTCCCCCCTGATTTCTGCCTTTGTTGTTGTTGCTAATTATTGTCTGTCTCTGAGCTTTCATTGCTGGCCATCAGTTTAAAACTTTCCTTTGCAGTTAATTATCTTCTCTGATTTTTTTAGTGTGCTCTTTTTGTTATGTGTGCTACTGTCGTGCAGAACTCTATGTCCTCAGACTGAAAAGGCAAACTCCTTCTGCTGACACTGTCCAAGCAACCATTTTTTCAGATTTTCAAGCTGAGCTCATTTACTGATTTTCCTAATTTTTACTACAGAACATTGATGTCCTTATTAAAATCTGAAAATTATTTAGTTTTATTTCTAAATTCAGTTGATGCTTGAATTAACAGAATGTGCTAGGCAGTTTTTTCTGAAGATTAATATTAAACTGGTCAGGTGCACACAGTTTTATGTTTTTGTTCTTCTTTCATCCCTTTTCTCTTGTGCAGTTTTTAAGGAACTTTTAACACGGTTGTCAGAGGAAAAAAGAAATGGTGCTCCCCACCTGCCTAAAATTGGTGACATTAAAAAGGCGAGCCGTTATTCCATCCCAGATCTTGCTGTTGATGTGGAACAGGTAATAGGATTAGAGAAAGTAAATAAGAAAAGTAAAGCCAACACAGTTGGGGGAAGAAATAAATTAAAGAAGATACTTGACAAGACTCGAATCAGCATTCTGCCTCAAAAACCATACAAGTGAGTTTTCCGATTTCTTCTTAAGTATTTGCTTTGTCTTTCTTTTTAATAACTTATAATACTTACGATTTGTTGTGGTGCTTTTATTTTGTAATGCAAAACACTTTTATATCTTCAATATACTGGCAAATACTGTTGGAATACTTGAATGGACATAGACTGCTAACAATGCAGTTGGTGATGTCAATATGAATGTATTTAGTTCTTATAGATACAGCAATGGCATAAATACTTAATAATTTACTGTTGTCTTTTAAGATGGCTGTTAATTGGGGGCATCCCAGGCAGTCAATTTTAGAGTAACTCAGGAAGCAGGTTTGCTTGCAAATTGCTGGTAGATTGAAGTTAATACTTGTATACACGGTCCAGTGGTCTTGAAGAACTTATGTGCTGCGATCAAGGAGACTGAGGTTAAAATTCTAACTTGGGTTCTTTGATAGAACGGAGTATTTTTTGAGAAAGCTAAATATTTTGTTGAATATCTTATTTTATGAAGACATTTCAGAAAGAGAGCTCTGAGGACTGTTGGAAACAATGAGTTTTCTATATTTTTTATGGGAATCTAGTTCTTGTCCTAGACAAATGGCATCAAGGGGAGGAACGTGGAAATGGCAAAGCTGAATTGTAGGGGACAGTCGATGTGTAGTAAATGTTTTCTCCTGTATTTTCCTTTTCTGCATGCTATTGAGAAAATCTGTGTAAATTCATGGAGATGACGCTTGTGTTGAAAATCTAGCTTCTTGTCCTGCTGTTACTTCCAGAAAAAACAGTTGGACTGATGTTAGGTATTCCTGTTCAAAAAAGATAGTTCTTCTGAAACATGAGCAACAGGATAAATGGAATGTTGCTAGTGTAAAGGTTAGAGAAATATAAATGATTATATCCAAGTAATGAATATTTCTAAAACTGAGTCAGATTTCAGTGGAAGAGAACCTGTAAATCCTCGTTTTGTGCTGTTTGTCTGTAGAATGTTCGCTTTTATTTCACCAGTCTTAGATGTTTGTTCCTGTGATGAGCCATACATACTGTTGGATGTGATTTTTGCATTGTTCACTGTGATTCATAGCTTTTGCATAAAGTTCTTGCTGGTTTTCACACTTCTTTTTTCGTTTGTGCATTTTTTCTGTTCAGGGACATCTTTGGGTAAGAGTCAGAAAAACAGTACACTTGGCCTATTTTATTTTCCTTTTGCTAGCTTTACTTCATGTTATACATAGCAATTTGTCTGCAAAATCTGTTGTCATTCACCTGTTTGTCTGCACAGTTCTGCATAGAGATGTGTAGCTGTAGACTGGCTTGTTTGTTCTTTCTTTTCCTGTTCTGTAGAAACTTGTAGCTCGTTCTTCCTAACAGTGAATGGTGTTGCATATATGAAGAGACTTATTCTCCTGTGTTTTTAAAACCAAAAAGTGAAAGGGATGAAAAAGCTGATTAAAGTAGGTATTTAAAGACTTTGAGTCAGCCAGCCAGCTGGTGAGGTGAAACTGTCCACCCTGTCTTGAAGGTGAACACAGTTTGTGTTTTCAGCATCTCTAGAACATAGCCAAATCAACTCAGTCTCGGCTAGAATGAGATAACTTAACAGCTTCATGAGACATGAAACCAGCTTAAAAGACAAATCATTTTGAGCAGGAGATAATACCTTCCTTCAGTCTTGCTTTTTATTCTGGTCATGTTGAGTAACTTCTCAAATGGAGCAAATAGCACCATTTCCTCTGGGGCTACTGGGAAATCTCACAGCCGCTACTCGAGCTCCTTGGTTTCAGCACTCGTCACCACTTCTCATTCAGAAGTGGTTTTGCTTCAAATTAGGATTAACCACCAGCACCCCTCCAGCTCTAGCAGAGCTCTGCCTGGTCGATAGCGCAGCACCCCAGATGAATAGGAAGCCCCCCTCTCTCTCCTTTGTTTGCAGCCCTTCAGTGGGATGCACAGCACGCTGTGTTGAAGCAAGAAGCATTTGGACACTTCTGCCATTCCACTATCCATTCTCCCACGTCTGTCATTCAGCAGGAAAGTCGTTTCTTAGTTAATGCTATCTCTGCTTGGCAAATGTTTAAGAAAGTAACAGAAATGCCTTTCCTTTAAAACCACAGTTTCCTTTCACCCACAAAATATTTTCCCTAGTGATGACGGCAGCTGGTCTTCGTGGGACCTGGGAGTCTTCTAGTGCTGCTATTTATATCCAAAATTTCTGGGGTTCGTTTCCTGTTTGCATAACTTGAAATCAGACTTGAGGGGAGTGTTCTGTGTTTTGAAAATAGAGTAAACTGAGCTAATTGCTTTCCAGTTTACTACGTGAATACTTAACGGAGAAGCTAGAAGAAGTTCAGAAATGTTTATATATTTTTTTTTAAAACCTGATGTTTGTCAGTTGATCCACTTTAGTGAAGCTGTTTCAGTTATGACGCACGGGATAGATGCAGTGAAGCATGATAACGTTATGTAACAGTGACAGACCCAGAAAGGAATATATGATGTAATGGAGTCAACTTAATGCAAGCGAGGGGGGGGCATATTGTCTTCATTTGCCTTGAATTTAGAGAAAATACCAGTGTTCACACTTCTATGAAATATACTGCATAGTTTTTTGTAATCATCAAAAAGCATTTGGAGGTTCTAGGGCTTTGTTTGTTTGTTTGTGTGTTTTTTATGCGTGTGCAGAGAGCAATTCCTACTTGAAAGACAAAGCTTCGATGGCTGGGAATGCTTTTTAGCAGCAGCAGCAGACTTGTTCGCTCGTGGCTTGATGTAGAAGTGTTGTGCTGTGTTGGTGATCACTGCTTGTCACAGTATTTTGTGCTTTATGTGCAAGTACAGAAATACAGATGTTGGATTCTCTCAGAGTCAGAAGTTAAGCGGGATCTGAACAACTCTTTGTCAGTGGATATGAATGTTTCTCTCTTTTGAATCTCATGCCACTTTCTAAAATATTCTGGTAATACCAGGTTATCTTGCTCTTTTAAAAAACAAACAGAAGCCCAAAACAGCAAAAACCTACACAGACACCCACCCATCCTAAGCCCTTTTCAAGTGGCATTGCCTTCTGCAAAGCAGCGACTGTGTCTGTGTAATTCACGTTGTGCTGTGCGTGCCCAGGTACTCTTGGAGCTTCCTAGAGCACTGTTCAGTTGATAGCACTTAAAGAAGTAGTGCGGGCACGTACTGGGCAAAGTGATCCACAAAAGGATGCTTGTGCTGTAACAGCTCTACAGGGATAATTATCAGGCCCTTAATTAGTTCTGTGTAGGCTTTCTGAGGATGGCTAGAATACTAGAAAAGAGCCCAAGTGCCCCCAAATGAGGGTACAAATGGCCATTTGTGTTGCGTCATGTAATTTAGCAGCTTGACATTGATTTCATTGCAAACTGCTGCAGCCCTCAGTTTTGGTCCGTGCTTTATTTCCATACACAGGTACAGATTTAGATGTTAGTTTTTTAAACAGGCTTTGCCTATAATGGCTGAATTTTAAGTCATTTTCTATAGTGGCTGCATGTCAGCATTTCATGCACTCATGGTGTTTTGTTAAGGCTGTGCAGCTATATACTTATAGAAGGGATCCGTGCCTGGCTGCTCAACTTCACCTCCTGTAGTGGTCGCTCTGCTTCACTTGCTGGTTGTGAACTCAGAAGCAATGAGCAGCCAGTGCCTGCTGCAGTATGATGATAGCTCTGTCTCTGATCTGTCTAGCACTACAAACCTTTGGGACTGTGCCTTTCACAATTTAACAGACAAAAGCTTTCACCGTCATCACAGAATACTTTATTTGCAGCTGTTAGGCACTTGGGAGGGGATACCAATAGCACCCAACTGTGGATACCTACCATAGCCTTCCAAGTCAGCTGGCATCGTTTCCATTGCATGGAGTCGAGAGGAACTCTGAGGAGGTGATACAGGGTAGGAAGGCTAAAATGGATGAGCCCAACAATCCTCTGTTATCTACCTGTTAGGAGGTCTTAGTATGCTGTGTGGTTACAGTAACTCCCAAAGTACTGTTGCAAATCCTATCTGTGGTGAGGTGAAAGATCTGTGAAATTCAGTTGTTGAGGGTGACGTTGCGAGGACAGCAGTACTAGTCTAAGTCAGGGTGATGCAAGAATGGTGATGTGTGTACCACCTTTTGTATTAAGATCTTGGCCCCTCTGAAAAAATCATCAAAAAATGACAAGCATAGCAGCTCCTCAGAGCTGAGCAGTGAGCATAAGGATCTTCTGTCAGCAGGAACAGGCAGGTCTGATCAAGGTGAGCAGACATCTGGGTGCTGTTGATGAAGCTAGACAGCAAGCACTGTTATCTGGAGAGTATTAACTTCTAAATAGTAATTCCTCTAAGTGTGGAAAATGTAGTGCTATGAACACTGTTGTGTCCCTCTGCTGTAGCTCAATCTCTGGATGATTGCAAGCGCTAAGTTTGTTTCTTTCTGGATGCAGTGACATTGGAATTGGCCAGTCTCAAGATGACAGCATTGTAGGACTGAGACAAACGAAGCACATTCCTCCTGCTTTACCTGTCAGTGGAACCCTGTCATCCAGTAATCCTGATCTACTGCAATCTCATCACCGCATCTTGGACTTCAATACAACTCCAGGTAAGGATCTCTTTTTGTTCTTTATAATATTTTTTTTAATATATTTTTTCTGAACTTTCAGAGTCTGAAGTACATGTGAAGTTTTCATTAGCTGTATGCTGTCACCCCCATTAGTTAGGATTTATTATATTCCTCCATTATACTTTGTCCAGATGTATATAGGTGGATGTTTTTGAAGTTTGTTTGATACAGAGTGCCTCTGGCTGGTGGAATACTGCAGGCCAGTAAAAACTTGTTTTGCTTGGTGCTTCATAGTCTGCCGTGATAGATCAGTCCTTACAAGACTGAAGTATTTTTCAAATGGCATGGGAGATCATAAGGTTACAATAAAGCAAGAGGGGACACTTGGTGTGTTTCATTCTCTTTCAGAACAGACTTCTTACATAATCTTGTAAGTTTCGGAGTTCCCTGTTAGTCACACTGTCCTGCAGAAGAGTCTACAGCTGAGTGCTGAATGTTTTGTTTATAGTGATTTAAAATCCATTCTGAAATAATAATAAAAAAAACCCAACAAACAGANAAAAAAAAAAAAAAGCCAATACATATTTAGTTCAGAGGAACAAATTCTGAGAGGGGAGTGAGGGTGAAAAAGGGAGAGAATATGATAACCTGGAGAGCCTTATCATATGAGAAGGGCTTAGCTGCTGCTCCCGGGGAGTTGGGATTTGGGCTCTAATCTGTCTGCAGAAAAGTTCTTAAAATATGAAGCCTTCTCCCTGTTAGGTATCTAATTCTTTATTGTTAAAATGTATCTGCTGGAGGAGGATATATGGTGATGGCAGCTGCACAGATACCTAGTTATTTTAGTCTAGTATTTAGAGCATTTCTCAAAAGTAGAACCAAAAATTCCATACCCTCTGAGGGATTTCAAACCTTACTTAAAAGGACATTGCTATTTTAACCCTTGAAACTGCAATACGAAGCATCACTCCATATAATTTGGGGGGCACTAGAGCAGACTACAAGAAAATTGTATGTAGTGGGTTTTTTGTTGCTGTTGGGTTTTTTTGTTTGCTTGTTTTTGTCCCAGTGCCTAAGGGTGCTTCTAGGAGAGTGGGTAGGTCGGTTTTCTTTTTAATCTAACAAGTAGTGTCCACCACATCTGGAGATCTTTCATCAATAAGAGCCTAACTATTTAATGGGTGCTATAACTATGAACGTGTGGAAAATCCATTCTCCAGCTTGCCCCTTTCCTAGACTGGCCAGTTTCCATCATGTGCCAAGCACAGCGAATGGCTCGCTTCCAGAGCTGTGGGGAGTGCTGTCTCAGAGCTCAAGCAAATCCCATTTTATTTATTTGTTTCAGCTTAAAACTCACTCAAATGCCCACGTACTGAATATTTTTCAAGTACTTTGCAGCTGTAATTCTTTCTTGCGTGAGATGTAGGGGAAAGGGAGGTCTGAAGTCAAAAGCGTGTACCTTAAGGACTTCAGAGACAGTTACAGTGTAGATAAGCGTTGAATTATACCACCGTATACTTTAAGACAGGGAAAAATTAAAACCTACAATTTCAATTTATTTTATTACCTTGGACTAAATTAAAGATGAAAATAGAGGCAGCTTGCAAGAAGTGGAAAGCACTGGAGAAGAAAGAACAGTAGTAGAATGGCCATCCTTTGAGGCTTTGGGGGATATCCCTCAGGATAGAAAATAACTTGTTGTTTTGGAAGGGTAGTCTTTGAGGAGAAAATGAGGATGTAATTTTTTATTTTTAAGCTTGAAATCTGCAAGAAAGGAAACATTTTAGCTTCTCTTCTGATTTGTGCGGACTCAAACATACTTGCAAAGGTTTATTTTTAAACATTCAAACAGTCAATAACACTTTGATCTTCTCTCATGCTGTCTTTGCTATTTGCTTGGAAGTCAAAATAATATAGTAACAATGACCTGTCAGCTACTGGTACTTCTTTCCCCACACAAGCGTTCTAAGGGACTAGGTACCTGTCATACAGCATTGCTTTCTTCTGTCTGCCACTCCTGTTTCCTTTTTTGAAAAGGAGTGAAGGGGCTGATTACAATTCGAGTTCTGTTCTGCTTAAAAACTGCTGTGCTGAATTACTTGCCAACGTTGCTGTACCTGTAATCATATCAATTCCTAGTAGACTTCTCTATGTTCTGTGTAGTGTCTTTGCTACCGGCTCTGACAGGTACACATCCTGAGAAATTTGATACTAAAATACAGTGCGAAGATGATACTCCCATTCTCTGTGTTTCTTCGTATTAACTTGAGTGATCTAGCAGAACAGGTGATTTTCTCCTTACACAAAATACTTGCTTCTTGTGAGTATTGAGTTCCCACGATTGTGTGCAATAGCTTCCCATCTTCACAGCATTCCTTGAGTAGCAGGTATTTCTGTAACAGCAAGATTCAATAGGACCTAGAGAGCATTCTAATTTTTGCTAGCTTATTTGAATGGCTCTCTCTTTGGCATCTGCCTTCCCTGTGATGTCAAAATATGTTTAAATGACTTCAGGCCCTGCTCTGTGTCTCTCTCCAACTAATTGCTGAAGACAGACAGGTCAATGATGAGTTCGTGATGATAGGCAAAATTGACTTGCTACTTGTAAAAGGTGTTGTACGTTTGACTCAGTTACTTGGAAATGGCTGAAAATTGGCCCATACTGATGCACGTTATGTGTAAATTATAATGTAATCACTCAATGTGCTTGAGTATTAGTGCTTCTCAAGTTGCAAAAATGTTGCTGTGAAATTGAAAGTTTTGGGCTTAGTTCCACGTAATTTATAAACTAGAATATTTAGGCCTATACATCCTTTGTGGTGTGTAAACCGATACATATCAGAGGGATGTATTGCTTTCCAAATAATGAATTTAGAGACATGGAATGGCAGTGGGAAGGCATGAATTTTTGTTAGTTTCTCATAAGGTTTTTGTTCTTGAATATATCATTTGATAGCAACTTAAATATATGTTATGCCCATCCAGATCTCTTTTCCAGAAGTCATCAAGCAATGCCATGGTTCTATCAAAGTGAATGTTTTCATCTATTTTCTTTCAGTAACTGTTATTTTTTCCAGTATCTGTTAAAATAAATATCACCCGCGGTTGTAAATTCAGAAGGCTTTCTATTTTCTTGTTCATGTGACCTTTATGATCTTTAAAAAAAAGTTTTAATCCAAGAAAGAACAAATAGCCAGATGTCATACCGTACGATACTAGAAAAGGTTATTTGTGATAAAGAGAAAAAAATTGAATTAAATAAATTGAAAGTACTCTGTCTTGTCAATTAAAAGCCTAAAAAAGAAACCACTGGATAGCAGTTTTCTTTTTGTAATACAGTGATAACAATCAAGAAACTTCAGTTGATTAATGGGTCTAGATTTCAAACTGTTAACGAAGTTACGGAAATACCAAATATAGCACTGGGAGTTAGGCTGATAATTCCCTAGGTTTCCTAAAAACAGCCTTGGTGTACGTGTTCACTTCAGGGCTTGTCATCAATCATTTGATGAAACAATAATATTTGGAATCCAAATATTTAGAAAATTTTTCTTTGACTGGTTTAGTTCTTCACTCGAATATTGGCACAGAAGGTAGATTTTCAATCAATTACACATTTGGTACGATGAGTTAAATATTTCAGGGATAGAGACTTTTTGGTAATTAAGCACTTGTATGCATTAATGCTACTGCAGCTCATTTGGATATAGCTGGCCGTTGCACGCGCGTCTTGTAGCTACTTACACCCTCCTGTGTCTTAGAGTCAAAGGTCCCTTCCAACTGTAAGGACTCTATAAAGGTCATCTAGTCCAACTCCCCTGCAATGTACAGGGACATCTGTGGTCTTCCTTCTGTGTGCAACACTGTAGCTGGATGTCTCACTTGGGTGAATAGGTCTGTATTTTCTTAAAAGCGTCTTTAGGAATGTTGACGTTCCTCTTGCTTAATTTGCTCGTATTTCAGTACATAGAGTGAGTGGTGTTGTGATGGTCCTTGATTTTTCTCAGACTTGAATGGAATTCACCTGCACTCAACATGTGTGAAGATCAGGCTGCCTGTTAGCTTATCTGTCCATGCTTTGGAAATGTTTGCATGTTTTTGTAGCTTTTCCCTTTGATAGCTTTATATTCCTGAATGTTTATAGAGCTTAAGAACCAAGCAGTGACAAAAATCCTTGGTCCATAGGGATGGGAGAGGTGAAATTGTGATACTGAAGGAAAGAGAAACAGCATTAGTAATTGCATTCCATGTGACTGAAGTTGCTTGTTCTTATACTGTTGTTTTTTCTCCTGCATTACTGAATTGCATACCTTGCATGTAACTTTCTTTCAGACTTACCAGATCAAGTTCTGAGGGTTTTCAAGGCAGATCAGCAAAGTCGCTACATCATGATCAGTAAGGACACAACAGCAAAAGAAGTGGTCGTCCAGGCCATCAGGGAATTTGCTCTCACTGCAACCCCTGATGCATATTCGCTATGTGAAGTCTCTGTCACACCTGAGGGTGTAATCAAACAAAGGAGGCTTCCCGATCAGTTATCCAAGCTTGCTGACAGGATACAGCTCAGTGGCAGGTGAGATTAGAGACTAAGCTGAAGCTGGCTGTGTTAGTTTAAGTAAGAATCCTGTTAATAGAAGCATTATTTAATTACTAAAATTCTGTTTCTTTACAAGATATTGCCTCTTATGCAACTTGTAATTAATATTGAAGCCTGTTAAAATTCAATTTATTCTGATTACAGCTGGTCATGAGTTTTCTCTGGTATTTGACTATACTGTATCAAGCCTGTTTTGGAATTTTGTTTTTACAGGTATTACCTGAAGAACAACATGGAAACAGAAACTCTGTGTTCAGATGAAGATGCTCAAGAGTTGCTAAGAGAGAGTCAGATTTCCCTCCTACAGCTCAGTACTGTTGAGGTGGCTACCCAGCTCTCCATGAGAAACTTTGAGCTATTCCGTAATATCGAACCCACAGAATACATAGATGACTTGTTTAAACTCAAATCGAAAACAGGTTGCACTAATCTAAAGAAGTTTGAAGAAGTGATAAATCAAGAAACTTTCTGGGTTGCTTCTGAGATTCTAAGAGAAACCAACCAGCTGAAAAGGATGAAGATCATCAAGCATTTCATTAAGATAGCCCTACACTGCAGAGAATGCAAGAATTTCAACTCCATGTTTGCTATCATTAGGTATCGAACCTTACTTTTAATTCTAAGTAAAAAGAAAAGCCATACTTATGTCTGTTTAAAAAACAGTATTAAAAAGATTCATACTGCAAACGTCAGCACTTAACACTTGAATAAGGAAGGTGTTTTCCTGTAATCTGAACTTGACACTGAAATGTTAGCTGAAATATTATTAGGAATGCTACTATTTGTGTGCGTATTGGTCAAGACAGCGGGGCTAGAGGCATTGTGAGCATGGCACTATAGAAGCTGCCAGACTTACCTAAAAACAAAGACCAAAAGAGACAGCAGGTATATGAAAAAGAATGATGCCATAAATCAATGGGTTATTTTTCCAAAGGGAACTCATTTCATAGAGTTGCCAGTATCTTGAATTCCTTAAGCCGTGGCATGTTGACTGTGGTTTTCTTTCTATTAGCAATTTCTTGGATGAAGCTTGGATAATAGTCTATAACAGATTGCAACGCTGCATAATAAGCTGCAAACAGATCTTTTAATAAGGACAAAAATGAACTGAAAATTTCAAACAGAAAACTTTTCTTAGTAGTACTGTAGTACAGTTTAAAAAAAAAAAAAACCTTGGAATTTTTTTTTGTGTTTATACACACTTTCAAAACATTCACATTTCCTTTAGATTCTCTTATGTTATGCAGAAAGAAAAAAATAAATACTGCCTCTTATGAAAATGCATGGGTAAGCTACATTACAAATGGCAATTCTGTTCTCTGGCAAAAGCTCTGTCCATGCTGAATCAACAGACTGACTGGGACACTTTTTCTGAAGATGACTGGATCTGAATACTGTCCAACCAAACATGGCAAACTCCAAAGTCAGGGATCCATGTTAATAACCAGTCAGCATCTGAGACGTAAAATTCTACAGATTTAGCTCAGCTGTTTCAGCATACCTCAATGAGAAATAAAAGCAGCATGCCTACTAGCAAGACATTGAGTGAGGAAAAGTTTCTAGATGCCAAATTTTTCAGTGGTTAGAAATTACAACAAAACATGCTAGCCACTGTATTAGGCACTGTCTTTGCCAATATCATTAAGGGGAGGAAAAAATGTCTTCCTATCAGCTTTAGAAAAGCCTCAAATATATGGGCTGTTATAACAACGTGACCTAGACGCAGCAAAGTCGAATGGGTTGTTGCAGCAAGAAGGTGGGTCGCTGTGCTGTGCTGTCATCACCTACATGTGATGTAGATAGATGTTTTTTTTTCTGCCAGTCTGGGAATCTGGAAATAACTGATCCTGAGATACTCCTATATCATGACATTGTTATCCAATTCAGATGCTGTTCCAAAGTAGTAACAATAAGTATGTGTTCTCTAAAATGTTTAATTACTTGATACAAGTATAGCTTTTATCTGCATTAGTTTTTATAGCTGTTACAAAAATGATATTTATTGCTCTGCAATACACACTGACGAAAGGAAGTTTTCAGTTTTGTTATTTTATTGGTGTTGTGCTACTCTTCTGACTATATGGTATTTTCCTCATAAAAGTTTAACATGGCCTTTTCTAGGATTTTTTCATTTCTTTCTGTTCTTGAATTTCTTGCACATTTTTGTTTGTTTATTTCAAGTGGCCTGAACTTGGCACCAGTTGCAAGGCTCCGAACTACTTGGGAAAAGCTTCCAAGCAAATATGAAAAACTGTTTCAAGATCTCCAGGACTTGTTCGATCCATCTAGGAATATGGCAAAATACCGTAATGTCCTTAACAGCCAAAACCTGCAACCCCCTATTATTCCCCTGTTTCCTGTTATCAAAAAAGACCTTACATTCCTTCACGAAGGTAAAAGCAAAAGTATATTATCTCTTACCAGCTAAGAAAAACCAACTTTGCCTCCCAATAACTGATGATGTTAATTGTTGATTCCAGGAAACGATTCAAAAGTGGAGGGCTTGGTCAACTTTGAGAAGCTGAGAATGATTGCAAAGGAAATACGCCATGTTGGTCGCATGGCATCTGTTAACATGGATCCTGCTTTAATGTTCAGAACGAGGTAAGTTTGTTGTGGAAGGCGGAGCTTTTCCCAATGGAGAGAGGACTAGGTATCAGCACGAGGTGCAATTCAGTTCTTCTCCATGTATTTGGAGAATAAAGGATCTGTTTTTCCTCTTATCAGCAGGTCCTTGGTAGTTGTTCAGTGAGCTCTGTCTGCACAGAAAATGTTTTTCATTTCCAAGTTTGATGTCTAACTCTTCTGTGTCCCCTTGTTGCATTGGAGCAGTATGAGGTTTTGCTGTTAACAATTTACCAAAATTGTGTATTGTATTTATCAAAGGCAGTTCTAACACTGAATAAATCATTAAATTATGTTAATTTATATATATGAATGCCTTATATTATTTCTTATCTGCTAGTTATTTTAGTTTAAGAAAAAAGTTATCAATGGGAGGGTGGGGGAGACGTTAGTTTGTTTGAAATGTCGATGTGTGAAAGCTTTATTGTTCTGATTTAATAGAAATGGGATTGTATTTGATACAGTGTAAGCTAGTGTTGTCAGAAAATGTGGAGTGAATGATCTTTGGCTTCATGTTAGACCAGCTTATTGCATACTCTTTCCCTTAATTTGAACTAGAAGAGTTTGTAATATCTGACTGTGTACCTGAATCTTTTTAGTGTTTGTGGGCTTCTGGAAACTGCTTGTCCTTAGGTCTGGTCTTTTTCTTTCTGAGCTTGTGATCTTTCTCTGTCTCTTCTTAAACCCATGCTTTACTCTTCCTGGCTCTCACTTGCAGGAAGAAGAAATGGAGGAGTCTGGGGTAAGTGGTTGGAGACAACACACACAGCCATTCATTCTTCCCTTACCATTTGCATTGTTTCCTACTTGCTATCTTTAATTTTCTGGTGCTTTGATACTTTTTGTTAACCCCCTGTTTTGTTTTGTTTTAAACTGACAATTTGTTTTAGATCAGAAGTGCTTTGGCTTTTGAGGTTAAAACACAAAAGCTGTAAAATATTCAAGTGATTGTAGATTGCAGGTGGGATGTCCTTCCCACCACCTTCAATTTCTGTTGCCAAGAAAAGTGATCTTTGGTAAAAGGGAAATTGTAAAATAGAAAGTTAGCAACAGCTGAAAATAGCTGAAATTGCTGTTAACTTTCTTATAGCCGATAAGCAATTACCACAATCAGATACAGATGTTAAAACTCACAGTATCTGCTAAACTTTCTTTCTTCACACTACAATTCAACCATCACTTTTATTCTTAACAATTCAGGAACGATGTGTAGCTTCCATGTAGACATACATACGTTACAGTGTGCATGGCTTTTATTTCATCGTGAACTAGCCGATCATTTGAGTTAACAAAAAGCTATTTTCAGCCTAGGAAGTTACAAGGAAGCTTTATTCCATAAAGCTGGGCTGGCTATACATTTTGTATGTGGTCAGATTTAAAAAGTGTTTAGGGAGCTTTCAAAATGCCTTTTTTTTATACAGATTTAAATATGAACCTCAGCTGTAGTCTTCTGTCAGCATTGCCTTGCTGCATGAGCTTTTCCTAATGCTTGAGTCTTCTTGGTAGCTGGCTTATGTGAGAGAGCTAGCTTGAATGCTTTTCTTGATGTGTGAAGTGACACTGCCTAGATGGAGTGGAACAGGTTAAAATATTTATGTAATTAAAATAGTGCCTGTAACCAATTAAAAAGATTTCCTGACCCTCACCTTCTATCTGTTATAGCTGTTTGACTTACTGGAATGAGGCATGTGAGCTTTGACCATAGACTGACATTCATGCAATCTTTTGCACGTGTCCTGCTTGTGAAGTGATACTGTTTTGGACTAAGTCATGCTTTTCCCTTTTCCCCCTTCCTTCGCTCCAGGTCTCTCAGCCAGGGCAGTACAAATGCAGCTGTGCTCGACGTCGCACAAACGGGAGGTCATAAAAAGCGGGTCCGCCGTAGCTCCTTCCTTAATGCTAAAAAGCTGTACGAAGATGCTCAGATGGCACGGAAAGTAAAGCAGTATCTCTCCAATCTGGATCTGGAAATGGATGAAGAGAGCCTCCAGACTCTGTCTCTGCAGTGTGAGCCAGCCACCAACACATGTGAGCATTGCCACTTGCTGTGGGTTGTAGGGAGGCTGTAAATGTGCTTTCTTCTGCAAGGTAGTAATTGGGAATGGCAACTAGACGATGAGGCAGAAAACGATGTAGCTAATCATTGGCAAGTCCTAGCCAGGTACGAATCTTAAGGGAATCATCTTACAGATCAACAATATTGGAAGGTAGCATTTATGTAGCCTTTTTGGATGATGTAATGCTGAAGTGCACAAAAGTCCTTTTGATTTGTCTGTGTGAAGGGTACAGGGGAACCAAAAGTTTCTCCACAGTTCTGATGTACTTGGGCTATTGGCGTGAATAAGGCTGGTCATCCCGGCTGGCTCGGTTTTGAGAGGGAAAAGGGGGATTGCTTCCTGTCCAGGTATTTCAGAGACATGGTGGGAGAAGCAGAGCAGGGACCTTATCCTGGAAATCAGTTGCACTTTAATTTGAGAGAATGCTGTATCCTATGCTCTTTTCTTCGTTCAGGGTAGCAAAAAATGCTGATTATAGTATAATTATATATGTAATATTATACTGGCAATTATATCCATCTTAAACCAATTGTAATACCTACGATAGCTCAGTATAACTTCTGGTCATGTTTTGATAACCATAACAATAGTCTTACAAGACTTTTATTTATTTAACTTACAGGAGTTTTATTTTGAGAAAGAGTAAAGTTTCTTTAATATATAGATTTTAAATGGAATTAAATGTCCCCTTCTCTTCTTCCTCTTCTATTCTCTCTAGATACTGCATTCCTAGTTTCAATATTTTTACACTTTTTAATTATAAATTAGAGGGCTCAGCGCTCCTCAGGTTAAAACTCCCACTATATTTGTAGCTAGTAGTCATTCTTGGCTTTCTCCCATTTCTTCCAAAGTGCCAAAGAATACAGGAGACAAGCGATCTGGAAAATCGGAAACATCACCGGTGGCTCCCCGGGCAGGAATTCAGCAGAAGGTGCAGCAGCAGCAGCAACATAAAGTAAACCAAGCACTGCAGGTCCCAGCTGTATCTCTTTATCCCTCGCGCAAGAAAGTGCCCGTCAAAGACCTCCCACCATTTGGTAAGTCAAACAAAGAAGCATTGGTTTAATACTCTAGGGTTTGATTGTTCCTGTCAGGGAAGCACTTGAATAAGTTACAGACATTTATTCCTAGTAGGATTATATGCAGGTTATGCCATTTCGTGCAGTGTGTATGTAAAATTCTCTTCTCTAGAAATGGGAAGAAAGAAGTCTGTTAGGAAAGCATCCTTGTCAATTTAATCAGTGTAACAATTAGGTGGTGTCTGTTACTAGCAGCTGGAAAGAGAATTTTTCTGGCTGTCTGCACTAGGATTGTGGCTTAACTTTTTCCAAAGGGATTTGTGAACTTGGAGTTTTTGAGTAACCTGAGGTGCCTCAGAAAAGCTATTTTATTTTTTTGTTTGTTTTCAAAGTTGAACATTTAATGTGAAATTCAGATCTGCTGGAATCTGTGGTCCTGTTACAAATGTGGGCCTGAAGTTTCAAACTGAGCATTGTCCCTCTGGATTCTGCTCCCTCGTGCTTCTCTTATGCTGGTGCTGCTACCTGCATGTTGCACTGGAAGGGACTGTAAGGATTCCTTCTAATTTGGCTTCCAAATCTGTGTTCCAGTATGTGTATGTAACGTGAATTATTAAGAACAGCTTAAGAGCTGCGGTACAATTTCACTTTTTATTAGTCTTACTCGTGCACAGCTTAGACTGCTAGAGAAGAATTAAAAGCAGCAAAATGGGCAAGAAACAATTCAGTCTTGATTGAGTTCTTTATTCTTCCATTAAATTTTAATGTTAAAAGGACTTTGAAGCTGCATAGAGTGTATTTTTGCTCATAGTGGGAAAGTTTCTGAAAAGTGACTGGGTTATGTTGATGAAGGAGCTGTAAATTATTGATGGTGGCATTATGATCCAACAGATCAAAGGAGAAGTCTGTAGAATGCCTGAAAATATCCTCTGCCACAAAAATTTGTAAACCTGTCTGAGAAGCTCTATCTTCACTTTTAAGACTGCGCCAGGGTGTATTTTTTGAGGGCTGGAAAGACAAAGATGAATATGGCCTCAGAAAAGCAATTCTTTATGCCCTGGATCTTTACATCATACATCATCTTAAGGATGTTGTTACTCTTTGGTTTCCCAAAATAAGCCAGTGCCAAAATAATTCTGTAAAGGGAAGAAGGCAACTGCAGGATGGCCTTGTTTTGTAAGCCTAATCTTATTAATCTTTCCAGCTTTCTTTGCCCTTCTGGACTGCTCTGTGACTAGAAAAGAAGCAGAAAAATAGTTTCAACTCTTACAATATAAATTTTCATTAAGCATTGAGATTTGAGTGTATGTTCTCACCATTTTAGTTAATTTGCCAGATAACACTGCTATACTTGTTCCTGATTTATATATTGTGCAGGCAGTATTATGAACTCTGGATTGCATTTTCTGTGACAAAATATTCACTTAAGGTGGCCAAAATGAAAGGCAGGTTTCAGTAAATTACAGAAATATAGTGCTTTATTTCAAAGAGTGTGTTTAAACTTCTGATTCATTTAACGTTAGAAACTCACAAATTAAGGGGGAAAAGAAATGTTTTTTTTTTCTGTATGGTGTTCCCTCCATTAAATGCTCTGTGAAATGGGAAGATGTAGTTATATTGGACTTTACATCTGCTTACGTTCATTCTTTCTTGAAGGCATTAACTCCCCACAAGCTTTAAAGAAAATCCTTTCACTCTCTGAAGAGGGAAGTCTGGACCGTCACAAAAAGCAATCTGAAGACGCAATATCAAGTGCATCTTCACATCTGTCTTCTCCTCCCACCTCTCCACAGAGTTCTCCAAGGAAAGGTATTAGACCTAGAACGTTTCTCATTCTGTGTCCTGAAGGCTGTAGACTTTGGAAGCTTCAGAGAGAAGATTTTTGTGTTTTGAATAAAGTACTGCTCCTGTTCGTGGCACATCTTCTCAGCAAGAGAGCAGGAGCGAGTGCTGTAGTGGGGTAGCTGGAGGCCCCAACTGTTAGCAACAGGCAGGAAAGCCAGAACAGATGCAGGATTTGATGCATTAGGTCACTCTCATTACAGCTGCTTCTGACAAAAGTATTCTCATCATCAGTGTCTTCTGCCAGTGGCAGAGCACACAGATTGCTGTACCAAGATTCAAAACTTCACTGAGCGTGTTGACCTATTAAAGGAATTATTTACTCTGCCACCCACCTGGATGGGATGTGACCTATGTACGACAGGCAGGCTTAAGATATTTGGGTTGTGAATCACTCATACGCATTTTAGTAGAGACATAATTATTCAAACAATGTGTATGGACATTTGAGGAGTGGGATTGCACATGGTTGAGTTAATTTTTAAAAGATTTCAGTTGTTTTTAAAGCGTGTTTAGAACACTAAAATTGTTTTTTAACCTGCTTATTTTCCATTATGCCTGTTCTACTTATAAATTAAACGCACAGAATGGAGGCACTTGCTTGCAGTTTAAACAAAATAAGAAATCAGTCTGGAAGTACCACAGCCTGGCTGTATCACAGACAACCTTTAGTATATTCTTTTCTCAAAATATCGTCGAAGTTGAGTTTAAGTTACGTGTTTTAACAATGTCATATTATTTATATTGAGGCTGAATTCACAAAATAAAAGTTCAGACTGCTTAAGAGATGACTATGTTGGAGACTTTGCAGCAGCAATAACTTTACCCAAACTGCAGAGAGATGATAAGGTTTCAAACGTGTGTATCAATTTTTCTGTTTTCCCATCAAGTGGATAGCTAAACCCTTTCCTTAACCTGGTAGGTGGCAGGGCTCTGTAGCTGAGACCCTGTTGTTACAGGCTACTGGACCTAACCAGCTGCTCCTCTCTTGGATGTGAAAGCAGTAGCAAGAACATCAATTCATTATAGACCTCTGAGATAAATGGGGTTTATGGGGAAAAAAAAGAAAAGAGGGGAGTGGGGGAATGAGTCCAATTGCATAAGCTGTGGTCTGAAAAGAGGAGAGATGAATATGGCAAGAAAGGAGAAAATTCTATCCAAAATCTCCATTGAAGTCATCTTTACTAAGGTCAGATGGAGGAGAATGTTGTGTACAGAAGAGTGAGGTTATCATCTCAAGTCCTCGTAATATCTCAGAATGTTTTCTCTCAAATGCTATATTAGCAAAAAGTGGAATTAGATAAATTTGGTCAGATCTGTGACTAAAGGTATTTGATGGTTTAAAAAGGCAAATTAGAAATGTGATTTTAAATTAAAATAAAAAATCCTCAGCTTGGTGGTGACATGAAGCTAATGATATGTCCTTTCAAAAATCTGGTGGCATTAATTTCATATTCTCAGCAAATATGATTTGGGATAGATCACTTGAAGCCATCCTGATGCTTAATATTGACTGAAAGCCAAAAATTGTAGATGCATGTTGTTTAATGACCTCTGACTTAGCTTCTAAGAGCATTCAGCACATTTTCTGAATGTTAAAACAAAAGTCAAATTTGCCTATGTGATGTGTCATTTTGTGCTGATTTTATTGCAGCCTGCCAGTGTCAGTGCTACCTCCAAATTATGGCATAGTTCTGACAATACATGAATACTGTCTTTTTGAATATAACTACTTAGCCAAGTATCACAAAGAGTGCTTGAAAACCTTGAACATTTTTTTTTAAACTTCATTGAGAAACACTTCAGGCCCTTTATTAGCCAAGATATGTAATAAACAGTCAGCCCAGACATCTGTGCTTCATGTTTCTATCTGCTGTTCATCTCTGAAGTGTACTGTTGCAAAACAGAAAAACTGGATGAGGGAGTCTCCTGCATTACTCTTGAGTATTAATCTTGACCAGTGCACCTTTTCTGTTCCAGTCTTCGTGGCAGTGTTTATGTATAGGCTGCTTCTTCATGGAAAGTGAGGTTTCATGAGGTAGGAACACAAATGTGATGCATTTGAAAATAGCTTGGGAGAGAAAGGTGTAGAGAGAAAGGAAGGAGAGCAGCTGGTTTCTAAATGAGTATTTCATGTTCCCATGATCTTAAACCCCTTTTTAAGAAATAGTGTGTATGGTATTATAAAATTTTGCTGCCCTTTTTTTTTTTTTTTTTTGTCTTTTGCAGGGCTTCTTCTGTTGAGTAAAACATAATCGTACTTCTGATTTACTGCAGTAGCAGTAGTAAATATTGCCAGCTGCCTGGCAATAGCTGAGCGGGCTTCTACAAGTCTGATTAATGTGATGTTCCCTTTGCAGGCTACACTCTGGCTCCCAGTGGCACAGTGGATAACTTCTCAGATTCTGGTCACAGCGAAATTTCTTCCAGATCGAGTATTGTCAGCAATTCCTCTTTTGACTCCATGCCAGTCTCCCTGCATGATGAGAGGAGACAGAGGCATTCTGTCAGCATTGTGGAGACCAATCTCGGTGTGGGAAGAATTGATAGAAGGATCATGATTGAACCTGATCAATACAGCTTAGGGTAGGAGTTTTATTCTTACATTATACTTTCATATAATGTGGCTTGTGTATTTGTTTATATTATAAACTTTCCTTGTATCTCTCTCAAAGATTCCTTTTCTCCCCTACTCTTAAATTCCACTGTTACACTACTGAATCTTTTGATAATGCTGTATTTTGTTACAAGAACATGTTTTGCCCTAGTGAGTCTGTTTTTGAGGTCTGCAGCAGTAAGACCTCACCTCCAGCAGACCTTGAGCGCATAGTACTGCTGTAAACCATCATCTTTGTGGCAGATGAGTGTTCTATCCTGTTTTTAAGTGAATTAACTGAATTAGAAGACAAATTATTGATACAATTATTTGGGGATGAAGCTGAGAACACAAATAGCTAATAATTTTCCAGTCTGTTTTATAGAAAAGTGCAGATTTACCTAACTCAAAAATATTTCACCCCAAATCTCTCTCCAAGTCAACAACAGGAGGCTAAAATTCACAATTGACTGCTGGTTTTCTAAGTAATTTTCTAGGTAATTAACTTCTGTAATGGTGGGTAAGCTAGTGCTGCAAGGAGTTCTCCGAATCTCTTTCAGTGAGCCTTGGTCTGAAAATAATTGAAGCTCTGGCTTCTGTTTAGTCACCAGTTGCTTTTCTGAGCTGTTATTTGAAAGCTTCAGTTCTCTGAATGGTTTCGAAGCTTTTGGCGCTGTAAGGTCTGTGGATGGCAGACCCTGTCCCAAAACTGGTGTACTTCAGCTCGGGGAATCCCAGGCTATGCAAGCTCTTCAATCAGATGTCTTAAATATTTGGAAGACCGAGGTCCCAGTCTGCATAGCAAGCTGCCCTGGAACCACAAATCCGAAGAGCCCTGGTCACTGCTAAGCGAAGCTGACATGTAGTCAGTTTTCACTGCTGCTACCTAAGTGATAGTGTCAGGCTTGCTCAGTCGCTGAAAGACTACAGAGAACATACTTGCTCTAGGAAGTAGCATGTGGTTCCAAAACTCATGTTAAAATATATTTCCTTTACCAGAAATTCTGAAAAATTGGCATTCAGCGTTTCCTAAGCAGTGAAGATGTGAGCAGAAGTCTAAAGCTAAATTTCAGTCGCTTCCTGATAAAACTCAGTTTGTGACTTTTAGTCCTGTGTTTTGCTTGTCTGGAAAAGTGGTAGAAGCCTCTCTATTGGTCTGTTCTCTTGTATTCTGTGTATCTCAGCACTGTTTGCCTGCCTTAAAGGGCTGCTGCAAAGCTGAGATTTTACCTTTTGCAATGGCTCCACTGAAGTGTTAAGTTTCATCAGGATAGCTATCCAGTAATTATTCTTTTTGCTTTTGTTGAGGACGAGCGTGAAAAGGAGGTGTTCTGTACTCAGAATTGAATTAGTCATTAAAGCAAGTATGATATAAATTGCATCGAAACTCTCAGTATGCTCATTTTTCTAATTGTCAAATTCTTTGCGTTTTGTTCGTGGTCTCCACTTTGAACACTGTTTTATTATTATTCTTTATTTTTTTTCCCTCTGATGTTCATCTAGCTCTTATGCACCGCTGTCAGACAACAGAGGCCTCTATGCTGGAGCAACTGTGCTCTCTTCTCCCAGTACAGAAGAACTGTCACAGGATCAGGGGGACAGAGCTTCGCTGGATGCAGCTGACAGCGGCCGTGGTAGCTGGACTTCTTGCTCAAGTGGTTCTCATGACAACATACAAACAATACAGCACCAGAGAAGCTGGGAGACGCTGCCTTTTGGACATGCTCATTTCGATAATGCAGGCGATGGGGCAGGGCTGTGGGCCTCAAGCAGTCATATGGACCAGCTGATGTTCCCCGATCATGGCACAAAGTATGGCAGGCAGAGCCAAGGTAGGGAGGGCCTTGATCAAGCACAGTCCAGAGCAAGCTGGGCGTCCTCCACGGGCTACTGGGGAGAGGACTCGGAGGGTGACACAGGTACCATAAAGAGGAGGGGTGGGAAGGATGTTTCCATTGAAGCCGAAACCAGTAGCATAACGTCCATACCAGCAGAGGAGGTAAAGCCAGCTCCCATGCCCGCTCACATACCAGTATCATCAAGTACTACAAAGGGGCTTATTGGTAAGTTAAATCTTGTTTTAATTCATTTGCCTACAGTGCTTAGTGTTGTTCCAAGGCTATTTTTCTTTTGTCTGGTTTGATTTTGAAGAGAGACCAAACGTGTTGTAGTCTCTCCGTTTTTTGCCCTTTAACTGTGTTTTTATTGCTAGGGAAATTATCACTTAAAGCTGGTTCTCAGTTCTGGCAGCTCCTTTGTGTTTCAAGAGAGCCTGCCATACATCAAAAAAAACCTAGCTCAGCTGCTGGACAGTGTTTTGAGAAGTTGATGTATTTAGGTGTCTGTTCTGAAATGTGAATTATTCTTCACAGTAAGGCTCTGTATTCTATATTTAGGTATCTTTATAAATGTGGCCTAATTTTTTTTAGAAGTGCTTTTCTTTCTACACTTCTGTGACTAGTCTGATTCCTTACTTCTGAATGTTCCTTACTGCTGAAAATGGGTCACTTCGTGCTTAAATGCCAGCTGAGATGTTTCTTTAGCCTGCTGAAAGTGAAGAGGTGCCTAAGAAATTAAAGCTGTATTACATTTATAATCATGCAATGAAGTAAAGATGAGATAATATAGAGGTGGCTTTGACATTGCTTAACATTTTCCTCATATCGTTCCATCTACGCATCCCAGATGTCCTTGGGCCTTCCAAGAGCCCTCTACATTTTTTGCTTCTTTCATTCCCCCTTGCTGTGAGTGCCTTTCCTCAGGTCGTTATGAAGAGCTATCTGAAAGCCATTTCACACTGACACAGCTGAAAAAGTCCTCCAGATAGATTGAGGTCACGCTGAGACCATTGTGATCAACTGCTTTTCCATTTTCTGCCCAAGTGTATTGCTTAGAAATGGCCCACTCCAAGCTTGGCTGCAGATCTGAATCCCTGAGCTATGAAGAGGAGGTAGCTGTCCAGTTCAGGACTCGACGTTCTGATTTGTGCCAGTCTCCAATTTTACTCTTTGATGCACTTGGTTTCCACCAGAATGTGGAACAAGCATGTTTCCAAACTTGCCTCTCAAGGCAGAGCTTTCCACTGTATTTTTAGACTTAAGGGAATGTGAAAGAGAAGAACTGCAGCTGCGTACTTCCATGCACTTCGGTACTATTAATTATCCTTTCAAACGTAGCTCTGGGTATCACTCATCTCTTGCAATATTTCAATAGGATTTTTCTACTTAATTTCTTCTGCATCAAAGTTACTTTTCTGAAATCTTTGAATAAAATTTCTCAGAAATTTCTTCATGTTGCTTTGCTCAGTTACAAGAATTTGTCCAAGAAAAACATTTGGATTCCATTGGAGACGGTTTAGTTTTGCTGATAGCAAAGCATTTTCTTTTAGTCTGTAAAAACCCACCAGCCCAGTAACACCAGTTTTAAGCTTGGACTGCCCTTTCAGTTAATTTCATGCTGCATAATGCAGGGTGATACTGTCCTCATCACTTGTGCAAGAATATACAGGGTATGACAAGCCAAGCCAAGTAAATTTGCTGTGCCAGGCTTTTCTTCCTGCTGTGTTTGCCTTTGTGTACTGGAAGTGATCACGTTAAAGGGCCAGACTCACAGAAAGTGTTCAGGATCCAAGTCCCAATTAACTTATTTAGATACGCAGTTCTAGAATACAGAGTCATAAAACCAATGCTAATTGGTTCTTTTCCTGAAGGTGTTTAAAACTCCTAATCACTCTTTCCTCCCTTGAAGTTCTCTGCAAGGGTATGCCCTGAGTTAATTCTTGTTCAGGTGAACCTCAGTGAGACCCACAAAGTGATGGTCTTTCTTTTTGCTGTGCAAAATCTTATTCAATTATTGTTCTTACAAGAATGATTTCAAGACTTAATTTTGCAGAGATTAAATCTGTAAGAGCGATGGTCAGTGATGCATGCAAAAAGCATGAGGATGAGGTCCATTTCTCTTATCTCCTGGAATTGTAGCTTATGTCTTATTTAGTAAGAAGAAATAACTTTTCAAGTCCTTTTCTTTTTTTTCCTCCTTCATCTGCAAGATNAGAAAAGAAAAGCTTTTAGGGACAAAGGGCCAAAGCCCATCTTCAGGATTAAGATAGACATGCTTTTGGGGAGATGCCAGTATTGCTGATGGCTGCTGCTTCCATGGACTCCTGAGTCTTTTATATCACTGGTCTCTTTGACCAGTGAACATTTTATTCCATGTAATTGATGGAATAGCCTCAGCTGCTAAATTAGAATTTTGCTAAACTAATACTTGACTACTGGAAGAATATCTATATCCTGTGTATGTTTTCTTGCATGATTTGTTTTTCAAGATCTCATTGCCTATCATATGGTATTTTATTTTAATCCCTCTTCAGGTTTATTTCTCCCAGGATCACGAGTTGTTCGATGTTTATTTAACTCTCACTGTTTGTTTTAATTTGACCAGTTTCCATCTTATTACTTCATAATAATCTGTCGTCTTACCTGCAGCGCGGAAAGAGGGTCGGTATCGGGAGCCACCTCCAACACCTCCTGGTTATGTCGGAATACCGATTGCTGAGTTTGCAGAAGGTGTTTCCCATCCAACTAGAAAGCCTCCGGATTACAACGTAGCACTTCAGAGGTCTAGAATGGTGGCACGGACGTGTGAGACCCATGGGACATCAGCTCAACAGCAGCAGTCACATGGCCATTCAGCTAGCAGGCCTGTGAACAAACCTCAGTGGCACAAACCAAATGAGTCAGATCCACGTCTTGCTCACTATCAATCTCAAGGGTTTCCCACAGAGGAAGATGGTAAATTTCTCATTGTTAAATTTTGAGTGTGCTGCATGCAAAAATGGTCATTGTTTTCACAGACACGAAGTAGATAATGCAAGTGATTATTGCAGTAGAAATTCTTGCCGTAATTTGAACTTCCATCTTTCAAACTTTCCTTTTGGAAGGGAGGAATTCAGTTCATCCAAAACATCACTTAAAATTTGGAACGTAGGTCCACTTGAGTCTTGAACAACCAAGCAGTTGGCTTAGGCAATTTCTCTGGAGGTCCCTGTGTTCCAGGTAAAAAAATAACCTTTGGCTGCCCGGAAAACACCTAATGCTTGGTACTCGCCATGCATTTAATGCTCAAAATACATGTCCTGGTCTACGAATACCTACCCCAGAGAGCATCACTGATCAGGTTTGGATGGATAGCCGCTCAGCATTCTAGCTGAAACTCCTACATTGTGGACACTGGGTCTTCCACACCAACTGCTTCACATAAAGGTCCCACTGTTATTTTGCTATCTCGCTTGCCAATCTTTATGCTTTAGCTCAGCTATTGCGATATAAAGACGATGCAGACCTAGTCTTCCTGTTTTTCTGTGGAGTGCAAGTGTAGCTGGGTTGCATCTTCGGAGCTAGACGCTCACAGTGCAGGCAGGGCAGTGCCCAAGTCGTGTCTGAACCTTTGATGCTCTGTTTTGCCTAATGGCAGAAAGGCTAACCTTCTCCTTCCCTCCCTAACTGCTTAGTTACTAAAGCTTTACGTGCAGCATGAACTTTGCAATCAAACATGGTGGAAAAGATGAGATGTCCTTAGCAGCGTTACCTCAAACTATAAGGATTACCAAGGCAGTTTGAGATTTTCAGTTGCTTTTAGCAGTGGCAACTGAAGCTGCACTCATTTTTATGCAATTTTAATTTAACGAAATCGCTAGGAAATACTGACTTCTGGCAGATATGTTCAGGGGAAAACGTAAGAACAGTTTATGAAGCTATCAGATGTTTAGGAGTAACTGTTGTGTTCTCAGGCTGAGAAAATGCACCTAGCTCAGCAATAGCGATTGTCTTATTTTTTTTGAGAGCCACATTTCCAAGAAGTACTTGTCATGAAACCTGAAATGTACAGCTATTTAGGTTGTTGTTAAATATATACCTAATGGAGAGGAATGGAAAGCACGTGAACGCAGTACAGGTTGTTTCATTCTCAGTAGCAGTCATGGTCTATGCGAACTAAATGATATTTTCCCCTATCCTATTGTGTTTGCAGAAGATGAACAAGTCTCTGCTGTGTAAGACTTTGGGCTTTTCTGGATCCAGAGTGAGCCACCTTAAAGGAGAGCACAAGAAGACGTCCCTAGAATAGGAGCCTTGGAACTATAGTTAAAGGATGGTGGACCTGTTTGCCTCCTTCCCTGCCTTAAAGCAGCATGGGGCTTCTTCCTCTGCCCCTCCCCTTCTGTCCCCTCTCCCCTTGCATGTGAAATACTGTGAAGAAATCGCCCTGGCACTTTTCAAACTGTGTTGCTTGAAATGCACAGTGCAGCAATCTCCAAGCTACCACTGTCGCTGTCTGCCACATCACACAGTATCATTCCAAATTCCAAGATCATCACATCAGGATGATAACTCTGGCTGCACTTCCCAATGCCTGGAAGGGTTTTAAAATCTTCCTTTTCGATTTTAATCACAATCCTAGCACTCGGTCTCATTGGGATAATGAGGCAAGCTAGTTGTCAATTTACATTTGGCCTTTAACCTACCAAGAGAGAAACACATTGAAATCCTTGAAGGAGGCAGTGCTTATTTGCTTGTTTACAATGCCTTTGTTACAAATTTTGTACGTTTGTGTTCTGAGATCAAATACTGCATCTGCATAGTAATTACAGTATTATTTCATACCTGTAAGTAGGGTTGCCAGCCTGAGCTCCGGGGCGGGATCTTGCAGCCGCGTGGCTGAGCAGGGCAGAAGGGAAGGCAGAGGCTGCAGGACGCAGCCTTTCCCAACCATCTCACTTCTCTCGTAGCGTGCCTCACCCTGGAAGCTTCCCAACTTGGGCCCGTTAACGGGGATGGCATTGGGTCTAGGGTCAGTGCAGAGCCGCGCGCTCACAGCTCTCTGGCGAAGGAACGGCGGACGCCGTGCCTGTGCCTTGTGTGGGATACAGGACGGCGTGCTCGGAACCAAGCGTCCCATTCTAGGGAGACAGACGGCAACCCCACCTTTAAGTTATATATTATTTTTATTTTTATTTTTATTTTGTTATATAGTAGTTATATTAAGAGACAAATTAACTGGATAACGTTGCAGTGAAGGCAAGCTGGGATGTCACAGCTCCTGTCAGCTGTTAATACTGATTTAATAACCTCCATCTATCGACTTTGGCGTTAGGGGATAAACAAGCCTTTAAATAAAGAAAAATAACCCGTTTAGATATGCCAGCCTTTGCAATGCAGAAATAGTCACAACTGTTAATGGCTTTGTGGAACACTGCATGTGTAGAGAAGGCCAATGTGTAGCAACCACCTGCTCACAGCTGCTATTAACCTGTAATGACTGAAATGACCCTCCCCTCTATTTTTGTGTTGTTTTTGCACAGACTCCGGAGAAGTGAAGGCTGCCAATCCGAGTAGTACTCAAATGTGAGGAACTGCTGGTCTTGGATTTTTTTTTTTTTCCATTGAACTCAGCTGATCATATTGATCAGTAGATAAATGTAAATAGCTTCAACTTTTAAAGATCAAATTGCAGTGTTTTTTCACTGTATCAGGCAAATGTCAGTGCTTTATTTAATTCTCTCTCCTGTAATCATAGCTTCTGTCTATTTGCTTATATATCACATTGTCAATTACACATTTGTAATTTTACACGTAATATGCATTACTTGCTGGTTTTCTTCTCAAGGGTATGGACCTCATGTGCATATAGAAATACAAAAATCCTAGCTCTATCACAAGTTGCACAAATGTTATATAAGCATTAAGTAATTGTAGACCATAGGACTGCTAATCTCAGTTCGCTCTGTGATGTCAAGTGCAGAATGTACAATTAACTGGTGATTTCCTCATACTTTTGATACTACTTGTACCTGTATGTCTTTTAGAAAGACATTGGTGGAGTCTGTATCCCTTTTGTATTTTTAATACAATAATTGTACATATTGGTTATATTTTTGTTGAAAATGGTAGAAATGTACTATGTTTATGCTTCTACATCCAGTTTGTATGAAGCTGGAAAATAAATAAATATAACATTAATGAAGTCCATATTGATTCTTATGCATTTTACATGTTCCACATACTTGAACAAATTTATGAAAAAATTTACTTCTCTGTGTATTAATATTAAAGGGACATTGCCAAGCGATGTGGACAAACTATCGGTGTGGAGTTTTTCTTAATATACACTTGTGCTGCTGTCAATTTTTTGGAAAGTTTGTGCGTGTACTGCTGAATGAGTGACTGATATGTTGTGTGTCTCCAGCAGAAAGAGTTCAGGAGCCAAAAAAAAAAAAAAAAAAAGTACCTATAGGAATGGTCTTGTGTATACGTGGCATGTAAACAGTTTTAAGGGAAGGATCACGTTAGTTTTATATTGTGTGGTGTGAACGTAAAGAATTTGGGTAGGGAGAAGTATGGAAAATAATCCAGTTGAGTTTTGGCTGAAGAAGGTATTTCAAGTAATCGAGGCCACCTAATAGTGTCCCCGGTAATAAAAGTTCACGTTAAACTCAATTCCATGTCAACTCTGTAGAGTTTCTTCAGATGTTAGGTTCTCCCATTATTTCCAGTAGTATGCAGAAGACCAGGCAGAAATGTCACTGCTAAGGCCACTATCGGCTGTATCTCATGTAGCTTTAAAATGTTTCACCGGCATTGTTTCAAATCTTGAAAATGCTCCACTGGAAAAAAGGGAACAGAATCCTTTGTCTAGGTTTAATAGTTCATAACTCTAGAAATGTTCCACGTGTAAAACACAATGAGAAACAAGTTAGAAAGCATTTGAAGTGTCAGACTCGTGAATATCTTCTTGCTGTCCCTGGAGTCTGCAGGGGAAAGTTATGGTGTGCATGGGCCGAACTCTGCTGGTCTGTGTCTATGGCTTGTTGGGTTGTGGTTGGTTATGGTGTTAACTGAATGGAAGTGCACTTGTACATCTCTGACCTGCAGGTTTGTCCTTTGGTCATACTAAGGATGCATTGTTAGGAAAATAATTCCTTTCACCAACCAACTTTCTGAGGTACGTGAACCATTTGCTCCTGTGTCAATGTTTTTTATATGCTTTGTGTAGTGCTGAATCAGGCAGCGTTCCCTCTCCTCCCGTTTATGCCTGCCTTCTGTAATTCATACCGTGTTTCAGAATGCTGCAGTTCCCCATGTGTTCAGAATACCTGATGTAGAGACAGCCTCGAATGCTTGTCCGGTGCACGCAGCTTAATTCATTGTGGGTTGGGAGATAAAGAACCCTTACCACAAAAATCAATTCAGTAGAAGTGAAGGCCTTGCTGTGGTATGACTGCCTATGGGGTAGATTTGTGTAACTGAGTACATTCACTGCGAGTGTTGTACCTACTGCGTGGGCCTAGGAAGATGTGGAAAAGTATGCTACCTACCGACTGCTGCGATTTGGCGTTGCATTGACAAAAATTGCACTGGACACTGAAACCTGAGGAAAATTTTCTGTTTGCAGAAGTGTCATTCAACTCTCTGTACATGTTTATGATTGATTTTTAACTAAAATGTATTGAGGCAAAGGCTACGTGTTTACTCTGTGTGTTATGCGGAGTCAGCCATAAATGTCATAAAAGCTGAGGTATTGCAGGTACTGCCTCGCTGGGCTGACCTTTCGTAAATCTGGGACTAGAGCACTGAGCCCACCCAAAGTGCAGAGCACTTGCTACTTGGAAAGAAATAAAATTTAAAAATGAAGCTTTATTTGCTTCAAAATGAGTGAGAAATGGAACAGAATCCCAGGTTTTCTGTCTCACATGAATTGTATAGTAGTAGAGACAAAATCACCTCTGGGGAATGCAAATAGTGACTTAATTACAAGTATTAATACTTCAGTGTAACTTGGTAAGTGGTGAAACCTCAAAAAGGTTTTTGTGGACAAAGCTTACACAGCACCAACAGCCCCTCTAGCACTCATTCAATGCCACAGATCTACTGAGGAAAATATGAACGTTGTTAAAACTACTGTGAAAACTGAGCGGTTCTGGGAGAAAACCAGCCAGTGGAGATGGTAAGTGCATTTCAGTCACCTATCCTTAATGACTGAAGGTTTTACAGCCTTGCACCTGAATACAGCATGCTTTGAGGGAAGGCTGGGAGTGAAGGGAGCGTTATTACTGATGTACAATGGAAGTCAATTACTTTTTTTTTCCACTGACAATGTGCTGAATGGAAATGGTATCTTTTACTTAGATTATGAAGATCTTGAAAGATTCATTTGCTTAGGTACAGGAATGAGTAGAGATGTCCCAGGTAACAGAATATCAGCTGCTGCTCTTCAGATTCATAAATTGACGCATTTATGCCTCAGGAACAAGCCAGGAAGCTGCAAATCTTGAAAATGTTCAACTGTTAGCAACCCTGGACTGCATAATCCAAACCGGTACTGTGCCAGGGTCAGTAGCTGTGGCACCAGAAATTTGCCAGGGTGCTCTGTTTAATTTTTTTGAGACTTCTCTCATCAGTGGAGGAATAAGAGGGCTTTTTGCTGATCTCTCTTGAGTTTTTTTGTAATAATTAAGAGATCTGAGCTGTGGCTTTGTCTAGCAGGAGGTACTTGGCATGACCTGGTACGGCTTTGCTTCCTTGTTGGTCTGAGCCTAGCTGAAACATAAGGAATTGTGTTGATAGATAGCAAACCTTCAGACCTGGGCCCTGCTCTTCAAAATCAATGTACAGCTAGAAAGGGGTGTTCTAATTTATTAGTATAGGGAAGCCCCTTGGTACACATGTAGGATACACATCTACTTTTGGGCCTTTATTGCATCTTTTACGGAAGGCTTTGCCTCAACCCTGGTAGTCAAAAGGTAATGCAAACATTATTCTTGCATCAAACATTGCTTGGGATGAGTAGCATTCTTCCTTTCTTCTTTTTCTTATGCCTTACAGTGGCTGTAGGTTCCTCCTGTCCCGTCAGAATATTCAGACTTCAGTGGGACAGGTAGGGGAGTGGGAACTTGTGCAGCCTCTCTGCGTCTTGTGCAGTTTGGTTTTTGTTTTTCAGTGTAGATGTCCAAAACTACTGCATGTAAGTGCTTTGTTGACTAAGTAAAGGTATCCTTAGCTGCTTCTCTTTTTAGCACAAATGAGCTTTTCCTCTGCTCGCGCCTCCTTTGTTGTTCCTCGGATGCCCAGTTCTCCCTCCCCGTTGACCCCTTCCTGTTGCTTATCTTAGCTGCTTGCTCACACGCCTCTCTGCTGCTGTGCAGAGCACAGTACCACCCATTTCCTTCCTCCCAAGCTGAGGTCTGTGTGCTGTCTCCAGAAACAATGCCAGGAGGCAATGCTTCAGTGTTCAGCAAGCTCGCAAGGAGCACGCCCTGGCCGAGCAAGCTCAGGCTTCATTGCTGTGTGCATACACAGAACCCTTCTCTCTGCTGGTTTGTGCGGTGCCCTCTAGACAGATAACCCTCGTGTAACACTCGTGTTGTGCTCACAGTGGTTGCGATCTGATGAATACAGAACTTAGGCTCTGCTGGACACAGCAAGAGGGGTAGTGGAGGGTCAGTGGAGGGAGCTGGGCTGGGAGAGGGCAATGGTTCTGGCAGGCTGCCCGAGGCCCAGCAGCAGCCTCACAACAGAGAGAGCTCGGGGGTGCGTTTACAAGGGTCTGTCTGACTGGTTCATCACTCTGCTGCTGCTTGTAATCACATTTGACCAATATACCAATATATGTTCTGTCTAAGAAAAACATGCTCCTTTCCAGATCCCAGTTGCAGAACTGCTGTTCTTAGTGTCCCCACAGGACTGCGTTGCCTTCGTTTTGGGCACTGGGCACCTGCCCAGGTGGAAGGACTCCGCCCTGGCACCTGCAGCCTGAGCAGGCAGCTCCCCAGAGGGACGGGCAGAGGCCCTCCTTGCGTGCAGCGCTCTGTTGGAATCTTTGCTGAAGGTTTATTTAATGCCTCAAAGTCTTCCTGTCTCTCCTGTAATTCCTTGGCGGTGGTTTCCAGCTCCTGGATGTTTACACCACAGACCTGCTGGGGTTAAGGAGCCAATGGCTGCGTCCTCCTCCTTTTCTTGTGATGTGTAACTGGGATGTAATGCAGCCATTTCAGTTGATTTGGAGTAGTTTACAAGTTCTGATAGTTTCTGAATGGCTGAAGTGAGGTAATGCATTAGCATCACACCTCCCCTTTAGGGGATTGGACTAAAGCTTGCAAACATCAGCAAGTGCCCTACAAAGCAGCATGGCAGCCAGTTTTAATTTCTCTTTCCCACATATTTCAGGCAGGCATTGGAAGCTGTGCACACAGTTCTCTTCATGTTGTCTTTGTGTTAGGGACCCCAAAATGCCATCACCTGTGAGCAAGGCTCCCTTAGAGGCTTCTTGGTACACCTGGTGGGTACCTTGAGGACAAATGTTTTCAAAATCTCTCCCTGCTTGCAGAAAGGGCAGTTACACTCTTTGCTCAGCCAGCTGATGTCACCTGTAGCTATCACGAACTGGGGATAAGTTGGTTTTGTGTTCGCTTCAATTGCCCAGACTCAACGTTTGGTGTTATGGTGTCTTTACAACCGCTGCCCTGGGATTAGGTGTCTGATTGCAGCAATTTGCCTTGGCTTCCCAGGATTTGATTTTTTCTCTGGGTGCAATGAGTTCCTCCGGAGACAGGTGTTGAGCACTCTGCATCGTGTTCGATCTTTGCACGCCTCTGAGCTGCCAGGATATCACGGCGTGTTGTTCGCTCTTGGTGTATTTTTGGGTTGCGTTTTTGCTCATCTGGTACATGAATAATTTGTCAGGTTTGGGGATGTGGGGGCTTCTCAATTTGCATGGTTTAACTGAAATCAGGAGGAGGAGATGGTTTTGTGGTACCTCTAGGGTCAGCCTTTTTCCTTCGTGGTTGTAAGCTTGTCCTTGGTTGCAGAGTTGTCCTGATGAGTGTGTCCTTTTAAATAGCTTTGGTTGAGATCTCACTTTGTCCTGCATGCTGTTGAAGAAAGCATTGCATCTCCTACATCTGCTGCCAGCTGATGTGTTGGTGTTCTGCTGCTCTGCAGCTGTGCAGTCCTAGTGCCATGCACAGCTTTTTCCCTCTTTGGAAGCACAGTGATGCTGTGTGCATGACACACACTCGACACGGATGGTGGGCTGATTTTGGGTACACTCTCATCTGCAGTCATCGGTGTTTTTGGCCAGCCAGCAGGGTGTTTTCTCGTGAGGGTACTTCTCAGCACACAGAAAGATGGCTATGAAGGGAAATCTTGATTATTTTTTTTTTCCCTGTACCCTGGGAAGTCTTGGTTTGTGTGGTTTTAATTCTTAATTTCTCACAAAGTACACAGGCACCTGAATAATTTAGTTTCTCATGGAAGCCAGCACCAGGTTTTCTTTAGTCTCTATTTGCAGTCTTCACAACATGGAGAATGTGGAGTTATCTGTGTTGTACAGTTGCCATTCTCCAGGCTCAAGTGGAAAAATGACTGTGCTGTGGTTTTTTGACAACGTTTCTATAGGCAAATGTTAGAATCCTCCCAATGGGGTGATCTCCTTTTCATCTCCCCTCCCTGACACTGCAGCTGCGTCATCCGGTGTTTCATGTATAAGATGGTTTCACTGTGATGGAGACCCAAGTCTCATTGTGTTCCAGGGAGTGTTCCCAAGGACTGCAGCGTTTGCTTCGTGCTTGTTCTGCAGCAGAAGGTTCTGGCTTAGCTCTCCCCACCACAATCGTTGCTCTGTAGGTGGGAAGGCCCTGCCCTCAGCCCCTCTGCACGCTCATGGATGTCACCTTCAGCACGGGTCAGCTGGTGACAGCGTCATGGCTGAAAGCAGGAGCTTTGATGGATCCCTGGCGCTCTGAAAGTGCGTGTAAATGCAAGGCAGGGGAAGAATACAAATTGCTGCCTGCTGACAGCAGTCGTGTCCCCACGTCCTGCCAAGCCAGCTGCCTGACAGCGGTTCCAGCTCCTGTGGCACCAGGGGCTGAGGGCTGCCCCAATCCCAGCGCCCTGCCAGCCCCTGCCGCTCCCCATCCGCGTGTGTACGAGGGCACGAGGTTTCCTTAGCGTGGCCATCAGTGGGGATCCTTTGGTTATTCACCTTGGTTTGTCAAATAAATTGCTGTTGCTGCTGTTTGTGGCTTGTAGGTGAATGTTTTATACATTATTTCACTGCTTTCTTCTCCCCCTAGCTGTACTTGTTGGAGTCTTTGTGCATTTATTTAGCCTCTACCAATGTTTGTTCAGTATCTGAGCTTTCGCTGCCTTGTGTCAGCACAGTCTGCCCTTCAGTCCCCTCCCTGCCGTTTACCTTCGCTGCTACATCAAATACAGAGCTTAATTCAGATCGAAGGCCCTTTGAGAAAGGTAACATAGGTTTGTAAAATAATATCAGCAATAACTTTTATTTCCCTAACAAAGAAACCTTTTTTTCTGCACTGCATTGCCAACGTTTAAAAAGAAAACAATAAAAAACCCAAACACCTCTGCAGATTTCTTAAAATTACAGATGCATACTTACAACAGTTCAAAAAACCCTCGCAAACCACTGCTTGCTCAGTGAAGGTCACCTCCTTTCACCTGAACTATTATTCTGTAAATGAAATCTGCTGGGGTTTCAGAAGCATGGAATTGGCCAGATGTACCCAATCAATACCTTTCACAAATCTGCTAAAAATATGCACTTAATAGAATACTGCATACTGATGACACAGCTTTTCTTCCTATTACAATAAATTGTGTTTTTTGAAGATGAGAGTTCAGCTAAATTTATTGACCCCTTGCCTCGCCTTAGGGGAGAAAAATAGTGATGGAGTGACTCAAGCTTGTAGTATTACAATGGTCAGGAGAATGTGTACGAATATCCTCATTTCAGTCTTTGCCTTTTACAAGCAGTGACTCCAGCACGTCCAACTTGCCCTAACAAAATGGCACGTTCCCTCTCAGGGAGATGAACACACAAGGAAGGTCACTACTCCCAGCCACGGAACGGGCACCACGCAGCCCTGACCTCCTCTCAGTGGGCCCCTGGGCACACTCACACCTCTGCCAAAGCACAAAGGTGCAGAAGGTGAGCAGTGCACACAACAGATCTTGAATGCACTTAGCTTTGCGTGAGTGCGTGCCAGTGATTCCTTCACCTACAGCATTAGAAATGTCAATCAGATGAGATCAGATCTCGTTTGCAGATCTCCTTTCTTGCTGTAAATGAGTGACAGAAGTGATCCAAACGAATGTGCAGAACCAACTGCATTTCAGAGAACTGAGTATGAGAATGATATCAGAAAATTACTGCGTAAGGTGTGTCATGAGAAGCAATACCTGGAGAGAACGGTTCAGGAACTTCATGTTTTAAAATAAAAATGTCTTTGTTCATAGAGATCGGTTTTGTTTACATGCTGACGGAGTGATTCTACCTGCTGGTTGCTCCTTGGAGCTCTTCTAAGGTCTCTCTGTCATCTAAAAGATACTGTAGTAAACCATCTTACACCTACAGTGTGTTTACAGATGGGCAGTGCACAAACAGGGCTGGAGGCAAGCTGTGTATGTCTGGCACGTCTGTTGCCTCCTTTGACTGTGACCTACATGGGGACAGAATCACAGATTCTTACCTGCGTGCAAAGCACGTGCTGCCTCTTGAAGGCGTCTGGAAAACGTGTGGAGAGCAATGTGGGCTGGATAAAGCACAGAGAAATTCTTGGAGCACTCTAGAAAGAGGAGTGGAAAAACAGAGGCTGTGTTCCTAAAATCCTTGATACTGCTTTGTGCCCGAGCACTGCCTCCAGCTCTCCAGATCCGTTCTCTGCTCCGCTGTGTACAGGGAAAGGCAGGAGGAGGAGGAGGAGGAGGAGGAGGGCAGCTCTAGGGCTGTGAGCAACAACACTGTGATGCTCGGAGGGCATCCCAGTGTGCCTGCAGCTGGAGTGCAGCAATACTTCCCAGGTTGGCTTTAAGGAAAATATTAAAAACAAAAAATCATCCCTTCTCCATTTCTTTCCTACAGCACGTGCAGCTGCAGGGCTTGGCACCTTTTTCCATCACCTAGCTGTTTCAGTGGAGGTCTGAGCTGGCAAATCCTGCTGGGGAAATGGGTGAGCTCAGGGGCAGCTGTGGGCTGTGCCTGCTGCAGCCATCGTGTGCTCGCTGCCGCACTGCGCAGCATCTGGGGATGCCTGGAAAGCTATTTTGGGATTTCTCTGCCTGTGAATGTGTTGCACGGCTCTCAGGAGCTGAAATTTTCTCTCCTCTTTCTTGTCCTAACGATACTGCTGGAAAATCCTTCCATTCTTAAAGCAATAATTTCCTAAAAAAAATTGAATCCCTTCCTTCACCAGGGTATGAACGTGTCTAGGGGAAGAGCTGGCATTTTAGAAGGTTGTTGTCCACACATAGCAACCACTTGTATGTCGAAGAGACACCATTTGCTGTACGAGGTACTGGAATGGCATTTTGTCCCCCTTGTTGTACATGGTTTTTAGCTTAAAAGACAAAGCCAAGAAACACCTGTGTGGTGGAGGTGAGCCAGCCCTGAGTTGTTGGAAGTGGTCAGCACGTCCACGGAGAATGGCAATGTTAAGAACCTAATGCCCTAAACCATAATCCTGCTTAAGCTCTTAAAAATAGAGTCCAACTTCAGCATCTTTACTGTTTGGTTTGGAGCAGTCTGCTCTCAAGCCCATGGAAGCTCTGGAAGCAGACATATCCTGCATACGTTTGGAGATGGTTTCTCTGAAGATGAAGCCTGCGACTTGAGTGAGTGAAACTGCTCTTTGAAATGGGTACAGAAACCTTGGCAGGGGGAAAGCGCAAATCTTATTGCAACAAAAACGAGCTCCTGTCACAGGAAAATACAGCCACTGGAGAATAAGTAATGTCCAGAACTCACGTCTCTTTTCGGGAATGGAGTATTGGTGTCTGCAGACTTATTTCAGTTACGTTGGCTTTTGGTTATACATTCATTAACATGTAACTGCAGGCCATGTGCAGTTGGAACTTTCTGGTCATCTTTTGGGCATCAGTGTTGGGTGCTGCTTCTGCACCAATATCAAAAAGAAACAATCTAAAGATGGGACAGCAACTGGAAAGAGTAGGAAACAAAATAAAAAGAGTAGGGAACAAAATACTTAAACATTTTCTGGGATTTTGAGGGCAATACCTTTTCTCCTCCTGTTCTATGTCATAAGAACACTAGTAACACATCCTGGGAATGACCTCACATTTCAAAGAGGTGTGAGTACCATATTGTGTAGAAAACTTTAGTTATTCAGCGATGAAGAACAGCACCTCCAGTGCATTAGGAGAGTTATCAAATTTTATGGATTTTCTTCAGCAATAATGCTGGGGGAGGAGTTACCTTCTGCAAAACGTGCTGTTGTGAAGCATGTTTCAAGCTTTGTTATAATATCAGAACTGGAAAGCAAAAATCTGGTCACTGGAACTTGTTGGAAAAAACACGCACCAAATGCTGGGAGCCTTGTTTAGATAGAAAAACAAAATCATGCAGGCTGACAGCAGGTGGCTGTCTTCAGCTTGCTCTACCAGCAACAAGTGTGTCACTGAGCGTTTCTTGGCGGTCAGTCATCTTAGAGCTGGTACACAGGCTTTTGCAAACAGCCCAATGTTCCAACAAGCCTTGCTCCCAAGCTGGTGTTGCACTTGACTATTCACTCACTGGTTTTAGAGGAAAATGGTTAATTTGCAATTACTTTTCAGTGATGGAAGGTGCGCAGTAACAGTGACCTGTGTAAGTGTTGCCAATTGCAAGACAAAAAAAATGGTTTCTCTGGAAGGTACCAGCAGCTGTGGCTAAACAGCCAAGTATAAAATCCGACAAAAATAAACAGAGTAGCCCTAAATATCTCAAAATCAAATGTAAACACTGCTTAGCAGAAGGGCTTTTGGAAAGCCCAGCTGATAAGAGATTTAAAGAAAAACTTTCCTTCTCAGTTAATTTAAATCATTTGCATTTACATCCATTGTCGAACATAGATCTGCTTCTAAGTTACTTCTTGACATTTGGAGTGTTTTGTCATAGCTATGCTCGCCAGTTCCTCATGAATGATGTTTAGCTTTTTCTGCGTGCATGTTTGTGCCTCCTGAAAGAATGCAGTACTTACAAAGCAGTTTGTGTAAGATTGCACAAAATCCCAGAATGGCTGAGGCTTGCGGGGCCCTCTGGGTCCATCTGGCCCAAGCCCAGCTCCAGCAGGGCACCCGGAGCAGGGGGCCCAGGCCCGTGTCCATGACTCTGGGAGATCTCCAAGGAGGAGACTCCACAGCCTCTGGGCAGCCTGTGCCAGGGCTCCACCACCTGCACAGCACAGCAGTGCTTCCTGATGGTCAGAGGGAATCTTCTGTGTTCCTGTTTGTGCCCATGGCCTCTTGTCCTGGCCCTGGGTATCACTGAAAAGAGCCTGGCTCTGTCTTCTT
The DNA here is from genome assembly GCA_013396635.1 of Penelope pileata. Lineage (NCBI taxonomy): Eukaryota > Metazoa > Chordata > Aves > Galliformes > Cracidae > Penelope > Penelope pileata. Next base: position 246,079 of record WBMW01003428.1, on the reverse strand, counting down.
TGCACCCTCCTTTCAGGTGTTTGTACGCATGGATGAGATCCCTCTGGGCCGCCTTTTCTCCAGGCTGAACAGTCCCAGCTCAGTGTCAGCCTTTCCTCACAGTCCTGTGCTGATCTCTGTGGCCATTCTTTAGACCCACTCCAGTATGTCTATGGCTCTCTTGTACTGGGGAGCCCAGAACTGGACACAGCACTCCAGATGTGGCCTCACCAGAGAGGAAAGCATCACCTCCCTTGACCTGCTGGCAGCACTCCTCCTTATCTAGCCCAGGATGCTGTTAGCCTTCATTCCTGCAAGGACACATTGCTGGCTGATGTTTAAATGGACAATGGCCAGGACCCTCAGGTCCTTTTCTGCTCAACTGTTGTTCAGCTGGGTGCGTGCAGTTGCTCCTCACCTGGTGCAGGACTTTGCACTTCTTGCTGAACTCTGTGAGGTTTCTGTCAGCCAGTTTTCCAGCTTGTTGAGATTCCTCTGGAAGACCTGTGGCATATCTGCCACTCTTTCCAGTTTTGTGTCATCAGCAAACCTGCTGAATGTGTACTCTGCCCATCGTCCAGGCCATTAATGAAGATGTTAAACAGGATTGGAGTCAGCACTGACTCCTAGGGTACACCACTAATCATTGGTTTTCAACTGGACTTCTGTAGGGAAACAGCTGATAGGGCATGAACTGATGATTGAGCACCTGGTGCAGGGGCGGGGCTGGCCCAGGGAATCCTAGCAGATCCCTTGCACCTGTGACTGAAAGGGGTGGACCTGGGGCGGGGCTCCCCCAGGCTCAGATAAGGGGCAGGCAGGGGGAGTAGAAAGGAGCTTGGGAGAGAGAGATCAGTAAAGCAGTTGGAGAAGCAGCATCATGGGGGAGCTGAGGAAGCAGAAAATGATGTGCAGCAGAGACCCTAACTCCAGATGAAAGAAATGGCGTAGCTGTAAGATTTTTGGAACGTTTTCCATTACAGTTTCTTACTGGTGATATCTATGCCCTGTTCCTGGCTGTTCAGTCAGCTTTCAGAGCGTTTACTGTCTGCTCACCCAGCTGCTACAGCTTCTCCGTGAGGATCTTACGGGACGCAGTGCCAAAGGTCTCACTGATGTCCAGGTAGGCAATATCTACTGCTCTCCTTTCATCTATCAGGCTATTTATTTCAGTATAGAAGTTTACCAGCTTGATGAAGCTTGATTTTCCCTTTGGTGAATCCATGTTGATTACTCCTGATGACATTTGTGTCCTTTACGTGCCTGGAAATGGTTTCCAGGCCTAGCTGCATCATTGTCTTCCCAGGGATCAAGGTGATGCTGACAGCCTGTGCTTCCCCAGGTCCTTCTTGCCATTATCAAAAATAGGAGGGACATCTGCTTTCTGCCAGTCTTGAGGCTCTTCTCTCAAATAGCACGATTGATCAAAGATGATCAAAAGTGACCTTGTGAGGACATTGTGCTAACTTCCTCAGCAGTAACATGTGCATCCCATTGGTGAGTATTCCCTCATCTGATCCTCTTCCAGCAAGAGTGTGTCTTCCTTGCTCTCTGGGACCTCAGGTTCCTGAAGGCAGCTCTTGCTGGTAAACTGTGAGGCAAAATATTCAGTACTTCAGCCTTTTCTGTCCTGTGCGATCAGGCTCCCCGCTTCCTTCAGCAGTGGGCCCAAATTTTCCCTTATTTCCACACGTAATCAAATTCCTATAAATGCTTACAGGAGATATTTTCAGAGAATTTACCTTTGAAATAATTTACCCTATTAACATATGGGCTTGCCACAAGCACTGTGTACAAGCCAAGTTATCTTTTCTGTTACTGCATTGACATAAGGGCCTTATTATAAGTGAGCCCATCTCCTCTGTTTCACAATCTGTTACATTATAATCATGCTCTACAAGCTGTTATTGCTGTTGGGGATAGATCCAGCTGGTACTTATTATCTCAACAGATTCATTGTATAATAGGCAACTTCATGTACTTGTATCAGTTGACTATAACCTACTTTAAGGATAGAAAAACGTTATCTATTTAACGGGATAGGTAGCCACCGAAATGAAGGAATGAAAAATATTCTGTAGAAAGAAGGTTTATTTGGGTTTTCCTCCTCGTTGGTATTCCCAGGATTTATCCAAGAATCTTATTTTCATAAAATTTCTTTGAATTGTGAACTGGTAATTATTCTAACATCCAAGGAGTAGATTTGTGGAATAACACCAGCCAGGTTCAGGCATCTGCAGTTCCTGCTGTATGTCTCCACGTGCACAGCTGGTGATGTATGCATGGAAGCTGACTGTGCAGCTGCAAATCTCTGCATAGGTTTTAAAAAAGCTGTGCTTCTGTTTTGAAGCATGGTGTATCAGCAGGTTCATTTGCAAGCCTGAGAAAATTTCTACCTTCAAACGATATCATGCAGTTGCCTTATTAATGCTGGATAACATAATAATACATTTTCAACACTCAAATAGGAGGTGCTAAATAATTCAAAGGAAACAGTTCTATTTTAAGAGATGCCTTCTCTTTTTTTTTTCTTGAGGGTAAGTGTCACACATCCAAAATAGTGTTTAAAGGAGTACATTCCTGTGCAGAAGTATGAGACATTTTAAATGGGAAACGTTTTTGAGTTCCTCTTTCATTGGCAATATCACCTTTCTCAGCTTCTGCTGCTCTCTGCCTCCTCCCCAGCTCCCTCCTCCTCATAACGTGCAGCTTCATGTTGTTACTTGAGCCAACCCAAGTGTCAGCTGTCTCAGAAATGGGCAGACCCATCTTTGGCAAGATGCTCCTACTTAGTTTTAGCAGACACATAATATGCCAGATAGAGAAAACGCTACAGCTGAAAACAACTTCAGGGAAAAAATTAACTGGATCAGTTTTCTGTAATGAGCAGTGCCACAGGAGGAGAGAAGGCAACGTGTGGCTAGGAAGGGGAGCAGAGCAGTGACCCCATTTTGGCAGCTATGGCAATGGTCTTCATTCACCCTGCAATTCCTTATCATCCCTGCTTAGGTTACTTTTACATGGTGCTGGCCTACTCCTCTACTGCATGGATCACTGTGGAACTTGGCTGGCCCTGCCACCCCGCAGGGCTCTCTGCCCTGTCCCCAGGCAGTCGGTGCAGCCGGGTTTGCAGGAGAATGCAGGATTCCTGTCTGTGCTACAGAATCTGTTCATGCACAAAAAAACTCCTTCGTCTAAATAAGGTTTTGTTAAAATTATGTGATCTGTGTGTGTGTGTTAAAATGATCCGTTTCATTTTTTTAGCAGGGGAAACGTTGTAGAATGCTTTTGTTTCCCCCTGTAATTTACAGATAATGAGGCGTGCTGACTGGAAGGCGTGAGGAGTGCTCTGAGCTCTGAACTATTTGCAGCATAGCTCAGCTCTCAATTTCAGGTAACCAGTTTCACAACAGTTCACTTCAGCTCTCAGCCCCTACGAGCCACACTCTTGTTTGCAAGGAGGTAGGAGAACATGGGCAGTCGCAACATCTCGTATCACATAAAAACCCTCAGTCTTATTCAGTAAAGTATGTTGAGGCAATGCGAGGAATTAAGGTGTGATCTGAAATGAGTCTGTCAAGAATGCGCAGGTTATCTTTAGTGAATGCTCTGCAGAGAGTGTTGGGTTTCAGACTTGTTCATTGTGTTCTATCAGACTTTCTAAACTTCTTGATATTGCAGCCTCCTCTTACTTCAGGCGAAATGACATTTTTCACCAAAGTGGGCATATTAACCCAATACAGCAGCACAAACAAGCGCTAACTTCACTGAACAGCTTTCAGAGAGGGTCCACCCACAGTAGCGATGCCCACTGCTGTACGACAGCCATTGCACCTGCGTGTTGCCCCTCACTTGGAAGACGTGCTCTGGGGCAGAGCCAGCAGGTAATGCTCTGCAGACACCTGGAGATGGGCTCTTGCAGTGCCTGTTTGGAGGGAAGTACTCGCTGGGCTAATTGCAAAGGCAAGTTCATGCCTCCTGAGATTGTGGTGTCTGTGTGTCACAGAAGGCAGTACAACTATAATGAGAATTCAAGGCTAAAAAAACTATTGGTAGTAGTTTGGTATATAGATTTAGTAAATATTTGGTAATAGTTCTGACCCATTCTTTTCTATTGTTTGAGAGTCCCAAGGGTGGGAGGGGGGTGTTGCTTTTTGTATTTGAAGCACAATGACATGTCATAGGAACGTGATGCTAATTCAGAGGGATTGTTTTTGTCTCAGTTTCTTTATGGCTGCAATAATTGTCTCGAGCTGATCTCACTGCTGACAGCTGCTTTCTCTTTAGCTTGTGGTGGTGAGCAGTCTCCCCAGAGTGGCAACTTGCAGCAACTGCAGGCTAGCTAGAAATTCAGTGTGAAGTGTGCTATGATCCAACTAAGTTTTAAGGATGCATTTTCAGGACTGTTTTATCAACTATTACTTATGCAGTCTGACCTTATCTCTTTCTGTAAGACTTGAAGTGTATAATTAGTACAGATAAGTCACATATTAAAAAGGTTACACCTATGAATTGCTTTAAATAACGTGAAACATATGGTACAACAGCTACTATAATCTCTAGCTACTTTTTCTTTTAGGTCAAAACTAATCTCATACTTGTGGACTATTTCCGATCTATATTCTCTAATGAGTTGTGATAGTATTACAGATTTCCATCCTACATGTATGGTCTCTATGTATTATGCTATTCTACTACAAAATAATGATGTAGCCAAACACCAAATACTTTCCCAGTGATAGTAACTTATTTGATACTAACGTTATAGTTTACTGAGTAATTTCATGGATCTGATCCCCATTCAGACCCCCTGCTTTCTACAACGTAAGCTTAGACAAGCAACTTTCAGATACTTACATTCAGGATGTTTTTATCGGGAAGAAATCTCACTCCTTGGCATCCAGTTCTGCTGTCCTCGCTTTGGTATTTATTGGAGGTGCCGTCGGGTATCATCCCATCTGGTCTCCAAGTGCTATTCCAAAAAGGTGCAGATCTGTCACATGTCTGGCACTGTGGTGATGTGTGTGGGCCACTTGGACACAAGGTGGAGGAAACTGAGTCCTAAGCATTTCCCATCCAAAGTAACAACCTTAAATACTGGCTGTTCCGTGGCATCCTCTTTCTTCCTTTTTCTTATCTTGCCTGAAATTATTCCTAGTAGTTGAGAAAACCCTTCTGACTGAATTTTTGTTATATTTGTTTTGATATTCTAAATTAAGATTTGATTTAGGATACTGAATTCTAATTATTTGTTCAAATACATGTTCAACAACTGATCAACACATTAGTTACATGTTTTATGTTTAACCAAAAATGGAAAACTGACTGCTTCAAGTTTCAAAGGTCACTTCCTTCTTAAAAATAGAACATTCAATACATCTGGGATCTAGAGAATTCTTTGTGTATGATACTTCTGGTACCTTAGAGGGCATGTAAGAGAACTGTGGAGACTGAGAGTAAAATCTGTGAAGGAATGGTTATGTGTGGGAGTACCACAAGGAATGGTTGAAAGAGGGATAAGAGAGTGACAGGTCTTGATGTCACTCAGTCAACAGCATCATGGTGCACGTTGAACACAATTTCTCAAGACAGCCAGACTGTAGGGGTTTTTAAAAAAAGAAAAGTTTCCTGAAACGGAGTGCACAAAGGCTAATACAAAGGGTTGTCTGAAGCTCTTAAAGGATGGCCGTACAAAACTCAAGGAGATGAAAATTCGTGGTTAAACAGCTACGTCTGTTATTGACTCTCAGGAGTAGGACGGGATGAAGAGACAAGAGGTCAAAATGCCTGCAGTTCCTAAAGCTCATGCCCAAGACCTGCATGCTTTCACCAACAAAACCCAGGAGATGTGAGGGCTTGATGCCCAGTATCCCTTGTCCTCTGTGTCTCTATGAGCAGTCCTGGTCAGATCACTAGGACACGCACTGGTGTTTGTGCATGTGTGGATACAAGAGAAATGAGTCTTACCTTCCAAATAATAAAATGAGCATTGCTATGTTAGCTGAGCTTTGTTGCTGTGATGCTGCAGCATTAGAAGTTGCCTTGTTTCCAGAAGCTTTGCTGCTCACATGAGTCCAAGGTGACCTGGAAGCTTCTGATAACTGAGTTAGCTGATCCGAACAGCTCAGGGCTTGCTGTGTCAGAAGAAATGATTGACTGCAGGGATCTAACCTTTCTGTAGGCAGAAGCTGAGTTGATTGCATATGCAGACATAGTATAGTAATACATTTTTCTCAGTTATCTAAGTATAACTTTCCATTGGAAAATGTGTTTGCAGTGAAAAATGGGATGTGTGTCTTTAGTCTGTCAAGAATCAGCATTGGCTGTTGATGATCTAACTTACATTTCTCTTTTGAAAAAGGATCTCTGGCATGAAACTGTCAAAAGGTTATTATCTAGAATTTGCTGTGTGACAGCACCCAAATGATCCAGCTCAGAATGGACTGCTTTGTAGCTTGTATGGTTATTAGAATATATACAGAACTGGGCATGCCTGTCTGACTGTCCAGTGCTAAGTTCTGGATTTAAGCAAAAATTGGGCAGAAGAATAAATGCATTTGAGTAGGAGGGGGTTCAGCATCTGAACACTGAACTGACATTTGTGTCTTGTGGGTGTGCTTTCCAAGACATCCTGCTGACTATCCCCATAGCTTGGAGCAGTCTGAGAGAACGGACTGAATTCCTCTTGGATGAAACTGCACTGGGAGAAATGCTCCAGAGCCACCTGATGCTCACCGGCCCCAGATAAGTGTGTCCAAAGTACATAAAAGAGAGCTAGTCCAAAGTAAACAGACAAATGCTAACCATGCCTCGTGTGGGTGTCAGGGCCCCAGGTTTTCACTCTAAATCTGCTCCTCTTTGCCTGCAGTACCTCCTGGCAGTCTGCAATGCCACGCTGCCGTATGCTGCCGTGCTCCATAGGTGGTGTGCGAGTCCACAGAATGTTGTCGTGGCTGACAGAACTGCTGCAGCACCAGTAAGATGTGAACTCAGCAGAAATATGTTACTGGTAAGTAGCCTGAAGTTTGGATTTGAGGCAGAAGGTTGGGAGAAGGGAATCTTTTCAAATAGCCTTTCCTAATTCTGCAGTGCCTCCTTGTCCCAAATGAAAGTGCATCGTGGGTTCAAAGCAGCATGTACACCAAGCTGGACAGAACCTTTCCCTCAGAAGCTTATGTCTGCTGACAGGAGCTTGTAAATAACTCAAAAAACACCTTCAAAGAGGAAAGATCTCATCCTCCCTGAGCTATGTATTTTCAGAAAATAAGTTAATCACTGCCTTCTGCTGTTTCCACAAGCAAATTAGACGTGGATTTTTTTTTTTTTTAATTTACTTTTTGGGAGTGAAATCTTACATATATGTTCAACATCAAATAGTTACATTTCAATTGTAAATAGATTTTCACTGGATTCAAGCAAATTGATTTGCACATGATTGATGTTCTCAGACTCGGTTACAATGTATTGATAGTATTTTTTGTGTTCCTTGCAAGAATGTCAGGGCGATAGGAAATCGTAGTTATGACTGAAAGCATGCATCTGCTATGGATTTAGTTATCACACTAAAAAGGAATGTCTGAAGGATGTGTTGCACTTCTCGTTAAAGTTAAATCTCGTATCAAAAATAGCAATAGCAAAGGAAGATGGTGTTCTTCTTTGTTTCTTCTTGGCCAGTAGATGTTATTCGCATAAAATAACAATGTTAGGCGTATGTGTCCCTGAAGTATCGTAAAGTTTTCTGCTCTGCTTCTATAAAGCATATGATGCTTATTTCCACAGATGCCTAAAATAAAGGGCTAGTTCTAGAAAAATTGGACTGAAAATGTTCAGTAGTGGCTGCTGTCAAATTCTGTTCTAACAAAGACAATGAGATGGAATGTATTTGCTGTGAAGTTTGGCTGTCAGACCTTAAAGCGTATGACAGGGAGCAGCACTACTCTGTTGGTATGTGGGTAGGCATGTCAGCAATCAATCACTGTACCTAAAAGCTGCTGCTGTTCTCTGGTCCCTGAACCTGCCTGGAACGCACCTGGAGTCATTCTCAACCTTTCAGTTCTTGGAAAATCAGTAGAGAGCTGGCATATATTTGGGTTCTCCCACATAGGAGATATTCTTTAAAATATCCTGAAGCATCTTGTATCTGTGAATCCTGTTCCACCATTAAGTTCCAAAGTCCACTTAACCTAACTTAACTTTAACAACAGCGGGTTTTAAGCTTTTCCAGCAGTTAACAGTGAAAGGTTATGAGTCTTCCATTTTGTTTGAGAAGGGAGCAGCTACTGCAGAGATTATGTCAGCACCCTCATCATCTCTGAAGCCAGACTGAATTTGGAAAGAATTAAACCAGATCTGAGTGATGTCTACCTGTACACAAAGATTCCTGTTGGATTTCTGGCAGTGTCACACCTGCATTATAGTGGCTGCTCCCGTGCTGATTAGCTAATTAGCCATCACTACAAAGTTAGTTAGTACGGGAGCATACTGTGAGGAAACTGCTGTATCGATTCTGTTGCTAGGGATGGTTCAGGGATGCAGAATCTTTCTGGTGCAGCATAGATGTGCATTGTGTATAACTGCTGGGAAAGAAAGGCCAGAGCTGCTGCAAGAAATAACCTTCAAAGTCTCATGAAGCTGGCGTCTCAGATAGCTACGTGATCTGGAGAAATAAGCAATGCTTACTGAACTTGAGGTGGGCGTGGTGAGATAAGTGGGTCAGACTTGGGCATTTGCCTGAAAGCATCGCCATTGTCAGGGCAGTGTTGACAGGGATGGATTAAAGCCAGTTCAGTCTCTGAGCCAGGGAACGCCCCAGCCAAGGTGCAGGGGAACAGTGACAGTGAGCCTGCTGGATGTTTGGGTTTCTGGGTGTTATGTAAATAGCACTAATCTCTCTTGGATACTCTGAAAATTGCTGTGGAAGGACTGCTGAATGAAGGGTCACGTTCAGCAAGAATTAATTTAACCTCAAGCAATGATAGAGGTATAATGTAGTTTTGTACCGGTGAGATTTGTCTGTTGGCACTGCTACTTCTTAGACTGGTAGCTGTGTTTAACCTCACAGTTATTTATCTTTCTGATGTTGCTCCCTTTGGAATAGCTGCATATTTCCATCTGCATATGGACAGACAACTATCTCAAACCTATTAATATATTTTACTCTGGCTTTCTGGACTGTATATTTAATGAATTGTCAACTGGTACCAAAACATGAGATAGCATTATAAAAAGAAATGCCCAAAGTACTGCCTGTAATGGGTTTGTGTGTGATGTGAGATAACTGTCTCTGTCCGGAAGAGATGACTTTACTTGCAGTTTTGGGGCAGGAAGACAGCTGTAATTTGAAGTTATTGTATTTTTAGCTCAGTGCCACTCTTTCTAGGAAGGTATTAGAGATGGCAATGAAACTGGTGCAATTCCAAATGGAAGTTCTTTTTCCAATTCATTTCTGAGACACTGAAATAAATACTTGCAATCCGGCTTGGTAATTCTAAGCACCACAGTATCACTCATCAAATCGTTCTGTTGTGTAGGGTCTCTCTGAGTGTGTATTATTGCAAGGCACTTTATAGAGCCAACAATAGCTAGTGTCAATGCACAGTATTGAGCACTAAATCAGCAAGAGTTGCTTTTGACTTGAAGCTTGCACCGGTTCACAAATGGATTTGTTCATTTCAGTCTCAGAAGTTGGCTGTAAGATGTGTTATCCTACCAGTGAATGACTTGCGTTTCTTTGTTCTAGGACGTGGAGGTGTCTTGCTAACAGAGGGTGATATTGATTTAAGTAACTACATGGTTTTTTCTTGTTATTTTTCTTTTTAAGCGTTGTAGAGTAGCTTACTGGTATCTTCATTAAAAACATTCTAACAATTCCAGTGGGCTTTATGAGGAAATACAGTTGGTTCAATATGCTATACTTCATTCCCTTATCTAATGTGTTGTAACGAGAGAGGTCACCATTACTGACGAAAGTCATTGTTGGGTACTGAAAACTTGTAGCAGTTTTAGCAGTTAAACTCAAGTTACCTGGAGCAGTATCAGATTTGGTACTGATCTCCCCCAAAGTTCCCATTTCCTATATTAAAAACTAAGGATACAATGCAGGAATAGGAAAAAAGCTTGCAGGATAGAAGATAAATATATAGTTATTTGGATAATGAACTACAAAGCTTTTTGCCCTGGAAGTGCATGAAGAACATATTCCTGCTCCCACATCAGACATCTCTTAAAATATTGAGTCACTCTTTCCTCTCCTCTCAGCCTGCGGTGTTCCTGCCCCTTCCTGCAGCCCATTCTCCAGACGAGCCTGCAGCTTTGCACCATCCAGACGGTACCTGCTGCAGACAGATGGGATGCAAACATCCAAGTGCCCTCCCTCCAGCTCAAGGTGGACATCACCCTGCAGCCATCCCTGGCACCGCCTTGCTACTGGTGTCCACAAGGATCTTCCCCATGCCAGGGACACCCAAGGACCACGACCAACCTCTCTGGCTGGCAGGGACACCTTGGTTTGCTGCTGGCTGGTTTCAGGGGGGAGGTGATGGTGCAAGCAGCACCACAGGGGCTGGGCCCTGTCTGCCCTGTGCAGCCCTTGCCTTTCTGCCCCTGCCCAACCTGGGCCCACAGCCAGAAATCACGGCCTGCTGCCACTCTGAGGGGCAAGGTGCATGTGTTTGCTTTTTGTAAAACGTTTTTGAGTGTTTGCTGGCTGCAGATAACGTTTTGCTGTTGCTAGGTGGCAATGTGCCTTCAGGAAAGGAGGGCTGCAGAGGTTTGGGGAAGGGGATTGTGCTGTGTGCCTCAGAGGTGACAGGGCAGGGGGAGAAGCCACAGACTTCCCTCATCAACACTGTTTGGGGGGCAGAGGTGCATCTGGCTCAAACTATATATGCTCACAACCTTTTTAGTGTTTAATTGATGTGTGTTAGCCAGGGGAGTGGAACTCATCCTGGTTCTGCTTTAAACTGATTTAATGCCCAGGCACAAGAGGGGCCTAGAGGCCAGCCTGGAGCTGGGGAGCAGTGGGTGCCTCTTGGCTCGTGAGCTGCGACAGCCTGGGGCCCTGGGAGCTGACAGGAAGGGGCTTGCTGACAAACACAAAACTTAATGCACCTATTGGCGGGAATAGGCTACTGCTTCAGAGGCTAGGGAGCACTCATTCCATTTATTTTTTATTTTTTTGCTGACTAGGAATATGCTGCCAGATGTGAACCAGAGATGTCCTGAAACCTGCCTGCTCGTGAGTGAGTGCATTACCTTCGGAGTTCCTTTCCTCCTGGCTGTCCTCCTCCCTGTAAGAAGATGTTGTGCTATTTGACTAAACACAGATCAGGTTACTCAGTGCTAATTTATTTGCCAGAGATAGCTTTTACTGGAAAGCAAGACAGTCCTGTGTTCAGAAAGCTTTGCTCTGTATAAACAAATGCCATTCGTATAGATGGTGTAATACATTCTAGCTTTATTTGCGCCGAGTAAGAGGTGCCAAGGATATATCCAATGTTTTTTCTATAATGGCAATTGGGAGTGGAAGGGAAAATTCTTTTCATCCACTTGATCCCGGTTGTTATTTACACAGAAATGACAATTATTTTAAAGAGAATTAATTATAAGCCAGTCTTAGAACTCTAGCTGAGTCCAGCTGGTTGGCAATGATTGACTCAAATGTTGTAGTTATTACAAGTTTGGAAGGAAAGCTGAAATAACTCGATGGTTTAGCCCAATTAAACTGATCCAAAAGTCACCATAAGTAGTACTAATCCTACTTCTGCTGGGTACAACAGCCCATACAGACCTGCCATGGCAGGGAACAGGTGCTAGTGGCTCAGGTTGAGGTGGCTGAGAACTGTCCCATAAAGACATCCAGCTGGTCAGAGCTCTGAAGCACTGAGTCCCCAGTGATGAAAAGGTGAGAGGTTAAAACACAGACACTGCTGGAAATAGACCCCTTTCTGTCAGTTTCTGAGTGGCCCAGACACAGTAAAGGGATAAAACAAGCTAAGAAAAGAATCTGAGGAGGAAAATAAGGAAAAGAAGAGTCCCATTCAGAGCTGAAGCACTCCGGAAAATAAGCAGGACAAAGTTCAAGCAGTGTTTTGCTTTCTATCATATCTGCAAGCACTGTATTTCCACAAAAAACAAGCCTGTCAGTAGTCTTACATATGACTAGTTTTGGAGCACTTGATGTACTCTGGCAGGAATATCTGTACAAATGTGCCAGTGGAAGCTGCTTCCTTATGATTCAAATAAACGTGACAAATGTTTAAAAGAAGTGAAGAAAAAGCAAAAAGTGCATTGATATGAAAATGCATTCACGACTGTTAAGTCTGGTAATAGTAGGCAAGAAAAAGATGCTGTAAGGATCCTTAAGAATGAAAAATATAAGAGAAGGATCATAGATGCTATATGCTTTCTTCATCTAAAGAATGACATTAAGGAAGCTTCTAAAGCGCTTGGCAAGTTGTTTTCAAAAAATGGGACCCTTCATGGGAGATAAGTGCAGTAATATCAGAGGATGCACCAGTCAGGCTGCTCTGAGGTTGCAGTGAAGTACTGCTGCAGCGCGTATAATCCATGAGTTCATACATAATGACTTGATCTAAAAAGACCTTTTGGATAATTAGGAAAGGAAAAATAAGAGTGCCTATTGGAGTGTTGTGTACCTTCAGACTGTGCTCGCTTAGCTCTACCAAATCACATAATGCAGACAATGAAGTAGAACTCATTATTTTGCCTTTTTGTTCAAATAGGACTGGAAAGAAAAAATGGCTCCATAATTAAAAAACATGACAACAGCAGAAAAATAAAGATGTCTGCATCAGCGGGGAATTGATGATGTATATGGAGGGAACTAAGGTAGGGGCAACCAAACCTTGGTATGCTTTGGGATTCTGGGGGCAGCATTTGATCAACAATGATAAGGCTGGAAGTACTTGCCATAGAAAACAAAGGCTGTAAATAGAAAGAGGTTCTTGAGTGATGGCCATGGGATTGGATGAGATTCTAATTTCAGACAGTGGCATATTCTAGAGTTACAGTTTCTACAGGCTCCAGAAGGAAGCAAGATAGGGGATACAAATTGGCTGGCTTGACAGAGGGATAGGCAACAGACAGAGCAGTTTTAATTTGTAAGATTAATTACCTTGTTATCATCTCATAATTGTGATGCTCATGTGACGGGGAGATCACAAGAAAATGAAAGGATCCACAGAGACATCTTAAACATTACTATTATGTATCTGTGATTTTGAATTACATATCAGCTGGGGTTAATTGCTGTATTTGCATGGGAAGATAAGACATGGTGAACTGTCCCCTTAAACGTTTCTGCAATGAGCCACTGGTTGTTGGGGGACTGCTTCCTTACACTGAATAGCGTTGATGTGTTAGAAGTCTGACACCAAATGAAACTGACCTCTGTTTGACTTGGATTTCTATGTTCCACAGTGTGCACAAGACGGGTGCATATGCCGCTAGCAGACATATTAAGCCAGTCAGTCCTCCTTAGGGAAAATTAAATTTCAACATAAGCCTTTATAAAGAATAATTATTAATGCGATGTGATTTAGATGAGGTTGTCCAATATTCTGCAAGATGCTTATTATATTTTAATGCAATTAGACAGTCTTCCTTCATATATACTAATCTTGTTGTGCAGTATACTTATTGGTATAGAGACTGAGGAAATCAGTAACTGCATTGTGCTGTTAATTCCATCTATTTCTCTATGTATTTTACATGATAGTTATTCAAGTTATGACCTGAGAAGTCAAAAATAACTGGTATTTTTGGACAGGCTGTAATGACTTAAATCAGCGTCTTATTTTCTGTGCTCATCTTAAAACGAGAGCAGTTATAAGAGCATATTCATAAGTTTGCCTAGCCGCTGTACAAGTATTTTATAAAATAGAGTCTTTGCCTCAAGAAATATCAGTTAAGCAGATACTGAGCCAGAAAAGACACCAAATCAAACAGAAGAGATGGGGAAGGCCATTAAGAGAAAGGATTAAGTTATTCATCTCTGAGTGGCGTTTCCATTACTGTGAAACTACTGTGAATGAAATGGGCAAATAGCTTTGAAGGAAAAATAGCTACATTGTAGTGGTATCATTTACTTAGGTTATTATGCGATGACTTGGATTTGGAGGAAGGGTGAAGCAGAGTTGGAAAGGAATTTTAATCAGAGTTGTTAGCAGTAAGAAAAAGGAAGGACAGAAAGTAAGTGATTCTTTCAGCAGAGCACACCCTGGGCAACTGGCACTTGCACAACTGGAAAGACTGTCAGTTCATCTCTCTGAGCATTGCTTTCCTCTTCCTCTTTCTAGGTGGGCTGTGCACATGCAGTCAATGCTTGCACAGTGCCACGTGCAGCCTTCCCAGGCCTTCCTCTCCTTAGTGAGGACAGCAGTGCACGGTGGTGTTCTGAACCAGGCATGGGGGAAAGAGGAGTTGGTTGTAAATGCAGGGGAAGGCGGTCAGAGGCAGGCAACACCACCACAAGACTCCTGCTTCTGATCAGACAGATTGTGTTGTCAATGGTGACTGAAGCAAGGGGTCTGGATTTGCATGGGTTGGCTCAGCGATTATGGTGCATGTTGTGGGCAGTGTGAGAACCACACTGAAGTGAACTTGACTGGAATTTTGTGGGGAGCTAAGAGCAAATTTGGTGCTTCATTCTTTAAGGTGTGTTCTGTTGTCCTTTGTTGCTGTGTGGAAGAACTATACCCTGTAGAAAAAAAAGGGAGGGCTTACTTGTGAATGCCAGGCTACATTCTGGAAACCCCAGTGTTTCTAGTATTGAGAAAGATGACCTGATTGCTATTTTCACTGCTCTGGAAAAGTGGGAGAGCTTATGGTAAGTGGTAGGGATCCAGTATAACACAGAGGATGGAAATGTATTTGATTTTCCATAGTATTTCTTGTCATTTCCTCATTTCTGAATCTCTTCAGTACCTTTATTCTAATAAGTTGAACAGGCTGAGACAGAAATAGATTGGTTTCTTACTGGGAAGCAGGTATCCTGGAGCCAAACAGGCACAGTAGTCTCAGGATGTCATGGAAGCAGCTTAGAAACAGAGGTGCAGTTTCTGCTTCTCTACACCCCATGACACAAACATTGTCAGAGGAAACTCAGAAAATTGCTAAGCATGGTTTATTGCTCTTCTATAGTATTTCCAGATTAGTTTATTGCTCTTCTAAACTGGTTTAGAACACTCATTCTGTGATGTTTTCGTGCCTTCAGAGACACTGTTGTCTTGGAGCTAATATTTTTCTTACTATTTTATTTTAGTTTATTATATATATATCTTTAATATTCTTAAAGAATGGATGATGTATGTTGAGTCTCATCGCTGTCAAGTGAAGCATCCTGCAGATCTGGCTGCCTCTGTAAGCAAGGCAGGAGAGGCAGGCCACCACAGGAATGGCAAAGCTGGAGAAGGGTGATCAGTAGTTGGTTTGCTTCATGACCTGGAGAGGACCAAGAGGAACTGTGAATTTCAGAGAGAGATTTGAGAGAATATTTGGCATTCTCAGTCAGCATCCAGATATCCACAGTTGCCATCACAGGGCATATGTATTACCCCACTCTGCAATGTATAGAGAGCCGTAAGCTCTGGTTGTTTCCTCAGCATTCAGACCCAGAGTGCTCTGGTAGCTTGCTGTAAGGCTCACTGCTATACTAGAAGTTGTTCAACTTCGATTTTAAACTGCCACATTTTTGATCTAGCTGTTACCTTTCTGGAACAGCCTGTTATACTAAGTACAAAATACTTTTGTAACATCTTGTGACTGTGTACAGCCCTAGTAAACAAACAGTATTTAGAGAAACACAGTAAAATGTTAAAATGAATAACATACATTGTTATGTATATGGGCTTCCATGAAGCATTGATTTCATGCAGTATGTGTCTATAAATATTAGCATACACTTATGTTCAACTTGCCTCCAAAACTAGCCAAACAGAAACAAAAAGTGACTTTGATTCCCATGGCTGTGCTATACTACTTGGATAGTCCTTCGAAGTTTGTTTCCAATCTGTCAGTATACTTTCTTACATGTTTGGATTCCAAATCCTCTTTTTTTTTTTTCTATGTAGCAATTGGCCTACTCTATAAGGCCATCTTTGCTAATGCTAACCTAAAACTTCAGTCCAAACATTGCAGCAGGACGGACTCTTAAACCCCAGATATCCAAGATAGTGTTTCTGTACTGTATTCAGCATTTGCACAGGATATTATTTTAGGTACTTCAGCCAGGTATCAGATCAAATTTTGGAGCCTAGAAAGGGAGAGAATTAAGGGGTAGGTATCTGAAATGACTAAAAAACCAAGTTAATATTCATACTGTTGGAAAGGAATAGAGTGCCTCTTTATTTAAATTGGACCGAGACATCTATGTGATGTTGCTTGAAAATGAAAATAAATTTCTAGGACTCCAACAAATTTGTTTTCCAATATGCATTATCTATGTATATATGCTGCAAAGACTTTTCACTTCCTGTGTTCTGCAGGTTGCTCAGATTTTTTTGTTGTGACACCAAAAGAGAATATTATAGTTTTGTGATGTCACACAAAGTAACATGAAAACACACAAAACCTGGAGCTTGACTTAAACAACACACTTAAATTAAGTTTGAGTTTAGAGACTTATTTTCAGAAGGCTACTTTAATGATTAAAACATCTTGAATTCTTCCATAGGAAAATGCAAATGCTTTTTTTTTTTGAAGCAGACTTTTCAAGAGAATCGTACCTTTATGGTGAACGAGACATTTTGCACTCTGAAACTATGTATGAATAAATCTTGGTTCTTAATAGAAATTATTTAATAGGTTAGACGAGCAAGCACTGAATCTGGCAGCATTTTAAAACTCTTAGGTAAGTCAGCCTAGTGTTCTCCATGTCAGACTTTGTGCATTTTCTTCCTCTCTTTTCTCTATTCCAAGTAAAAAATCTCTAGAACCACTCGATCTCAGATGTGTAGAATAATTTTCATGTGATAGCAGATGAATGAATGAATCCTGTATTTGCCTAACAGTTTTTTCTTTCTCATAAGATGTACTCTGCTGATAAATCATTCCTTGAGTTGTGGCAAATGCAAAGGTATAAACATGTATGTGCATGTGGAAGAGAAGACGATGACAATTTTACAGTTAACAGATTGTTTAAAAGCTATATATTCAAAAAAGATAATCTTTCTTAGTTCTCTAAGAGCAGATTTACGTTGTTTGGAGTCCTCTGGCATATCCCAAAAAAATAATCACTACATCTTCTTTCCATCATAGGTTTTACCTATTTGTAGCCATTCTGTGACAGCTGTTATGGTTCCCTAGAGATTCATTCTTGTATTTCTTTTTATTTTTGCTCTGCTACCACTATTTATACTGCCTGCCTTTGATGTTTTGGTTTTTTTTTCCCAAGCTTTGAAAAATGTTATGTCTTCATACGGTCAGAAAAACCTGGCAGAACGCTGTGAAGAGTTACCCACAGTGGCGCTCCCTCAAGTATATGTGTACAGGTATGTATGTATAATATATATATAATGTATACCCACAATTTTAAGCTGAGCAAACATGGCCTCAGTGATACATATTTGCAATAAATCAAGAAAACCTGTCAAAAAGGCTCTTGGAAAGAAGTTACTTGGAAGCAAACAAAACATGACCTTATTTAACTTTGTGGGCTAAGACAGCAATAAATCTTGTATGAGGTGATGCGGAGCACGAGCCCTCTGAAATGAAACGAGAGCTTCAGAAGCTGCAATGTCAAACCATTCCAGGTAGCAGGCAAGAGTAGAGCCAGGCAAAGCTGGATGAAAGCAGGTCTCCCAGCATCAGAAGTCATTCTTTTTGCATGTTCCTTGTGAAGGAATGGAATCATTTTCTACACAAGTCTTGAGAAAGATCTCAAGAGAATCCAGAGAATCCAGAACGATCCAGAGAATAAAGCTATCAGTTTGGGATTGAGACAGCTGTTTTCTTTTTTTTTTTTTTCTGTTTAGCTATTGAAACAAAATAACAATACTATTTAAAAAAAAGAAAAAAAAAAAAAAAACAGGGCAAGAGTTGTTTCCAAGACCAGCACGAAACCAAGATTTTTCACCTGGACGAAAAAAGGCAAAAAGTAGATCCAAAGCAATTAATTTAACTCCAAAGAGAGTGACATGCTTTCTCCTAGAAAACTATTCTGGCTGTTCTGATTAAGCGTGACCAACTTTAAAAGGGGGAAAGCTGCCATTTTCTTTTTTCAATCTTAGGACAGACTTGTTGTGATAGGAGATACTTCTTAGCTATAAGAACTCAGAGTTGAACACACAGAACTCAACTCCATAGCTGACTTGAAGTCACAAGGGTAAGGAGTTGGAACTCCACTGAGTTTTGTTATTTGAATGCAGAATTGCCATTGCTTTCTAAACCAACAACATACTAGGTGCCAGTCAAAGAAACTGGAAGAATTTCAGAACTGGATCTGGGAAAACAAAGAAACATTGAAGAAAAACTACTTGATTGGGCTGCCTACTGCTGTCATGGCAAATCCTCTGTTGTATCAGTGACCTCCACTCACACGGCTGCGTGCACTCGTGAAATACCCATTAAAACCAAGTCTGTACAGACTCAGAAGTTTTCAAGTATAGAATTTATGGCAGCATTATTGATTAAAATATTCCTCTGAGCACGTATGGCTAAAATATAGATCTGTCCCTGAAAGCACCAGATGCAGCAGGCCTTAGTCGACGCTTTCATCTCAAGCAAGGCATATAATCCAGAATGAGAGACAGCATTAACAGTCATCATGGAAAGTCAAAATGCTGTGTCATCGTTGTGGATGGAGACTAAAGCACTCCACGAGGATCTGTCAGCGAGGTGTCACCACATCCCAGGTGAATCTGTGCGCAGGTGTCACCTTGAGAGATGTCCCTACTCCAGGCGAGGTTGTGGTGGGCAGCCAGCTGCTTGCAAGAGCAACTTTCCAAGGGGTTCTTAGGCTGCTTGCTGTTTATGGGGTAAGATGATTGCCTTATAGTCATACAATTTAGAATTGGCTCTGAACTAGGTGTCTGTTATCAGCTCTCTGGGCACCCAATTTGAGACAATATGATGGTTGTTAACTGTCTCAGTGAAACCTTGTTATCAGTCCCAAGGACAAGGTCCTCTGCACCTCACTGTATGCACTAGTTGGGCATAAGGACCAGGCTGGGTGGGGAGGTAAGGGGTGCACCTTCACAGTCATGCTTCCTGTTAGCTCTTTTTGGAACTTCAGTTTTACTTCTGATGCATCCTTTTTTCTACATTAAACAAGAGGAGATGGCAGATGTTTTGTTGGCATCGGGATGTGACTGCTGCTCCTTTGAAATAAATAGGGTGATCAAAAGGATGAGTTTTAATATTGTAAAAATAACACCGAAGGGTTTGCCCTTCGGACAGGTGGGATGATGTTTTAATTTTGCAGCAAAATTAGGGTGAGCAAATGGTTAACTTTAATGGGATGAGAAAGCTATGCATCTGAGGAGAGGTCTGTACAAAATGGCTGCCTGTAGCCTTAAGTGTTAATTAGCTGCAACACTGGTTCAGCATCCACAGTGGAGTTTCGTATGACCTCACTGGTGTGGCATCTGGGCAATTATCTTTGGGATAATGAGCCCTTTCATCCATAGCAGAACAACAACATCTCACTTGGCTTGCGAAAGATCAGAACCAATCTGCTGCTCATCAGGGTGCCTGCCATCCCCTTCGTATCACACCTTATTTCAAACCTAACCTTTCACATCCTGCATTAATTGTTTTTAGATTAAGAATTAATGAATCCATTTTAGCAGTTTAGGGGGAGGAGAGGGGGGCTAATAAGCACCAAGTATCATCCAGGTGGTAATTTGGATCTTAAATATTCCTGCCTGAGTTTTGAAAAGAAACAACATTCCAGATCACTGGTTACAAATGACCGTCGTCTCTTTCATCTATGAAGAAATGTAATAAAAGCAAGTATGGTCCTTCTTCCTCAGTTGTACAGTTCTATGAAAATAACTTGCTAACTATTCACTCAATGAAAAAAAAAATAGAAACGCCCAGCAAAAGACTATCTTTTATTCTTTTTATATTCAGCACAATGCTGTAGAGCAAAGCCTTCCAAACATTTGACCCTTCACAGAGTTTTTTTCCTTCTTTCAGTTCATTCTTAAAGGGTGACGTGAAGACCTGTTTGATTCCACTGAAATAACTGAACATGTCGTGGCTACATTCTGTCAGACTACTCTCTTGGGTTTATTGATGAGCTGTGAAGCTTTTTCCCTTGCTTTGAAGAGTAGTCATGAAGGTATGTCGCAGTTTCACAAGGTGTGGCAATCAGGGCACGAGCATGATGAGAATTGTCAATGTTTTGAATATCTTTGCTTCTGAAAGTATGAATAGGAAATACAGAAACCGGAGTTCTGTCTCCATTCTCTCGATTTTGCTGAATTTATGTGGTTTTAACTCGTCCACTTGTATGATACAGTTAGACTTCTTCTACGGGCTTGAATTAAACTGAAAGACAGAGAATTATGGTTTAATTTTCCTCACGGTCTGAGGCAAGGGCATTTGTTCCAGCTAAGAGAAGTTATTGAGTATCCTTGAAATGGCAGCGAGAAAGGTACCCATTGCCTAATATAAAGCAGCAGCATCAACGTTTGTTCTGTTGTCCTTTTTTGTTTGTTTTAATGTAAACTAACGCTAATAAATCATTGTGTTGTGAGACCTACAGGCTCTGCAAATCTCTTCCTCATTTTTATTCACGTGGCTATCTCTAATTTGGTTTTATGCTCATTCAACTGTAGCTCTCTGCTTATGGTTTTCTGTGTCTTTGAAATGTTAGTTTTATAACTCCTGTTCTTTTCTTTGAATCAAATGAATAAAATGCATGTAATTCATATACTTCTAACCTGCAGACTTGTCATTACCACACTGAGAATGTGAGAAACTAACAGATTAATGTATGGAGGATGTTCTCTTAAGAAAGGCAGGAGATGTTTTGGTATTTGTACATAAAATTTTAAGTTGTTCAGTCATCATCCTCTGCGTGG
The DNA here is from genome assembly GCA_013396635.1 of Penelope pileata. Lineage (NCBI taxonomy): Eukaryota > Metazoa > Chordata > Aves > Galliformes > Cracidae > Penelope > Penelope pileata. Next base: position 225,053 of record WBMW01003428.1, on the reverse strand, counting down.
CGTGTTACTTTGAATTTCAGCTTTTCAGTCTTTGAGAGCTGTAAGTTAAGAAGTCTGTTTTTAATATTTCATGGAGTTTACACAGGTAATTCAAAGCAAGGTGTTTACCCTCAAAAGTTAGCCCTGTCAATCATTCCACAACTCAGCTTTCTGACCATGGCTTCCATGGTGTCTTGTGAACAATGACAGCAAATTTTGGGAAAGGGATGTATTGCACAGGACTGCCTCTGCTTCACCAGCTAGTGCTGATGCCATCTGATGGCTTTTGCTCTCAGAAGCTCTCTCTTTATTTTTGGATACCTACTGGGTGCAGCTTCTGTAGGCCATGTCCCTGTATTGGTTATCATCTGTGAAGTCCCTCTGTTCTGTTTGCCCTCTTCAGTGCTGCCAGAGTGTTGATGAGGGGAATAACAAACACGTTCGTTGTCACCTGCAAACATTCTTCCTTTTATGTGGATAGTTAATTTTGTGTATAGGCTCCGTTGACATTGAAATCCCCCTATGAATCTCTGAGACATCACAAGTGTGCAGAGTGCAAATATGGTGGAACGCAGTTCACTCAACAGAGCTTAATGAAGACAGCTTATTAGTATCCTGCTGAGTTGTTGAATGCACTACATTGGCTCTCAATGGAGCCCAGTACTGTAAGGGAGGGCGTACACCATAGGCAGACAGACAAGGAGAGAGTGCTTATAAGTTCATACACAAGGCTGACAAAAGTAAGTGCTGTTGAGATGACTGACTGACTAAAAGATAAAATACAATGTGTATGCGAACCATTCACGTGTGTCCCTAACTCTTACTTTGCCAAGGTGGCAAAGCAAATCGGTAAGTTGTTGAGGATGTGGTTTGAAAAGGGAGGCAGAGAAGATCCTTTATATCAGTTAAAATGTGGTCCAAAAAAATATCTTAGGCTATTTTTGAAGATGGTGGGGGTACTTCGCGCTGTGATAGTCCTAGTCAAGCCAATATTATTCCAGCTTCATAGGTAGAGGCTAGGATAAAGATGGATGAAATTACTTGAAAAAGTTGATAGAAGTGACTGGGTAAGGCTTATGATCAAGGTTAAGGAGTGGCAGAAGATGCGTATCTGAGTGAATCTCCCTCTCCTGCATCACGCTTTCACATCAAAATCATCATCACTCTGTGTTACTCTAAACCAAAGTACAGGAAGTGAAATGAAAGGGGAAAATCATAAGTGCAGTGGTTCACCAGTTTTATTCTTTTTCTGAAGTTTCAAGGCATTATCCACCTGTAATCAAACCTTCCTTTTCGTAAACCTAAGCTTGCTCTTGTGCATTCAGGCTTTGAGTCAACTCTCTGCAAGACAATGACTTGCTTGCAAGTTTTTCCCATTTTTCTTTCAGTTCTGCTTGGAAAATATTTAATTGCGTAATTCCTGATGTTCTTTGCTATCTTTAAAACCAATATATTATTGTTGTATTTTCTTACTGAATAGAAAAAAGATGGAAATCACTATTTGTTTTCTTGCTTTTATTTGCTAGTTCTTAGCCTATAAAACATAATTCAGTCTTTTTTTAAACAAAATCTAGTTAGATTAGATTGCACACATGAGTATAAATACGAGGCATCTGCTAGCCTTGAGCTTCATATTTCTCTCATTTTAAACAGCCTTGTGCTCTTGTGGTATTGCAGAAGGAATGATGGCCAGTGCTTATGGGCAGACTTAAATAATGCTGATGCCAGAAGTGTTTCCAGCTCCGCTGCTTGCTTGTTCTGTGACCTCTCTGATGCACTGTCAGACTTCATGTAAGTTTTTGAACTTGGGCTCTAAAATTTACTCTCTCTAGATGACTGTGGATGAATTGCCAGAGCTGATTTTCAGAGCTGCTGAATACACACAATTCCCTCACGCTTTAAATAATTCTAGGCAGGCACCACCTCTAGAAAATCAGGTTGTTTCCTTTAATGCCAAGCTACGGGTGCAGACTCCTAATGTACATAGATTTGACTTCACCCACCATATCTTCACCTTTAAAACTGTATCTCTTTTTGCACTTCTTGCTTCTCTTTTTCTTTTTTTTTCCCCCTTCCCTTCTGTCCCAGAGTTCATGACTTTGCCTCAGGTCACTTGGGATGTTGTTAATGGTACGCTTTCCTTATATTGACAGAAGGGGAAAAAAAAGATGTTTTAGATGAGTCAGACTGAAGCACTCCTCTCCTTTCTTCTGTGATTATCAGAGGAGAGAACTCTTTCGCTGTCAAGAAGAAGTCAAAAGTCTGGGGTAGGTCAGGTTGTCTGAAGGTCATTAAGCCCCAGGGCCTGGCTGCTTCATCTACCAGCGTAGGAAGGGAAGCTGGAGATTGCAGTGCAGAAGCAGAGGTTGCTCAAAATATTCCAGTCCTTGCAGAAATGCACACCTGAGAATAAAAATCCTGCTTTTGAGTTCAGGGGTTTTTGAGAGAGGTTGTCTTGGGACTGAAGTTTTTTCTGAGGGGTGAGCTAGAGAGTAAGCTGCTTGCTGATAGCAAATCACACTTGCACTGTCTGTCAGAGGCTTTCTGGATTCTCTGCCCTGGTTTTGAATGCCAGGGGCAGGTTTGTCTCTTTTTGCACCCACAGGCAATCGGTGCTATTTTAAGCAAGTCATTCTCTTTTCTGAGTACTGACGTGGGCATGGTAGAGTATTAGCATTTTATAATGTTGACCCTTACCAACTCAGGAGCTCCAGCCTCACAAGTCAAACACCCAAATTATGAAACGCAAACATCAGGTTTGTTGAATTTGCGTTCTGTTTTTGAAATTTGAAGAGTTCTGGCTTCCAGGCCTGTATTGTAACAAGAGCTAAAAATGCACTCCTGAAAACAAAGGAAAACCAGAGATTCTTCTGTAGACAATCACCTTCAGCAGGTTGAGAATTGTGTTTAGTCTAGCAAAAAGTCCTGTAATTACCAACATTTCCTTCTATGACAGCATGAGAACAAAGATTTTAAATGCTTGTGGCTATACAAGCTTTAACATGAGATTACTATTACTCTTGTTAGATATTCTAGTTATATCAGAATGTTTTTAAGATGTTTTTTAAGTACAATATCAGCTGCTCATGTTAATATTTTTCTCTTCTGTGAATGACTTTAACATAGAATGTTCTGATGTTTGGCAGGTAACAAATACATGTGTAAAGAAACTCCTCAAGTCAATGGTTTGTGAAGGATGTTAACGTAACTCAGTGCCATCTGGAAACCAACAATTACATGAAGATAAAAATTGGTGTGGCGTAACTTTGAGGTATTATTTGGCTGTTACTAGAAATCTAAGCTGTACCCTGAGTTTACTGACAAGTCACCTGCATTTAAATTTCGAGTAAGTGAACAGATTATACATTGTAAAATTCAGTAAACTTTTTTTTTTGCTTAAGAAGTCACATGCAACTTCATGGGTTTGGCACGGTTGATAGCAGCTCTGTTTTGAGGCAGGCTGCAGCTATGTGGATCTATAGATATAATGATGGTTCTGGTGTTTCAGATGAGCTCCTTCTTTGGTATCCCCTCCAATCCTATCAAAGAAAGTTGACTCGATTTTCAGTGCTTACTTTCCCTTGCAGTGGAAAACTGCAATTCTTTAACTTTTATAACCTATCAACACAAAGAAGTTGAAGCTTGTCTTTCCATACCTTGCCTACTGGGTAACTCCTGTCCAGCTTAATTCACTTTTAACTGTAGGGTTTTTTTTTGGTCTCTGTGGAGTGCTGACACTGATCATTGTGCACGTGAGGTGTGATATCATTTACAGTATAGTCAAGCTCCAACAAAGGAAGTCTGGGTTTGACATATAATTTCTGTTTGTTTACAGGGACTGGACAAGCTCAGGCTTGTGGCTATGTAATTCGTGGAAGGATTTTTCTTGTATGACCTTATGTACTCTAGTCAAGAATTTTGAAGTAATACTTTGCAGAACTACTATAACAATACACATGGTTCCTATAAATTTAACAGGATGCAATATAAAGTAATGCATGTGTACAAGAACGTGAATTATGGTGCCTGTGGTAACCATAAATTTGCATTTCCTGACTTTTGAGTGTTAAGGTGGGTTTTAAATTCCTTGTCATGCTAGCATTAATATAATTTAGTGCAGCAAATAACATTCCTGGCCCTCCCCTCTTTCCCTTCTAGACCCCACCACCAATTTCACTGGGTTTTGTGGAGGAATGAATTCAAAACTCTTGCTGTATGTGTTAGATCACCTGATTCCTGCTCTGCCTGGCTTAACAAATCCAGGTCGTACTTTCAATAAAATAACCCTCAGTATTTTGCTTCATTTACACAGCAGGACTAAAGGAGAAGGTGAGAGTGCTGTTCAGCTGTGGCCGCTTGTTAAACAGCGGGGAATGCAGGAACTTCTAAATAAAACAAATCATGCTTGCAGGCAAAAAACTTGAAAAAATGAGTTTCACTAGAGAACTACTACTTTTATTTAGCACAGAGGGCATTTTGCAGTGTTGTAATAGCAATTTAAAGGTTAATACAGACCTGTAAATGAGGGGTTGTTTCAAACTTAACACAGTTTCCTTTCGGAGAATATGTTAGCAGCAATCTGAATGAAAGCACTTGCACTCAGCAGTGAGGAAGCTGTGTTATTTATTCTCAAAGACTCTATCAGAAACATGTTTAAATTTATAGACGTCTGATGAGAAGATGTGGGCCTAGACTAGAATGCTGCTTCTGGAAGAGTCTGGAGTTTTGATCTTAAATACGAAGGCACATGTTTCCTTGTTTGCTTCTTTGAGTGAAAATGAAAAATTGTAACGTTTGAAACCATGATGATGGGGAGCAAAAAAATCTTCTGCCTTCATGAAACCCTTAATAGTCTCTAAACCATTAGTGCAGAGATATAAAAGAGAGACTTACAGTGAGCTTTTACTGCCTGACCCATTTCCTTTCTGAAGTACTGGCAGATGCAACTGTGGAGTTCCCTACTGAAATTATCCTCTTGGCACTGCATCAAAGGAGTGTAAAAATATTCAGCATTCTTGATGATTCTGAAGGCACTTCAGTTTCTCTCTTTTCGCTGTTTTGTACATCATCCTACTCATTTTAAAGTGGAAAGGTTACCTTTCATTTTATCCCATAAATATCTAATTTGGCCATCATAATCACAGGTGGTCACTGTAATTAGAAACATAAATTCTAGAGTACAGTCATATACTATGTCCCTAGTTCAGAGTATTTTTTTTAATGTGGATAGAGAATTGTAGTTACAGAGAGATAATGCAATGCAGGGTACGCTGTTGTAGTATTCCATTGAATAATGGGTTCAGTAATTCTGGTACCCATTTATTCTGTTAAGTCCATTTCATTTTATTGCATCTTTGTAATTTTGCTGCTGCTAGCACTTGTGCTTACTGGACTGGTTCAGAATTGACAAAATACCTATCACTCAGGCAGCTGATAATCACATTTGTTAGGATGCATGATCATACAGTGCAGACGTACAATTACACAGGAGATAATACCTTAATTCTATGTACTTTCATTTTATTATGGGGCTACAGTTGCTACTGTCCTAGTTCACATTAACCTCCATTTTCCACTTTAATTCCGTCTACTAGCTTTGTGCAACCAAAGCATCGTATCTCACCTCGCTTCACAGAACTTCCCTTTCCTATATAGAATCGATGTTTTTGATAATTTACCATTTTATCATCATTTTAGTTAAACTTGAGAAATTTAGGAACTTCTGTAATTACTTCTGTTTTATTTGTTGTGTTATGCTTGAGAGTTTTTGTATCGTTACTTAGAGTTTCACTGATGAAAAATGGAATGCACAGGTGTCAGCCTTGTTTTTTAAGAAATGAGGCTTACGTGCTGTGCAGCTGTCAGTTTCTCACTAATATTTTTTGAACCATTGCCATATTGACAGGCAGTGGAGATCTCAAAGGCACAAAATGTCTACAAGCTGCTGTAAATTGGTGGCTGGAAAGAAGAGTGAGATCCAAATCAGTGCCAATTACGCAGCTCCAGCAGCGTTGATCAGCTGAGAGATGCAGCGGCCATGTGAGCACTGATCATCTGGGGCAGGTGATGCGCTGAGCTGACCTTGGCACCTGGAGTCTGTGGAAGAGGCAAGAGCAACAGGGATGAGGTGAGGAGGAGAAACAGCAACTTGAGGGTGGCATGTGGATCTGTATAGAGCTAGGAGCCTTCTGGTCTGCTGCCTGTTCACAGCCTGCTATGGAGATTATGTGGTGCTGTAGGTAAAATAGGAAAATTTGCTATGTATGTGTAATTGCTTTGATGTTATCAGGTCAATCATAGCTTTTTCAAGAAGGCTCATAATGACAGCAAAGGAAGTTTTCTCAGCCAACCACCTTCAGTGATTCTGTGTATTGAAATAGGTAAGGGTGAGCCGGTGTACGCCTTGGTCAGGCTGATAGATTACCTGATTCCGTGCCCTGCTCTGTGAAGGTTCCTATAAGGCTGTGTTCCACACATCAGTGGAACTGCTGCTTTAGCAAAATCAAAGGGGTCATCAAATGCATGTTGCCTGACGTCATCACTGAAGGGTTGGAGCAAATCTTGCTATATTCTCCGCTTTCACCATCATAGTGCATTTTTTTTTTCTTAAGAAAACAGAAGATTTGTCAGGCTGTTGTAGTAATATTACTGTTAGATATCTTTACTGCGTACAATTAGAAATTACTGAAAAAAAATAACGTGGGTTGTTGTGGATTCCAGATATTTATTACAGGAAAAATCTTCAGCTTGTATAATTTAGTTAATGGGGCTGTAAAACACTGTAGCTGCTAAGGTCATCTATGATTGTTGCTGCCAAAGTTTACTGTGCTTTGTTTTTGATGGGACAAGATGTTGTCACATCTTCTGTCCTTGTGTCTTTGCCTGGATGTGTGGCAAATAATGCAGTATAGAATGCTCAACCACCTCAGGGACTTTGGGGAAGAAGCTTGGTAGTAGCAACTTTAAATCACAGTGCATGGAATTTTCTGTATAATTCTTAAGCATCCTAGAATATTGTCAGATGCTTGATTTGAAGCGTATTAAATTTTGTGGGGGCTCTGAAAGACTGGAGAGCTTATTATGTAGAAGTGGTTAGTCTGTGCTCCATTAGGAATGTTGGAGATAAGGTATGCTGCAACGCATAAACTGTTCTGAGGACTAAGCAGTGACTCTTCCGTGTATTGTGATGGATCTGATGAATTCCTGGGATAGCTGCAGTTATTAAGGGGTTGATAACACTGTGCATCATCAGTGGAGCTAGATCTGCAGATGCCTTATACCCTCTTCTGCTTTGACAGGAGATGGAATGTGCAGTGTTTTGCTGCAAAGGTAGGTTGCCTATGGAGATATCCAGATCATTCTGCTTTTGGGATTTTGACATTGCTAGACTGGAGAACTAGGTGTGGCAAATTGTATCTGCCTTAACTTTCTGATATTAGATCCCACACTGTTTGTGGTATCGTTCTTGCAGTTTTGTAACATTCACCTATTTAATGGGGTGCAGCCATACAGCCAGTCCCTAACAATGGCTTTAAAGCTTCTTGCCAGCAGAAACAGGAAATGGAAATGTATGCAGTGTCATTGTTTGAAGAAATGATGTTTCTTGCGCACTGTGAGTCAATGCAAAAGCAGAAGAGAATGAGTGCATCTTCAACATGTAGGCATATTGCTATAGCATGTTTTATTGTTGAAGAAGTTGAGTTAAAGCAGAATAGCTGATCTGGTTGCTTGTGTTTCATTCTTGGTCTATGAGAAAAGATAAGATTTGGATAAAAATTTTGTGAAAAATATGTTATGGTCTTCATGCTTCAAGATATGGAAAGTGACTTTTATGTAAGCCTTTATATAAGCCTCAGGAGTTTTATATTAACCTTAGCAATAACATCTGGTTGATAGTGGTTCTGACTATGGTTTCATTTATGAAACAAACACCATTCTGGATTGGGAAACTCTTGATACTCAGCTTACGTGATTTCCAATTGATGTCCTTCGTGGAATTTGTGAACTCAAATATTTGAGATAAAGCTGTAAAACTTCTGCTGCAGTCAAACGTGATTTCAGTGGTTTCTCTACAGATTTCTTTGTCCTAAATCCGAATTCCAGTACTCTGTAAGGAAATGAGCCTCTTTACAGATAGCAAGGTTAAGGAGAGAGTTGCTAGGAACATTTAGTACATCCCCAAGGCACCTACCGCCTGCAATAGTTTGATCATAAAGAAGAAAGCTGAGCCTGATTATAGTCTTACATAAACATAGCCTCATTGTTCAGAAATGTTTGCTTTTTGTAAGATTTTTATGATACTCTAGACTTCTTAAAATGTTCAGAAAACCCTATGATGGGTCTAATATTTTTTGTTACTTGCAGAGTAATTTTTTTTTAAAAGACATTTAGAAGCTGTTTTCAATATCACGTTAATGCCCTTTCTCATACAGACTTAAAAGATATTTTTCTGTCTCAGACTTGTTTAAAGGCTGTTACTCTAATACATGATAGTGCAGTCTTTTGAAAGCTGATCTTTGGCATCAGTCATGATTTCCCCCTCCCCAACTCCAATGATTACTAATGTAAAGCTTGTAGTGGTCTGTATGTGCGCATTTTGAGCTGAGTGAGAGAATGCATCAGAAAAATAATTTGAGAGAAATCTGCATTTAAATAAACTTAGTCTTGGAATAAGTGAGAAGTAATAAACTACAGTTCCCACTAATAAAAATGTGTGGGAAGCTGATACAGATATGAGAAAGCGGTAATTTCATAATATTATTGTCTACTTATCTGTTACAAGATTTTGCCTGTGTTACTCATTATTTTAGTCTCACAGTTCTGAAAGTAGCTACAACAGAAGTCAGAAGTATTCAATTAAAATTAATGCTGAGATGTAGGATATTAAAACTTAACTTTTGAAAAAGAGTTACCTGCATTTTCATGTGCTGTGCAATTTAATTTATAAGAGGAGACCTCATCAGGGCCTTCCAGTTCTTTGTGGGAGCTTATAAGCAGGAGGGAGGCCAACTTTTTACATGATCTAATAGCAATATGACAAAGGGGAATGGCTTTAAACTAAATGAGGGGAGATTTAGGTTAGATGTTAGGAAGAAATTCTTTACTCGGAGGATGGTTAGGCACTGGCTGCCCTAGAGAAGCTGTGGGTGCCCCATCCCTGGCGGCATTGAAGGCCAGGTTGGATGGGGCCTTGGCAACCAGCCCATGGCACGGTGTTGGAACTGGATAGTCTTTAAGGTCTCTTCCAACCCAAGCTACTCTATGACAAAATAATCTCTGATTTCTCACTTTTTAGAGAAAGATTTGTGTTTTAATCTAGCTAAATGCCAGCAGTGAGGTGCATATTTTAGGTGAATGTAGATATCACAGCCCCGTGGGTCTCACTAATTGACAGAGAACTGAGGAATACATTTGTTCTCAGTTGAGAAGTCAGAAATGCCTAAGTGCTCTCTGAAAACTGTGGAGATGGCTCATATCTTGAATCTAACTGCCTGCAGGTATTTTTTATTTAATGAAAATATCCTTTGCGTGGTTATAAAAATTACTTAGGAGTCTTGAGGGGAGTTGGCCAGTAGTTCTGAAAAGGGAATAAAAAGGAATAGATTTGGAGAAATCCAAATCTTTCATTTTAGCGTTTTCAAAGAAATCTTTCTTATTTCAATTCTTCCTTCCTTCCTTTCTTGTTCTTCATCAAAATGCAGCTATTTAGGAAGATGTGAAAGTAATAATAAAAATGTAGATTTGTGGGGGAAAAGAAATGCCTATCATGCCTTCCTATTTTAGTCTCTAAGAATGCAGCGATCCCTGAAGGTGAAGGAAATTAAAAATATTGTTTGATACTAAACACACATTGCTCAGAAAAATAAATGAATGTAATAAATCCTTTACTCATCTGGTTCTAATGCAATCACTGTTATTCCACATTCTGTATCAATCTTGCGTTAATATTCACCGTATATTCTCACTCCCAGGAGTTTGCTGACCAATTTCAGTCATCACATTAGCAGGTGGTGGTGTTCTGTGCAAAGATAAAGTGAGAGGGGATGAAAGAAGGCTATAACTATGTGTCACAACTGAAATAATTGTCTCAGAGCATGACCTGTCTTCTTCCTGTTCTCCTTGGTCTAGTAGAACACAGCTCTTCCTTTGTTGCTCGTAATAACATTGCTAATCGATGTGAGTGTGTTTTTTCTGTTTAAAAGAATCCACTTGAAAAAGGGAAAGGAATTTTGAACTTTAACCCGGTGAAGTATGTCATGCAAGGTTTGTTTTTATGTGCTCTGATCTTACCTCCTCAATATCTCTGTAATAAATGTATTTTGTGAAGATACCAAAACACTTGAAATGAAGGGGAAAGGAAGTGTAGGATAATTCAGCTGACTTCTCTGACCAAGGAGAATGTACTCCAATAGGAGTATTCTTAAGTGAATAATCTACTGCCAAGTTATAAATAAAACCATAAATAAAATGTATTTGCTTAGCAGTAACTATTCCCATCAGAATATGACTAGAATTCCTTACTGAGACCAAAATTTATTTACAGCTGTCAGTGTTTTGCCTTGTATTTGTTGCTAGCAGAAATTGCTTGTTCATGAAATGAAATTGGTTTATGAAAAAATTGGTTAGAACATTTAAATAAAACCTGAAAAAATGCCGAACTGATATTAATGAAAGAACAATGACTAAATGCTTTGCTAAATTGATCTCACAGTCTTCTCTGATTTTAATTCTGTGAATGAAAGTTTTTAAAATAACCTTGGCTTTGTGCACATTTTTCTAAAATAACTAGAATGATGGAGACCTAATTTTTATAGACTATCACTGAGAGACTGACCCTTAAGCCTTGTACAGGTGAATATCCAATCCGTAGTCACTGCATGTGATGATTTTCAAAGCAAGTCAATCAATATTTCAAAATTGAATTTACTGGTGTCCCTTTCCATGACATGTATCAAGGACGATCTGAAGTAAGCAGCACTGCATCTGCCATGTTTGTACCGATCATGTCAAGTATGATATTGATATATGCTTTAATTAAATTCTTGGTGAGCAGCCTTAAGCCATTTTAAATTTGCTCTTCACCTTAGCGTAGTGTTTTCCTTGGCTTAGTGTTTTTTGGAATTTGTTGGATTTGCTAACATAGGGGAGGAGAACCTGTTGAATTTCAAACAAGGGGAAGAGGGGGGCTGAATGAGAGTCTGACCTCTCAATGAATGCTGGCAATGGAGAAGAAAGGAGAACTGGGACAAGTGAAGGAAGAAAGATGTTGACCAAAGAATGTGGAATGGCAAGTGAAGTTAAAGCTCTTCATCTATGCAGAAGATAACCAATATTTTCAATTAAGAAAAATGGACCATTAAAGCCAGAGGCTATTTTGATTCACTGTTGGGTTTAGCATTAATACTGGTGGGATGCAGGGAAATCAAGGCAAGCAAGGGTTTATGTGATGATGTAGTACTGCCATTATTTGATTGTTGCATGCAATGACATTAGAACGGAAAATATACTGTTGTGACAGTTTCTGCATTGTTTCTTTTCACTTTCTTTCTTTTCATTTCTCTTTCAGCTTTGGATTTTTCTTCTGTTTTTCTATCTCCATTTATGTATTTCACAGCAACACTTTCTCACACTTTAGCATAATGAATGAAAATAGTTCATGTCATCATTAGGTTTGGTGTAAAATAATAGAGGGCCAGAAAGGGATACATAACATGTACCTGGATGTTTTTAGGCTCTAAGACATCATTTGCAAATTCAAACAAGACTAAGTAAAGGCATTACTCTTCCTGTGATGCAGGCTCTGCTGGCTCTTACCTAGCATGTGTTCATAGTACAGTATTTGTGCAGGAATGAGTTTTACATTCTTAAAACAAATTCTACAGCACTGAATGATTAATCCATGCAGGTCTTCTGAAGTAGTTGCATTAGGTTAATGTTCTGTAATGCTCTGTTTTTAAGTGTTTACTCTTTCAGGAATATTTGTGGAAGTGAAAGAAAAAATGTTATCCATGTGAGAGTATTGTGGGTCAAGAAAAGGGGTGTATGCTACAAGTTAAAGCAAGTGAATTTGAAGAATTTGATAATGGTATAATACAGAAGACCTTTCTCTGGCTGTGAATGAGGTATGTTACTGTTTAAACTTCAGACAACTGTCTGAAGGTCTGGCGCTATAAAGAACCTTAAGCTAGAGGCATCGAAGATTAAAGTAATGGGCTACACAGGAGCTCATAACCCAGGGACAGGAAAATATACTGCTAATTTTGTGCCAAAGACAGTATTATTATGTGTTAGAAAGAAATCCATACGTCTTGAAAGCGCGTAGAGTGTAGAAAGGTTGCAACGAGCTAAACTCGGTGGTTTGAGCTCAGTGTCACCCATAACCCTACAAGAATGAATGGAGTCAGAACTATGACACGCATTTTACTCTGGCATCAGGCTTTTCTGTGCAGGGTATCAGGTTTCATATTATTAGTGTGGCTGCTTGTTGACCAAAGAAGCTGAGTATCTCGCTGCAGGAATAATATGGCACAAATCGAAGCTGACTTCAGTAAAGATTGATCATTAGTTACTCCTCTACTACCAGTGGAGTAACACCCACGCATAATAAGCACTAGGAAAGGACAGTCCAGGTGACTGCTTGCTCTTTGGGACATATTAGAAGTTGGCTGACTTCTCAAGTTATCCTGAGTATGGATGAGTAACTTACAGGTACATTTTTATTTTCTGGGAGACGAAAGAATGCTGAGCTGCAATTACACTTAGGCTCCAGAGACCTTTAACAGGACTGTAAAAAGAGAACTTTTCAAACTTGCAGTCAGAAAGATGCACAGTTAATAAGTTGTTTAAGAATTAGGTGTCTCCTCAGTGTTTTTGTAATTTGAACAGAGAGAAGCGTAGTCTGCTGCTCTATAATCAGGTGAAAACTAGGCCTTGTGGGAGTAGATAGGAATTCTGCCATCAGCATCAAGGGAGCAGGATTTGCATACTCATTTCTGGCTGTGTGTGCATTATGTTCATGAATAACTGGAGTGAAACTCTCTGCATATATCCATAAATCTCTATTTATTTCATACTTCCACGTACAAAATGAGTATAAAATCACATATACTATACTCTGGGGCCTATAGTCTTGGACTTGAAAAAAGTGGCTCCTAAATATGCAGATTCCCCAAGAAAGGCCTTAGATGCAGAAATTTACTGCTGGCTTTATGCAGCACGTATGCACATCAGTTGCAGTTGCACAATAAAGAATGTTATAGATTTTCTGAGTGTGGTATCAAGTTTAAAAAGTGCTTGAGGAATATGAACTACCAATGAAAACTGCGGGGAAAAAAATAAGCTGTCTGTGCATTAGACTGTTCTGTGTAAAGAACGTTAAATGTGATGAAGGAAAAGACTAGCAGCATTAATGTAAACATGTTACAATGCACGTAATACAGCACCATTTTTAGGAACAATGAATGGTTCACTGAAAATTTTTGTTTTCCTGTAAGGACATGGATTCTAAGAGATCATGGATCATTAAAGTTTTTGGTAAGCAGCAGAGCTGGATGACCGTTAACATTTTCAAATTACATTGTTTTTTTCTGTGTGTTTCCTTTGTGTTCACCTTCCGTGGATGTTTGTGTGGCTGACTTGTATTGGAATGGTGATTGGCATAAAGTGAGTTTCAAAGTTACGTGGATGAAGATGAAAGGAAAATGGATTTTAAATTTGTGTGCATAAAGTAATCTCACCAACAGCATTTGCACATTCATCTACTCTGAGAAAGAGGTTTAATGGTGGCATTAATTTGTGTCTACTCACAATGGATGAGGTGCACGTTAACTTGTGAATTCTTTAAGATTATCCAGAGAACTAAGACATTTTTTAAAGGATTTTAAGAGTCGTGTTTCTGTGTTAAGAGTAATTGCAAAGATCTTGCTGTTCATTATAAAATCATTAGAAAGCTCTAATAAGCAGATGAACTAGAGAATTTTTGCTGCAACTTTAACGTAGATTTTATTTTCACTGATGTTTAAAATGAATTTGTTACTCTTTGTCTCGTTTTCTTACCTGACTTCTCCCAGCTTCCCTCTACAACCCACCTCAGACTCGGTTGGTACTACCTAAAATAGTACATTGTCTCTCTAAAGGGATAAAGAATAAAATCCACTTAGATTTTCTCAGAATACTCTGTATTTTCTAGAAACTCTTTTCAAAGAGTATAATTGTACTGCAGTTCTATAAAGCCATCGAAACCTATGCATTGTGATGTTGATTTACAGTTGTCTTATGCCTTCCATGTTAATTTGATGGACAGAATTAAATTGAGGCATCTATTTAAATGTCTTGATCCAATGGGGATGAGTTGTCTTACTGGATCAGGATCAGACAGGAAGTTTCACTTTTGAGTCGTCTTGTCTGTCTGTTTCTGAATGGGACTTCATTTTCTATTATGCCATGCTCTTTGGAGCTTTGTTCAGTCTGGTTTGTAAGAGCATTGAGTGATGGGACTTCCGGTGGGAACCTACCAGAACTTTTACAAAGGGCCACTACTGCTACTGATATATAAGGGAATGGTCTGGGAATTAATGTGTGCCCTTAATCGGAAGGTTTGGGCTGCAGTCTAAGTTCTAGTGACTACTATATCTCTTAATTTCTCAACAAAAGCCAGAACGATGCTCTATTTACATACTGAGCTATTAAAGAATGGAAATTGGCTGGACACGGAAGGTGTTTCTTCTACTAATTGACTTACAGGTCCCTTTGTGCCACTGAAATCCAAAGCAAAACTTTTAAGTAATCTAATCTGATCTAAACATTAAAATATGCTCTCTCTCACATGCCAAATGGCAATGAGCAGCCTGCAGTCATATGAGCTATGTTTCTCTTCTTTAATTGCCCCCTCCCCTTTTTTTTTTTTGAAAAAAAAAGAAATTTTCTGGCTTTTTCTGATATTCAGCGAAAATCAGATAAAATACAGCAGTTCCACTGGGCTACTACACAGAGATTTCATTTTCAGTCTTTAATACCACATTTATATTCTCTTTCTAGATTGCTGCATAACTTCTTTTTCATCTGTGTATGTCTCATCTGCTCGGTGGGTATTGAGGTAGGTGAATCTTTTTGATTATCCTAAGGGTATATCCAAGGCGCGCTCCTACTCAGTAGTTGCAAACTTTGTTAGATTTAAATGAGAGAGAACGGATGTATACAGCATAAGAAACTTTTAGTAGTCCAATAATTCAAAAAGTTATGTTTTTCTAATTATTTTAGTAGAGTAAGGCAACTTGGCAAGTGAAGTGAGTAGTGGAGAAGGTTAGAATGGAGAGAGGAGGGAAAAAACAAGAGAGGGAGAAAAAAGAGGGGGGGGTGAGAGATTACAGAGAGAAGGTAGTTGTTACCGCCCTTAGATCCCGCAGGGATTTTGGCTGAGTCTTGATCTGTAGGTGGTGGGCTGACAAAATCAGTTGCCAGTGGGACTCCTATATAGCATTGATACTTAGTGTCAGTGCTTTAGGCAGGACCCACCCTGAGTCTGCTGGGTAAGTTCTAGAAGTGGGTGTGGGGGATACTTAACTGAGTGGGTGGGAAGTTGAGGGTCTACCAGGCCTGTTACCATGACCGATGTTTGTCCTCTCAGCTGATGTTCACCCAGTCAACTCTCACAAGGAGAATGAGCTGCCTCATCTCCACAGAGCCTGTGCCCTGCCTCTCATGTAGACCTTCCCTGCAAGTTGTCTAAGGCACAATGTCCACTAGGTAAGTATTCAGGCCTATGCAGTGTAGAAATGAAATGCTGTAGCACAAATTCATGTTGCAGAGAAAAGTCTTCACAACTGAATGTGGATTTTCTTTCTCTTTTCCAAGAGGTTTATTTTATTTCCCTAATGAAAAAGTTGGTTGTTGAATTACAGAGTTCAACTAGAGCTCTGGATTTCAAACTTAGTCCTTTGCAGTATGTTAACCTCGCTTCTTTTTCTCCACTTTTTTTCCCCCCTTTTCACCTGTAAAGCCATTATATTGTGCTTAAGTGAAGATGCACTCTCACAATCAAGACATTTCAGGTGCCTTTGGCTTGCAGATTAGCTCGTTCACGTTGTTTCTATTTTAAGTCTCTGTCACACCTAGGTGTAGAAATTGTGGAAGAATTTGTAGCCTAAGGTGTCTTTCTAACATGTAACCGTGTTCAGCCAGAGCATGGTTGACAGCACAATTCTGCAGTACCTGTGTGAGCTTAGAAGATAGGGGTCCAAAGAAAACCGTTTTTCTTCTACAGAATGAGCTGGCTGATCCAAGACTGAAATGCACCTGAGGTGTGACTGAACTTTATACCTACTCTGATAGAAAAGACCGCATGTGAACCCCACTAGCTGTTTGTTCTGCTGTCATGCTGCATTTTGTCTTCTGTTGGTACAACTGTTTCTGAATTCATATGTCGAGTCAGGTCATGGAAATGGTAGAGGGTAAGAAAACAAACCAGTCAACCTGGTTGTTTCAGCCTCAGATCATGTCTCCAGTCCAGTTCACGGAGTTAACTTTCCAAATGTTTTTTTGATACATATGCTGGGGAGACCGATCTGGGAATGTGAACACTCACCTTGGAGGAGATGTTGTCTTAAACTTTCTTTGCTGTTAAGGAAAATAGAAATTTTGATTTACATGTTGTGTCTAAGAAATTTTTTCTCCTACCAGTGGAAAAGCTTTAACAAAGACAGGGACTATCTGCTTTATTTTGTTTAATATTTAACCTTTTTCTGGTTTATGTAATGGAATACAAAGGGAATGAAAGGGATGCATTCCTGTATTGTAGCCAGCTAACCTTCTGAATGTAGCTTACTTGATAAAACCTAGCCGTAGACATTGTCAATTATCGTTATCATATTGGGAATTTTAGTGTTGTAAAAATGCAAGAAAACAACAATCCTTTGATTAAAATAATTATGCTTGTTGAGATACAGGAGCTACCCCCCTATTCTGGGGCTATGTAGTGATTCTCTTTGAAAAACTGTTAAAACACTTGGGTTGCTTATGAAAATTATTTTTGTTTCTAGCAAAGTGCAAAGGTAAGCTGCACAAATACAGGAACACAGTAAGCATGGCTCTTTGGTTGAAAACTAAATGAGTGAATAGCCTAAACAAGAAGAATCTTATCTCTTAATGTAGTAATGTGTTTCAAAACAAATAACTTTGTAGATCAGATATGAGAGGCAATTTTGTTAAGTGGTTCTTAATTTTTTTTTTTTTTTTGTCAAAACAATGGTTTCTATGATTTGTGATAAAACAAACACAGGTACTAGGCTGGAGCTGCTCTTTTTTTAGTGTTCCTTGCTGAGCTTAAGGGGGAAAAATTCTCCATTTTATCTAATAAGGAATGTTAACTCAGTATCTGTTTTTGTCTATGCAAACACTGATTCCCTGTTAAATTAAAGAGACAATTTGGTGGGATAAATCTAACTAACTAATAATTGTTTGGGCCCTTATCGTAGTCCTATGTACCATTGCAGGAACTAATACTCGGAAGGGGAAATGGAATCTCAAACCAGTGCATTGCTTTAACCTGACATTTTCATCACACTGTTTGGAGTACCAACCATCTCACAGTCTCTATTCCTGCCTCTTCCTACCTCGTTTCAACAAAAGTTGGAGTCGAACTGCTTCAGGATGTTTTTTCCTTTTTAAAGAAATTTTAGAACATACAACTCTAGTATTTTTTCCAATTTTGGGGGTATTAGCAAGACTTTATCTGGCATTGTAGGCAGAAAGATATACAGTAGGTTTGTCCCAGGTTACAGGGTCAGGAGAAGCTTTATGAAGCCCTCCTTGGCCAAAAGCGTGCTAGATATATATGTATTGACATTTTTGAATCACTTTGTAATTGAGTGATTACAAGTTGTAAGATTGTGTTTTCTTAAACAATTATACTTAATTAGCGCATGTCTTCAGAAAACCACAGCCCATGTGGTAATACTTGTCCTCCATCTGATGGTGGAAGAGGTAGAAATTGGAATGGGATAGGGATCTTGGTTACACAGAATTTGTTTATACAGTGACTTGCAAAATGGCATGCAAGTTGCTTGTAACGTCAAACTTGCACATTCAGGTCCATAGCCTCGATTCTCATAATGGGATTTCATCTGGGATTGAGAAAACTTTTTTATACTATAAGATAACAAAACATCAGTATTAAGCACTTGGCTTCAGTCTGGTCAATAAAGCTAATTTAACTTTATTAAACTCAAGAAAACATAACTATAAACATTAGAATCATTACTGGCAGATGAAAAGTGTGTAAGCGAACTGTTGTCTTTTTTTCCTTCTTTCAGACAATTTTTCTCCTCCCTAAGTAGTTTCTTTCTGTGATATATGAAAAGAAGCCTTTCTGGTGCTCAAATAACAGAGGCTGTTTCAGTAGACTCATGTTTCTCGGGTAGAATGAAGTGACGACCACAAGAAAACTAAGATGTAACACATGGGTGAAAGAGACACACAAGCATAATGCCTTTTCTTATTTTTTTTTTTTTTTTTCCTCCCATAAACTCAAATTTGCTCATTAGCAGTTTTTTTTTGGTCAAACTATTTTCATGTACAGGTTACTGTAGTCTGTTGCAGTGGTATCAATATTTAGCAACAGTTTACATACAATTTCTTTTACTGACGAATTTCAGATAGAGTCAGGCATAAAGAATTCTACAGGTGTTTTAAAACTAAGAGAAGATATTCTCTTAAGCGTACATTACCTATTTCCAAATACAGAATGTTTTTTCCAACACTGCCTTCCCAGTTTTATTTATTTGAAGTTAAGCCTCTTGTTAAAATTTGTTTTTCTCTGAAAGTCAATACTTTTCCAGAGGAAGTGATTGACCCAGGACAACGAGTCACTGAGATAAAAATATGAAATCAGATATTTGGGACTTAATGTATACCACTGGATGAATTCCCTTTTGATTTTCTTCTTTAACATGCTTTCAGATGAGTTGTATTTATGGCCCAAAGAATAATTATTGGTATTTTGCTGTGATTTCCCTAGGCTCGTAGCATTATATTATAAACATTATCCTGTCTAAGAGTAATAATTCTAATTTCAAGACTATGTGATAAAAATCTTAATCTGCTGTGAAGGAAGGAAGGTAATATTCAGTCATTGGAAACAAAGTTTTCAATTTCTTTTCCTTGGATGACCTTTTGTAATCTTGTTTACAATGGCAAGGTCTAGGAAAATGTCTCATATCATGAAGCAAGTTCTTAAGCATTAAACCATGTGCATCACTTTTGAAGAGACATGTAATTCTGTGCAGATGCAGGAAAATAAATGCAAAAGAATACTGATTTATAAATCTAGGATAGCTTCAGTTTAAAAAACAAAAAGGCTTTCACCATATATTCAAATTGGCTGGTTTCTACATCAGGAACCAGATTTTATAACAAGTTAGGGTTCTGTGAATATTTTAGTGTCTGGCTAATTCAGTCTTTCTCATTAGACAGGAAGAGACATCTTCCTGTTGGCCACCCTCAGAGGCTCTCACCACTAGCTGCATATGTTCTTTTCAACATTAAGGAAGTCAGAATCAGCTCATGTAAATTGCACTGCTTGTTTCAGACTAAGATGGTCCCAACATGCTGCAGAGCTGATACAAATGAAAGAATTATTTTTTCCACATTTTAGTAAGTGTTCTCTATATGGTAAGCTGATGCCAAAACACCTCCTGTTGCAGTAAGACGTTTGATAAGCATTGTGGGTATTTGCTTTCTATTTATTGTTCAATGATGTCTTTTTCTTCAAACCACGTGGTGCATTTTTCAGCCTGGAGAAGAGTAGACAAAGGATTGGATCTAATAGCTGCCTTCAAGCCCCAAAAGGGGGGACTTAGAGCAAAGAGACAACCAGAATTCTCATAGAGGAGAGCAATGTGAAGTACGGGAGCCAAAAGACAAAAATTTAATCACAGGAAGCTCTGATTAGAGGTAAGGAAGTAAAGGTGGTTGACCACTGAAACAGGTTGTCTAGAGAGAGAGTGTAGTCTCCATCCTTGGAGATACTCAGAATTCAGCTGGACACGATCATGAGTGACCTTGTCTGCCCTTTGAGTGTGTGTTTGTATGCACTGAATTGCATGAGCTCCCAGTTTAAAGTAATCGTAATTCTGTGATAAAGCTGAAGAGGGAAATTTGTAGCAAAATGCCAGTGACAGTAAATCTTACATTGCGATAATGAGAATCCATACAGAGCCCCCTGAATGCCCAATGTCCCTCAGGGTTCCAGTGGGGTAGGTTGCAAAGCAACACGCATCAGATTTTGAGTAAGCATTGCAGAAAGAATGGATATTTACTTTGGAATCATTCCAGTGAGAGCAAAAGAAGAAAAAGTAAGATTTAATTCCTGAAATCTGGAGACTACTAGGATGAAGTTTCATTTCTGTGTAACCAGGTGCATGTAACCTGAGTGAATTTGGCCAAACAAAAATAGTGTTTTCAAACTGATACATATTTACAAGGTCTGCAAGCAAATACCTTACAAAATGATGTGAAGTCTGAGTGCTCTTCTGATATGCAATCCAATTTTGCAAACACCTGTTATCTCTGCTGTGGATGATCATACTTTTACATACAAGAAGAAAACTCTTGTATGTGAAAGTGAGTCTGAATGCTCCTTAAAGAAACTGCTTGATTTTTCTTGGTGCTTAAACTGAGGATGCACCTCTGCTAGGTCAGTGGAATCTGGAAAGGATTAAAAAATATCTTTAAATGCTTGCATGTATTTCTGCACAAAATGGTGGCAATACCTTTTTCAGTTCGCAGCACATCTTCCCCTCATGCTGTTTTCTCCCTTCAACCACACAATACTTCTTCTGACTTACACATCCCATCAGACTTTTTCCACTAGCCAGATGTGCTTTTCAGTTCTCACTGTGGACTTGTGATCCCTTGTGCTTGGTGACAGCAGCAACTGTTTTGATCAGAAATGGGACCTATTTATTCCTTTTGCTGTACCTTTTCATCTCACTCAATGTTATGGCTCTCTGACAGAGCTTTATATAGCCAAAATGTGTTAGCAAGCTTTTATTAGTGCTTTGAGCAAGGTTCCTTCTGTAACTCTCTGTAAGTTACTCCTAGACTCTATTCTGTAGAAGCATTTGAAAATTCTAGTTTTTTTTTTTGTTGTTGGAGCTACAAGCTTATCTACTAGTGCCTGAGAAGACTGAAGTGTTATCCTGTACTAGCATTCCAAACATAACCCATTGCAAATTTGATTGTAAATCAAAATCAGAAAGGCTGATAATGCTTGCATGTAGATATGTTGATCAGAGTGATGGAGAAAGTGAAGTTAAGCAAAAGCCAGATTCTTCAGGTGCCCAAAGCTTATTTGTAGCTTAACAGTAAGAGCAGGAGGAAATACATTAATTTTAGAACAAGAACAATTTTAGTGTTCAGTTCAGCCAAAGGACAAGAGAACAACTGGATTAGTCCTTCAGACCCTATGGCAGGGAACCTATAAAGCAACCTCAGTTCTCCAGCAATCTTATGCTAAATGAACAATGTTTTGGAGTTATTCTTAGTTGTAGCCTTAGTATTTGGGGTACAGATAAGAAGACCCCACTTTTTATTTTATTTTATTTTATTTTTTAAGCAAGGATCAGATTAAATATTAGAATCATAGAATGGTTCAGGTTGGAAGGGACCTTAGAGATTGTCTTGTTCCAACCCCCCTGCATTGACTTCCAAAAGCTGAGATTTTATGTACCTTGTCTTCTGTAAAAATATTGTGGGAAAAACATGAATGAAAAAGCATTATAAAAATTTGAACAAGTTTGTTATTGGTGTGAATGTGTTATTAAAATGAAGTAAACTTGCAGACTAATATATATAAATGAAAAAGGGAAAAATTGTGTTTGTTTATTTGCTTGCTTACAACTTAGATACAAAATACAATCTAAGAGCTCATTGATATTACTTCATTTTTGTCAATAGAACTGAATTGAAACAAACGACTCTCCAGCTGAGTTCTGCATGGTACGTTAATTTTTTTCCAACCGCAAAAAAAATTAGTAATCTGTATTTGTTTTGAAAAATAAGAAAAAAAATTGCTGTCTAAACAATGAAGCTGTCTTAGTCTCTTGTTCAATTCAACGCTAAAATAAGAAGTCATTCTCTAAAACAGCTCATCAGAGAGCTGAAGTGTAAATAACTGTTTTTTCTCAGTTCTCTGGAGGAAAATGTATCTTGTTTAGGGATTGATTCAGCCCTGGAAATTATTTGATTGTACTTAGAAATGACATTCTGATTTAAAAAAAAAAAGGAACGAGGAGGAATTCATCTGACTGTGACTTACCAGTGTCAGTATAATGAGAACTAAGAGGAGTTAACACAGTATAACCTGTCCTGAGGGAAATGAGGCTTTGATGTGAAAAGGCTTTTGCTGATGTTAACGTCATAAAGAACGGTCTACAAGAGCCGTGCAGGGTGGGAAGCATGTCGACAAATAGGCATTGCCAAGCTACTACCCATCATCTAACTGTGGTACGCAGAACCCGTGCTGGTGCTAGCACCCTCTAGATGGGGGAAGGAAGGGGTAATTTTATCAGTATTGAGGATTTTGCTTTCTTCTATAGAAATGGATCTTGCCTGGAACTTCAAGTATTAAAAATAAGTTTTCTGGAAAAAGCAGTGCACAGAGAATTGGTAACTACTGCTGAGCCATTGCAGAACGGGCTCAGTGAAGGCTCAGGAGGACTGATAGCCAGGTTAGTACAGCATGCGAATGTTTAAACCTTATAATCAGTGCAGCTAGACATGAAAGCAGCAACTTCATCTACCTGAAACCACAGAAGTAGTCAATATCGCTCCACGACCCTTAACAGAGGTTTCTATACAGTTGGCCTCTGACAACCTGTGCCAAGACCTCAGAGGCTGGATGTCCTTTGTGTCAGGCTGTGGTTCCACATACAACTGGCACTGCCATAGGTGCTCAGTGAGCTTCCCTGAGCTCGGCTGCTTTCGGGTCCTGTTCCTGTGCAGTCTCTTCCCAGCCAGATGAGGGGCTGTATTTCAGTCATGCAGTCCTAACACCTTTTTCTCTTGTTCTGTACAGGAAAGGTGAAATGACAACTGGAGCCTGAAGCTGCTTTTATGAATTGAAGACAATCCTTGCTGGTATGTAATTGTTGCAACGTGAAGGCCTTTCTTTTTGCTCTTCTGCTGAAATCTTAGATCGCTTCTTTAGGGTCAACAGTCTTGCAAGCTTCAAAGTTTGTCTATCTGAGATCCATCTCTTCTGTTCCCTCCTCTTCTCCCTCCTCTCCTTTCATGTGTAACTAATCACGCTGTACGTCTGGGTAGTATTCAAACACGTTGTTCAATAGATAATTTATTGAATAGCATCTCTTTTGTATTTGTTTGATGTTTTTCCAGCTGAAATAACACAGTTTGAATACAGTAAAAATAGCTTTGAATAAAACTAGCTGCAAGTGTGGATTCTACCTTTCTTTGAGCTTTTACAGCTTCCCTGTCTGTAAAGAGACGCTCACAAAAATGAAAGAATACTAACAGTGAATAATAATGGCAGAATGGAGACTGAATAACTGCCTTCCATTCTCAGTGCTGTTCCAGAGGTGCTGAGTTACCGACCTTGGAATGTGACTGGTCAGAATGCAAGAAGTCATGTTACTGTGGAGGAAATAGTTATAGCATTTTTGTTAGAAATGCGTACATCTCTCTTTATCTGCTCTGTTTTGTATTGTGATCTACTGAAGGAGTTAAATTGTTTTCTGTGATGAATGAGTAAACATGTCAGCTGTGCCAAGAGAAGGAATTACTTTGCTGAAGCTGCCTGTCTGTCAGAGATCATTCTGTCCCACTGGTTAAACAGCTGCTGTAAGAACTCGCATACTCGTTTCAACTAAAATTAGTCAAGTTTATGTGCACTTTTTAAATAGTTGATCTTTGATAACTTGTTTCGGGTTGTGACTGTGGCCTTAGAGATTGTGATGGTCGTGGAGACCAATTTGCTACAAAATGCTGAGTGCTGTCAGTATCTGATTACAGATAGGTCTGTTGCCATAGTTCTAGCATATCTTTTAACTCTGGCAGCTGAGGCTGATGTAGAAAGGAAATGAACACATTGTAAAAAATGGCTGGAGATACTGTGAGACAAAGACAATAGCCAACCTAATGTGGGGGAAATTCTACCTTCTAGAAAACAATAGAAGATTTGCTACCCTGAGCCAGAAAGCCCGGGACTGCTACTGCATATTGATGGAGCAGCATTCTTTGCCCTTTTAATTTGAGAAATCTAAATAGTGTGTGCTACTTGGTTAACAAAGATGATTCAACATAGCCCCTGAGAAAGACAAATTTCCAAGTTTCTTTTGAAGCTAGGTGGAGGATGATTGGTGGATGGTTGGGATGCTGAAGCTGGTGAGATGGATTTTGGCATTATGAGGTCTGTGGCCCAATTTTCTTCGTGTTCATAATGTACATTGTATCGATAACAGATTACACTCTTATCCAATTTATATTTTAACTGCCGAAATCTCAAACTCAGGATCGTGCTGACCATGTTTTAAACTTGCTGTTCATGTAGGGTCAAGGGCACATTAAAACAAAAGCTTTTGCTGATGTCTTTTAAACATCAACCTCTTTGTGCTTGTTCCAGGTATGCTCTTGGCTCACTTCATGTACTTTCTTCTGTGAATAATCTTTGCTTCGCTGCTTGCACAGTGCCTATTTCTGAACCAGAACTATGCCATCTTACAATTTCTCACATGGCCAAGCACTGACACAAACATCAAAAATCCTAAACAACTGCCTAATGACTATGTGCTTGAAAGCTTGACCTTTTCCTTTCAAATCTACATTTGATTATGAAAAAAGGCATTGGAATAACGCTTTGAGGATTAACGAAGAAAGCTAAAAAAAACCTTCCCTTCACTCTGGTTTCTTACTTCAGTCACTGTTGACTGCAATAACATTGAGCTTTGTACCCAGTCAGCAGTCTCCTGACAAAAGAGTTAGCAAAAAAGCAAGGAGATGGAGCTGGGAAAAACTACTGCTTCAATGGCTTATTACAAGTTGTGAACTGTATTTATTGGAAATTTGTAGATGATTAGCAGTAACTGCCATGGTTTTGCTGCATAGTTTTAATTTCTGCCTGAAGGAAGATGACCCAGAATACAAATGCGAGTCTGTAAGCAATGCACCTGTTTTAAAAGAAGCTCTTTTCAGTGACCCACTGCATACTTCTGGGCTAATCAGCGTACCTGCATACTGTGTGATTTTTGCTCACTATCTGAAATGAAGGGATAATTTTTCCTGTTAAATCTTTTCTATTATCCCCAAGGAAAGTGTTCAGTTTGAGCAAAGCGTTAGAAAATTTGAAGGAAAAATGATGCACCTAAGTTGTTGGATTATGTCAACACAGTAAAATCTAGTAAGTTTTTTGATTACTTGTTTGTTAGTTATATTTTAAAAAAAAATAAAATGGAAGGAATCTGCAATCTAAATTGTTATGATACTTAGTTTTATAAGAGCTGTAGAAGATGATGTGTTTAGTGAGCTTATACTCACAGTTGAGATATACAAGTTTCAGGACCACAAAGCATCTGATAGGAGCATTGGTTTCAGTCTTCTTTTTTTGGATCTGACTTTAGGCGTACCTGAGGTGTTTTAGAGGTTGAATGTTACTCAGTTCTTAAAGTGAAAAATGAGGTTCTCTAGTCTTATGTACTGTAACTAGTAGTACTAGTTTAGTGAATTGTGACTCATGTTCTAACAGTAAAATATTTACAATCAAGAATGGAGACTACGAAAGCTGAATTCATTGGAACGCTACCAGTGATGCTCCAGAGATCAGGCATAATTCAGGCAAGTGTGCTATCTGCTGTCCTGGGGATTTTTAGGTCACTGGGTGGAACTGTTATTGGCAGGTGTCTGCACTTCTCCAAAATGGGCCTGCAGAACTGACGTGAACTAAAAATAAGTGAATAAATAAATAAATTCTTAGCTCCACAGAGATAAGTGGAGAACTTAACAACAATAAAAATAGTAGTGATGTCAGTTATGGTTTGGAATATAGCAATATCAGTTGCTTGAAATGATGGCAAACTGTTCTTAAAGCACACAAGATCAGCAAGAGGGGAGAGTTTTCCGTGTAAGATTTCAGGATGTTATTCAGTGTCTCGTTCCTGTGCCTGCCTTCAGTCCCAGAGCTGTCTGTTTTGTGGAAGAGATTACCCAACTGTCAGATAATCATACTCCTGGTCAAATGCAGAAGGGGAGAACAGTCAGTGCGGTTAAAGGAGCAGTTATTGAAGTATATCCTTAATACACTGTGAGCAGTTGATAGTGCTATTAGTCATTCCCTTTTCATTTTCATGAAATATTGAGCTGAATCAGTCACATGGCAAATAAACACTTAAGAACTTGAGACTTTTATTCCCCTCAATCTATCATTGTAGGCTGTACAACTTTGTCAGTAGAAATGGCTTGGAAGTCTTATAAAGACCAGTCCTTCTAGTGACTTTGTAAAAGGACTTAAATAGAAAGAAAAAAACTTCTGCAACTTCTTATGTTTGAGTGAACAAGTGATCATGGACCTTAGTGATTTAATTTACTAAGTGCTTCTTTTGTTCTAGTTGGGTTTTTTCATAGTTGGATATAAGCAGAGGCTGATTCTCTCAGTTCAACTCTCATTGGAAAGATAAAGAGGAGTAACTACAGTATGCACTCAGTTAAATTATGTTGACATAAAAACTCTAACCTTGTGGTTGGGAAGATCTCCTGTTGAGAAACTTAATGGTAACATTTATTCCTGTATTTGCATGGGCAATGAGAGCATAAGCAGTATATGTATTCCTATATATATACAAAACTTTTATTAAGAAAATGTGTGATAATAGAAAAATTATACAGCAGATGAAGAACAGCTTTCTATCATTTTTGTGACCATGCCATGACTATTGAATTGACCACACTGTACAAGCTTGATGAAGAGGACTGAATTAAGGACAATGAAAGAACAGAGGAAAAAAGATGCTTCTGGTTCTTTTGTTGTTAGCTCTATGTCAACTATGATAAAATACAGACTAGCAAATTGACTAAAGTGGTAACTGTATTTGGGCACTGGAACAGAGAGCAGACTTGAAAAAGGCTGATGGCTTACATTTTTTCTATAACTGACTGTAGGTAAGAGCCTACTTTGTAATGAAAAGTGTTAGCAGCAAATTTGTATGATTTATCCTAAGCATTCAATATGCGCATCACTGTTCATTCCTATTGAACAGAAGGTCAAGTCAACGTTCCAAATGAAATGATTCATACTTTAGATGGGGAAAATAGATGAAGACTTACACAGAGACTTTGTACACTCTGAACTTTCAGCTGCCCACAGGATTCGAATGCCAGTTACTTCAAGAAGTACATCAGTCCTGATTTCCTGTGTGCTTTCTACTAGTACAGATCAGAGGATAAAAAGTGTTTGCCTGTCTAAGCTGTTCCCTATGGAATTTTCTTTTTAACACCAGTATCACATAATTTAATTGGTTTCAGCATAAATTTGGTCATCAGCCTTCTTCACTTCTGTTGTGTGGTGCTTTAAAAACAGACTTCTTGGTATTTTTGCCTTTCAGTATACGAAATTAATTACACTGACATTTAATCAGTTTGAGATTGCTAGCCCAGTTTTTCTAATGCTAGTAGACTGACATCATAAGTAGACTGACATCAGAGTAAAGTTACATTCCCTGCTTTGGCTTACAAATGATGTACTGGAAAGTCTCTGGTGAATCAGAGTCCTTAAGCACACAGTTAATCTGAGTTTATGTCCTATTGACTTCAGAAGGAGTACACCCTTTTCTTAAACATTTGATCAGAGCAATGAAGAACATCAAATGCTGGCCTTTTGTGCATCTCTTTCTGATTAGAACTTCGAAAGACAGTTGACTGATATCTGATTACCAAGTAACCTTCATGTCATTTTGAAAGGAGCTCCACTACTCCCACTTACACTTAGAACTGGAAATCTTTCAAGATCACAAACTAGTACAGACAGAATATAAATGTGCTGTGAGAACCAAGACAAAATCAGGATCTGATCTGCATAGGGTTTGTGCAAAGAATCTTTTGCTAATAGGGACCTTGATATGATGCTGAGGGGGAAAAAAGGAAGAACAGATTTAAGTATCTGTAAAGAACATCTGAAAAAAAAATCAGAGATGTTTAGAAAATGAGATTTCCAAATATAGGATGTCTTCCAGCATAGATGAGAAGTTGCTGTATGGGTTATTAATAAAGAACAGAACTGCAGTTGACAAATATATTTAACTGCTTGCAGATATGGAAGAAACTGGGCGCCTAGGAGATCCATAGAAGTAAAAAGAAGTGGTCTGGTGCGCTTCAGAGCTTTGTCTGGATCTATTTGATGGGCATGAATAGTCAGTGGAAATACCTAAACCAGATAAAATTTATAAATACTAGGTAATACATGTAGGTGTCTACTCAAGGGGAAATTTGTGTCATCTGGGATGTGTTTTCCCATTTCCCTGTCTGTTATTCAGTAATCTATAAAGCATCTGATATAATTATCTCACAGTGAATAAATTATTTCATTTCTAGCGCTTAATGTCCTGTTCACCAGGTATCATTGTTTTATCTGTGAAGGAAAAAGAAGCCGTGATTAATAGTAAGGGGCTTTTCATGACTTCATTGTACAGAATTGTTAGAACAATTTTGCGAATGTATTCTTATCTTTTATCCAGAATTCATTTGTTTGATTTCCTTATGGAATGTCACTGATGTCAACTAAGATCTTGTGATAGTGCCTAGCTTCTTTTTGCAACACTGTGTTAAATTCTTACTGTATTAAGCCCTATGTTTACAGTGACTTTTTTTTTTATCACGTAACAAATCCTAGCAATGAAGAAACAGTTTCTATATTGGCAGCATTTTTCTAACTGAACAGCTAACATTTTTTAATTTAATTTGAGGCAAGAACTTAAGAGTGCTTGTGCACCTTTTGCTACAAAGCTTGACATCTAGCAACTTCCTTTCTCTTTCATTTTAGTTGGTACAGAGCAGAAGAAATTACTTGCATTCAATATGATATAAACACAGTTGCTACGCTTGTACTGAAAAAAGTGTTTTTATTGTAAGAAGACAATTGGAAATTGTAACTGACGTTCTGAAGGTCTTATGAGTCACCCTCTTCCATGGCTGTGTCCTCAAGTGTATGGCCCATCTTTTAATCAGAGTTAAGCAGAAGGGCATGCATCACTTTCATCAAATCAAGTACCTATTGAATTCTTCTGAGAAAATAATTGCTTTCTTTATCTTTGTTACTCCCAACATGAGTTATCGTGTTTCCTGATGGTGGCTGTTGCTGAACGTTATGCAGCGTTCTGATGTAAACACACATTTATTTGGACATATGGTGAATGTAGACAGAACTTGTTAAAGCTACTTTTTCAACAGCTATCTAAGCATCTAAGTGTTCAGTTCAGAAGCACATAGTCCTTTTGTTCTATGTGTGCTTCCTTCAGTATTTTAGGCTTTAACTTCTGTGTGGAGATTACGTTATTCCCTCCACAGCTGAGGTAAAGTGTATGCCAAGGCAGGGAATGTGACAGAATTAAATGATTTTATACCATGAAAATGCATAGATGCAATGTTTGTGGTTTTTTTGAAGCAAACCTTCTCTGGTGATTAGGAACTCTGTCAAAAAGAACGTCTAACTCATGGGTGTCCAACCTTTTGGCTTGCCTGGGCCTCACTGAACGAAGAGGAATTGTCTTGGGCTGCATATAAAATATATAATATAGTTAAGGTATATAAATAACAAAAGTTATTTCATTTTTTAAAAATATTTTTTATTAAAATATATTAAAAGAACAACAAAAGCATAAAACTGGTGGGATATTTGACCTTGTTTTTGTGAAACTAATGCATCAATCTGTTTTGATGGAAGTGGTTGCAATTCTTAGTGAGTTCTCAAGGTGTTTGTCAGAGACTTTTGTTGGAATTATGCTCTCGCTGTGCTTCATCCTTGAAAATACTTGCTCACAAATGTACGTAGTGCCCAAAAGTGATGACATGAAGAAGATATGACTGAAGTGAGGGATATGTTTCTCTGGTAAGATAAGGCTTATAAAAGTCCAGTAGAGAGATGTGATCAGATTTTTCTTTGAACTGAATATCTGATTGCAACTCCATTTGAAAATTTGCAGGTAATTTACTCATATCAACTGAAAATAGAGATGCAAATATACCAAAAAAATTGTCAATTTTTCCAGTAATCTTGAAACGTCTTGTCAAATTTTTTTATCAAAACAGAAAGCTAGGCTGCGTATTTTTCACTGCTCACAGGGCTGTGTTCAGCCAGTGTATCAAAATGCATAAAATTATTTGCATGACCGGAGTTAGCACTGCACTGTGCCCTCCCGGTGTCCTGAGTTCAGCTCAGACAGTGCTTGGTGCTGAGCTATGGGTGCAGGCCCCGGGCCAGGCTGGTGGAGCAGAGCTGTTGCCATGACAACGCTGCAGGCAGGGGGGCTGCATGGCGAGCTGTGCTGGGCCACATGCGGCCCACGGGCCTCGGGTTGGACACGCCTGAAGCTGGATAGCTACGAGAAGCTGTTTGGAAAGCAGAAGATTGAAACCTTCAAACATGTCCTTCAAACATTTGAGGTGAAGGGTTTGCTTGATTACAGTTGACTGTATCAGACAGGGGTGAAAAAGCGGGAGGAAGAGGGGAAAAAGCACCCCTGGAGTTATAGACAAATAAATGACAGGTAGCAGAACATTTAGAGATGTGATGTGGTGAAGAAATTTCTGCTTGTGCTGTGCAGGCATCCCCTGACTTTGCAACATAGTGAGATCGATGATCCGTGAGACAACAGCAAAAGGGGCTGGGAAGAAGAAGATGGAGGTGATACAGTCCTGTTGGTCTGAGGGACTGAACAGGAAAGAGAGGAAAGACAGTGGAGATTATTGATTTTGAAACCTGGCTGAAAGAAGGTGAAATCACTGACAGGACTGCCATTATTTGGATGTCTCTGCCTCACACGCTGAGCTAGTGTGCAAACAGGTGGTAGCATAAGGAGTATTTCCAGAGCTCCTTTGCATGGCTAAATTAAAGGTGTGAGGGAAAGAGGAAACTGCTGTACAGGACTTGATGGTTGTTACTGTTTGCATAGATGACAACCTGTAACACAGGTTAAAGTTTCCCCTGTCCTTCAGGATAGAGAAACTTCCAAATGTCTTGATTTCATTTTCTAAAAATGTGTGCGTGCTGCAGTCCTGTTTCTGACAAATTCCCATATTCTATGCTGTTAGAGAACAGTGAATGTCAGCGTTGATATGTATGGAATCCATTTTGTAGTGTTTTTAATAATATGTCACCATCCATAGTGACCTGAGTTGCTTGTTTGCATTTCTGTGGGGAACCAACGCCCAACTTTGTATAGAGTAATGAAAATTTTACATAACAATGCCATATATTCATCAATCTTCTCTATATCATGCTATGAGTAATGGCTTACACTGATACTACTGAAGCAGGAGCTGAGAAGCTGATGATGACAGGCAGATCTTTTCTCAAATAAGAATGATTTTGCATCTGTTAAAATGTTCAAATTATCCATTTCAAGGTGTTTTCATATGTATAATAATAATCCAACACATTTCAGCAATCAATTAATTCCAAAGAGAAGTCTAATAGGAAAGCATAAGGATGTTCTATGCTTAGAACCTAAAATAGAAAACAGATTTTTTCAAAGCTGATCTAAAACAAGTGATTCCCTCTTCCTTCCTCTAAGTTGTATAGCTTAATTCGTAAAGCATAATGGCAGGAATTTCTAAGCTTAGAGTGAGCACAGGTTCCTTTTTGCCCTGCAGGTAGGTAACTCTAGAGCCCTTGACTAAAGATCAGCCGATAACTCTTCTGTGGTGTATCAGAGGTACCATTTCTCTTATGAGCATTTTTTCTGTGAAGGGAATAACAAAACCACGTGACTGGCTTCACATCTGCTGTATAAACTGCAACATTTGTTGGTATAATCAAAAGTGTGAACAACTGGGACAGTGTCTGTACTGGGTTTCACAAACACTTTATGTACCTTGTTTATCTCTATATAGATTGGTATTTCTCCTTGCCTAAAGTAGAAGGTTAAGTTAAAGTTATCTATGATGTTAAAGGTTCAAATTCAGATAGCAAAATACTTGTGCCACTAGAGCAGATGACATTTGGACTCAGCGTGAAGCTAAGGTGAAATCAGATTGCCTGCAGGGAGCAATGTGAACGCCAGGAGATGCACTTTGGGAGTATCTTCATCTAACACGCAAAGGTGCTGTATATTAGATAGGCAAACATTGGGCCTAGAAGTGGAAGCCTGCTGAAATAATGGAAGGCTGTGGCCAAGAATTACTCTTATGGCTAGGCGATCTTATTGGAAGCTGAGGAAAGCATCTTATGTGTTTCCAAGTAATGCTCATCTCGTATGTAGTGCATAAATAGAACCAGGTAAATAATGATGCATGTGAAGTAATTCCTTGTGTTAGGCTTTTGGCTTTTCAAGTTTGAGCTAATTGGCTGCCACTTCAGGTCCCAGGAGGCAATCCTTTGTGATGTCCAGGCCCAAGCGGGCTTGCAAGTATTGAGAGTATCTGGAGGCCTGCCCGAGTCTTATGAAATTGCAAAATTCCATCTATCTATTCCATCCATAGCAGGAGATACAAATGCCTGGGAGTAGTGACATGCTGCAGTAGCTGGACATGTGAGAAGAACCATTCGGGTTCTACCCACATGAATTCCATGTCTGGAAGGTGATTCTTCATGACTGGTCAGTGGGTCTTCACACGGTGGTGAATTTTCCAACTTTTTTTTTTTTTTTTTTTTTCTTTTTTCCTCACTTGGAAAGTGATATTATGTTTATGGTACTGATGAATCCCAGATGATAGAAAAGCAAGGTGAGAGAAGCACTTAGTGAGATTTTGCTACTACTAGGAAAAAGAATAGATCCTGTACCTGAATGGAACAGGAGCAAGTTGTCCCCCAAATGCAGCAATAGAAGTATTTTTCTGAACTGACATGCAATAACAAGGAAGATTTTTCTTACCTGTGGGGCAGATCAATTAGATGGGAAGAACTGTTTCCTTTGATATTATACTTTTCTGAATATAGTGAGAAATATGAGGGAAAGGCTTCAGAAATAACAATGAACTGTGTAAAGTCTATATGGCAACATAAAAATAGAAAAAGATCCATTTATGTTATTCAGTATCATGTTCTTTCTGTTGTTGTCTTTTACAATTCCTCTTCTTGCCTTTATAAAGAGAGCTGTTACCTGTTCACCAATAGAGAGTTTTCAATTAATTCGAGTATCAAAAGTGATTCTTACTTTTCCTCAAATGCCAGATAATTTTTCCCTCTGTCAGTTCCCTCATTGCATTAATTTGATGTGGCATATCCATATATATAAATGAATTCTTGTAGCTTGGATACTTTGTTTTCAAGCATCTGTCTGTTGTCAATGAGTTGAATGTTGGTCTCTCACACTCTACCAGTACACAGGAAGGCAATTTGGTGTTAAGTCCAATTTCAAGCTGAATGCAAGCATACAAACAGCCAGTTTAGTGTATTTTGCAAATATCTGCTAATGTGCTGTGGTATGCCACTTGTAACAAAACGTTTTCTATTACCACAGAACATTAAGGTTTGCAGTACAAGGGCCAAGGCACAAATGTAATGAGTCTTAGAAAAACAATGCAAATAATCACCAGTGTCCCGTCTCCTGCACCAATATGGTATTTGTTAAATTAAACTCCCATTTGAATTAGCTTATACTCCACGCTACAGAGGGAAACATGGAAAAGTAAACAAAAAATCCAACCAATGAATGCTGCAGACCCACCACAGGGAAAGAGTTCATTTCTGACTCTGATTAGATACTACCAGTCCTCTTGGATATGTGGTTTGGATAAATCCAAATGTGTGTGTATAACTTTTGGAGATACATAGTTAACTAGGAAAGCTTATAAGAAGAATGAGAACTTTTATTACAAAGAACTCTTATCTGTTTATAAAATTTAGTATATAAATTTATTGATCTACATTTCAGAACAATAGATTTTTTTTTTTCTGCTTTCATTACTCGATTTGGAAGCCTTTTCCTGAACTTGTTGTAAAGATGCATCTCTAGTTGATTTATTACCATTGGGTCTTGTGTTGATAATATTGCATGGTTTAGTTCTGTGTAATCATTCTAATAATCTTTCTTTGCAGTTATTGCAGTTAAAGTTCATCTTCATTAAAACTATTTGACCAGAACAATACACAATATTCCTAATTAGGTCTTTCAGTTCCTCTCACAACAAATGTCTTTCTTCATGCATTTGTGAATTTGTTAGCTCTTTTATAGCTTCGACAATGACTAGCCATCCTCCAACAGACAAACATACATTCTTTTTTATTTTTTTTTATTTTATTTTTTTTATTTTTTAACCAATACAATCACCTATAATTTGAGTCCAGGAGTTTGTAACAGCTGTTCACCAGCAGAATGAATCTGCTCTTTCTACCCTTGTATCATTATCTCACTTAATCTATCTAATCAGTAAGTTAACATTGTCTGCTAATTTCATCTGTATTTTTCCTTAAGATCTTTGAATAACTTATTAAAGAGGACTCGTGTCTGATAAGGACTCTCGTTATTTCATGGCTACCTAGCCAATACTAGCTGTTGATACTTGTAACCTTAGCTGCTTTAGAAATGTTGTATTAGCATCTATCTTCTTCACCTTTAGCAAATCTTTTCTGTGTGCATATTGTATCAGCTTATTTAAATCCATGATAAATAATATTCTTCTGTCTAATAAATCAGATATCTTCTGAAAGGGGAGATTAGACTGGTCTGAGATGATCTACTGTTGATGCAGCCACATTATAATTTATACTGCTTTCCATTTTTCTCTCTACCCTTAATTCTTCCTTCAAAAGCTGTTCTAGGACTTTGTTTTGATTAAGTTGGTTAGTAAGTTTAGTGGTTCCAGAATTATTTGTTCCCTTTCCTTTGAATGTAGTTTCTGCATCTACTATCTCCAGCATATTACAATGGTAGGACTTGCAATTTCATTTGCCAGTTCCATGTATCTGTATTGTAACATTATCTAGCTCCTCTTGTTTTTTGCTTTATATGAGGTATTAAGAATGTTAACATTTCTTTCTTGCCCAGGCGTCCTAATTTCTGATGCTCTATCTTTATTTTTACTCCTTACTCCACTGATGTTCCCATCGTTAACTTTATAGAAAACAGAGGCAAAATACGCATTTAATATGTGGATCAGTGATAATATCTATTCCATATTTGCATCACTGTAACTTTTTTTCCAGATGCTTCTTTATTTTAAATGTTTGTAAAGAATTTTTACTATTTTGTTTTAATGGTAAGTGTGAAGTCTAGCTGAAGAAATCTCAGCCATTTTTCTTCTTTGGCATCATCTAACTTCTGAGAAATTAGTGATCTCTCTTTGTTCTTGGTAGATTTGCATATGTACAAAAGAAACTGATTCAGTGAAAAAGTCCATAAACTTTTCCTGTTAGTTTTCTCTCTTGCTTGCAGTGCAAACTCTAAATAGTGTCTGGCCTTTGATTTAAATTCCTTACTACTTATGTTTTAAAAGCTTTGCATTCCTGAATTCATGCTGTACGGTTTCTTTTATTTCTTTCTAAAATCACAAGCATTAGTCATAAACAGACCTGTTGTGAGTTTTGCAATTTGATCAAGATTGATTCAGCTCATGATCACTCAATACAAGATTTTCTCTGAAAAGCAGTTCTGTAAGACTTGGCTTCTTGCTAAACCTGTGTCCAAAGCAGCGTTAATTTTCATTGGTTCACTGGGTGTTTATCAAAGAAATCCGTCCTATAGCAAGTCCAAGACTGTCTAAGTCCTTGGCTCTTGGTGATATCGTTTGTATTCTATCCATATTTGGGAAAACTTCAACTCTTTTAGTTAGATTAGAAATTGTTTTTCTGCTTGTTTCCATTCCTGCAATATCCACTTTTGTTTTATGCCTTGATGTTAGCCTAGCTAGAACTAATTGAACATGTTCTACTAAAAAAGTAATTCAGTGAAGAATAGACGCTTTTTGAAACCAAAATAGAAAATGCTTGGGTTTTTTTATGGAAGCTTTCAGCATGTTGACCAGTTCTACAAAATGCAGGTTGGAATCAAAATTTATAATGCTAAAACCCGAATGTTTTCTAATTTTAGTATCTTATGCTATTCAAAATGGAAGTAGTTTTTATGAAATGTTTTGTATTGGAAAATATATTTGAGGTATTTCCTGACTAAACTTTCCTTCAACAATTTTTCTTTGCTTCGTTACCTTAACACTAGATAGTGAACTGACATTAAATGCTTCTGGCATTAATATAAGGGAGTCCTTTTAGAGGAAAAGAAACCAAACAAAAATACAAGTGGCTGTGAAGCATTAAAGCCTTCTCTGTGACAGTTGTGCTTCTAAAGTTCAAGGAACAATGTCAGAACTGGATGAGGTTAGAAAATTATGATAATTAATAGGGTAAGAAAAATAGAAAAAGACAAGAAACAATCCCTCAAGCAGCCAGAATTAATTAGTGAGGACATTTTAAAATCCTGTTATTGAAGAGACTGGATTTAGAATAAATATCACCTCCTTTCCTCACAAGAAGAGAGAAGATTTCACCTGTCGTACTTCATTAGGATTATCAGGAGTGCATTGCTGCTGAGCCATCAGACAGGCCTGCAATAACTCTCAGTACACTGGTCAGCAATTACTGCCAGCATCCAAGTATGAAAAGCTGAGTAGAGAGAACTGCCTGTTTCGTTGACTATTTTCTCTCCATGTAATTTGCTACCATAGGCACGATAAAGCACCTTGTTCTCGGAATTTCTTACTGTGTTCCAAAGGCGCCTTCTGGCCCTCCCCAAGGACAAACAAATAATTCCAGCCCCACGTAAGCCAATGAATGAAACTGGGCAGAAGCGACAGTTTTCTCCTAT
The DNA here is from genome assembly GCA_013396635.1 of Penelope pileata. Lineage (NCBI taxonomy): Eukaryota > Metazoa > Chordata > Aves > Galliformes > Cracidae > Penelope > Penelope pileata. The sequence continues at coordinate 188,061 of WBMW01003428.1, read as the reverse complement.
TTGATGCAAGCTACAGTAGATTCCTAGTCATGGAATGATCGTCAGAATTCTCAGATTTTTATACATCAATTTTCACTATGTTAATGTTTACAAATACCCCTATTGAGTGAGTGGCTTCACTGCTGCTATTTTAAAACTAACAGTAAGTATGCTAGTATTTTAGAACAATGGATCGATTATGTAGATTGCTGAGAAAGTAATGCCTCCAATTTATTCTCATGGAAACAACAACAGCTACAACGAGCACAAGAACACTATTTGATAGAGCAAATTTTCAGCTACAAAACTCTTTTTCCACATAGTCATCACCAGTAGCTACACATTGTCACCACCGATGAATGAGAGCCTGCATGCCACGCTTATCAAAATCTGCACCAGCAGAGGTGACCACTGTCGCTACTGCTGAAATGCACCACTACTGCCTCCCTGTGCTCACATCCGCTGTTTGGTCTCCAGAACTGTTCAGCAAGCGTTGATTAATGTCAGTGGGTGCCATTTTTTCTGCATGGAGAAATTCAGTTCCACACCTTTGTTCCATCCATCCCTGTCAGACACCATTGGGTCAGAGTGCCCCTCTGCTGCCATCTGTCACATGGCAACAACATGGAATGGGAGATGGGTGGGAAGGTTCAGCCTCTGCTGCCATCCTGCCAACATCATAAAACAGGAGGCATTACTTTCAGAACAGCTCTTGCACGTGGTTGAATGCTTGCTTTCTATTGTAGGATCCAGGTGTTTCATTTTCAGTTCTTGACTGCTGCTCAATTTCTATATTGTTCTTTTTCTATGTGGAACCATAATTGACTTAAGTATATTTCGTGCAAAAGATTTGCTCAAGAAGTGCAAGATTAACGTATACCAGCCTAAGTGAGTTACGTTTTCTATGTTACAGATTTCTATCTTTAAAAATCTTTATAACTTGTACATTAGTCTTAGGTGTGTGCTCAGCAGAAATACTAATGCATGGTAGTAATAGTTTTTTTCCCTATTTTTTTAGTTAGTATTTGGTTAATATTTGGTTTTCTTATGAGCTTTTTCTATTCTAGAGAGCCAAAGACTGAAAGAAATAATTGCATTTCTTCTTTTGTAAAACTGAAAGTAGCTTTCCTCATTTAAAGATGGGAAAATGATGTGCAAAAAAACTTACAAAATGATAAACTATATATTTGCATCTCACCTAAAAATAGAATGTTCTATCCTGCATTCATAAATGAGAAAATCTTTCTTTGTTTGTCCTGACTATTAACTTCTGGCTCACATTTCTACAAAATCTTGCGTGAAAGTTATAGAAGTTTCCACAAAGAATCTGAGTAAATTTCCAGGTATGAATAAATGAAAACAGGACCATATTTTAAAACTTCCTTTAAAAGTCATGGTGACTCTTTGACTTCAAAGCAATAGTTAGAACATCTGAGTGAAATTTTCAAAAGTGCCGTATGACTTCTCATTCAGAATAACATTAGCTGTTAGCTGTTATAGTGTTAGTTATTATTTTTAGCTATTAACTATGAAATGCTCATCAGTATGAGAGAGACATTCTGAAATTGCTCACGTTTCAGGAAATCTCATCTATTGTAATTTGACAGTTGTATTGCTTTGCTTCAAAAAGGAGCCAAAGACTAAAAGCTGAGCCGATCCGCAGTAGACATCATTTATCAAAAAGTAGTTACAGATTTTGAAAGCATCCCGCACTGACATTAAGGTAAATTAAATAATTTAACATGGCTGGCTGGCTTGCAGAAAACTTTGTTTTCAGGATTCACTGACACCAGTTGGTTTAATCAAGAGTAACTGGAGACCCAACACTAACGAGTTCACTGTTTGCTGTAGGTATGTGTTTCTTGTTTTTACAACCAAGGTTATGTGCTGATCTGCATATGGCTCATAGCTGGAACAACTGTATTTAGGATGAGAAATAAACTCCAGTAGCCTGTTTTCTAAAGAAACAATGTTTTAGTAATTGATATTTAGGTGAGGTTCAGTTCAGGTCTTAAAAGTAACCAGAAACAGATCCATCATTCCGTATCCTAATAAGTACTTAGCACAATGTAGTGCTTGTATGGCGGATTTTATAGACTTTTTGAGATGACCTCCTAAATGACATGGAAATATATTAATGAGAGAACTTCTGTTTCTCTTGAGTTTGTTTTGGAGGGGAAGAGCAGATGAGGCCTTTCCAGCATTTTGTTTTTATTCTCCTTTTCCTTTTAGCAACTGCTGTCTCTCCCTAGATATCTCATGATGATAGCTTTATGCCTGTGCATGTTGAGACATTAAATATCTGTGGTATACTCATGTGCAACATGAGCATCTTGTTGAGGTTCAACAAGACCACATGCTGGGTGCCGCACTTGGGTCACAACAGCCTCGTGCGATGTTACAGTCTTGGGGCAGAGTGGCTGGAAAGCTGCATGGCATAAAAGGATCTGGATCTTAGTTGACAGCTGGCTGAACATGAGCCAGCAGTGTGCCCAGGTGGCCAAGAAGGCCAACGGCATCCTGGCTTGTATCAGGAATAGCTTGGCCAGCAGGACCAGGGAGGTGATCACCCCCTGTACTGTACAGGCTGCACTACAAGAAAGACATGGAGGCCCTGGAGCATGCCCAAGAACGGGCAATGAAGCTGTGAGGGGTCTGGAGCACAAGTCTTGTGAGGAGCAGCTGAGGGAACTGGGATTGTTTAGTCTGGAGAAGAGGAGGCTCAGGAGGAGACCTTATCACTCTCTACAGCTACCTGCAAGGAGGCTGTAGCTAGATGGGGGTTGATCTCCCAGGTAACGAGATACTAGAGGTAGGATGAGAGGTAATGGCGTCAAGTTGCTCCAGGGGAGATTCTGGTTGGATATGAGAGAAAAATTATTCTCTGAAAGAGTTTTCAAGCATTAGAAGAAGTTAGATGGAGTCGCTATCCCTGGAGGTGTTGAAGAAACGCATAGTTGTGGCACTTAGGGGCATGGTTTAATGGGCAAGATGATGGGTTGACAGTTGGGCATAGTGATCTCAGGTCTTTTCCAACCTTAATGGTTCTGATTCTTTGGTGCCTTTATAAGTCTATTATAATTCAGGCTAGGGTAAATGGCGTGAAGTATTTTGAACTGTTAAATGAAAGTTTCAAGCCAGCTGCCTCCTTTTTTCCAGCACTTTTTGCTATACAGATAGCTTTACCATCCCAGATGTTCACAGAATGCAGACCCCCAAGTTTCACACGCTGCCAGAAAGAGCTGCATTTTCCTTAAAGTTGCACAGTAAGTGATGTGCCTGTAAGCTCATGCAGTAAGGAGAGTTTGCAAACATCCTGCAACATATCTGACCAACTGCAGCTCAACACAGCTTGGATTTTGATTATTTCAGTTAAACAATGAGATCAATATTTTATTAGTTAGAATCAAATCTGAGTATTGAATTCTGAGCCTTCTGGCAGTTTGTCCTGAGCACCCGCTGTGTCAGTATGACTGAACAAATTGTTCTGTGAGAATTATTCAGCGAGCTGTCTTTGCAATGTATGGGAATGTTCAAAGCTTTCCTGCGCTTGACTGATACAAGACAGCCTGACTGTCTGGCTTCGTATGCTGTTCCTCCACGGTGCGATGCAGTTAGACATAGATAGCTCTGAGGTTATTGTGTGCCTATATTGCAACACTTGTGTATTTCGGAGGCAGCAGACCAACTCCAGAGAAGGATTTGTGAAGCCTTTGAAGCAGTAGTTTAGTAATTCACTGCTGGATCCTGCTGGAGTATGTGACAGCCTCAAAATAACTCTTGCAGCTCTGAGAACTGCTTGCTTTTTGGTTCAGCTGGAGCTTCTCCAGAATGTCTACAACCTCTACAGCAACTGGGAACTGCACTTGGAAAATATTCAGCCAACTGCAGATTGTTGTTGCTTTTCCTGCCAAAAAAGTTAAGATCTGTTGAAGCCCTGACAGCTGTACCTTGTCACAGAGAAAATCCTCTGAAGAAAAAGCAATTGACTATTTGTCTTGCTGTTAAATTACTGTCTAATGACTCGCTACATTTTGCACACCAATTTTTACCACTCTGATATTGCTGTCATAGTTTTCTTGAGCAACCACTGGAAGGGTTTTTTTTTTTTTTATCTTTGCAAATCAGTCCTGAAGCTTCATATATACATACATATGTATACATATATAAAACATTTGATGAAAAAATCACCATAGGATGTTCTATGACTCCAAGGGGAATTCGTCTAAATAGAAGAATCATTGAGGAATATTTTGAAAATAAGACTGGTCCTGAAATAACCAGTAAAAAGCTTGATAGCAAGTGGCTGATTGACTATGATGAAAAGTACCTTGCAATGAGTAGCAGTTGTATTTGTGTCACTGTTAACATTCACATATTCGTATGTTGTCTGAGAGAAAAATATTTGAATAACGTTTGGAGTTATGATTACTAAATATTGTCCATTTCTGAAAAAGCTTATCTGGAAAGTTTTCTTTTGATGTGGTAGCTTCATGATGCATAGGTTAGTTTGACTGATTTTTCTGTAGCTACACAAATGAAACAAATTTCATGATCCATATTGAAAACAAACTGAATTTGTGCTATCTTTCCGCTTCTCTGACGTGCTCTGGATCACGCAGAAAGAGTTGTTCTGAAATGCTTGCATGCCTGTGAAGTGAATGCCAGAAATATGAGCAAAAAATTTCATGCCAAGTAACTTTATCTGGCTGTCAAGTGTGTAAGAATGAGGTAATGTGACAATATAGCAATTTAGTGCTGGATTAGGGAAAAGTGTAGAAAATGAGTCGTGTGAGCCTATGTACTCAGAGTCTAGATCTAGCAAGGCTCTTAACTGTTGTCTTATTTGAAAGATAATTTTTTCATTCACTCCTGCTTTCTTTTCATTTATTCTTGGCTCTGCAATTCTGCCCTTCCCTCATGCCAACTTTGATCCTGCCAGACCCTTCTGTCAGACCCAAATGACTTCCATAAACCAGCAGAAAGCAATCCTTCTTTTTTGGAGCTAGTTTTTTACTAGATTAATGCTTGTAATTCTCTTATGGAGAAGGCTCACTTCATATATGGGCTGATGCAAGGCTGATGCAAGCCCTCGATAGTGGTGCAGGGTGAAGAAGCAGTGAGAGCAGTGCCTACTGGAGACAGTGGGTAGCTGGGTATTAGTATCACCCACTCCTGTAGTTTCTTTGGGGATCAAGAGAGTGGAAACAGTCTCCTGAAAGCGCTTCCAGCAGCCCAAGAACAGCTAACTACCTCCAGTGGCTAGCAACAGCTCAGTTCCTCCAAAGTCGGGGGAAAAGCATGAATACTTTAGAACAGAAATTTTGCTTAGTCCTCACTCCTCTGTTCTAGAGGCATTGAGCTGCTGTCATCTCAGGGTGCCGGTAAAGCAGCACTCTTACAGAATAACTTTCCCAGTGGCTGTGTGCTAAGTCCCTGTTCTGACACTATAGACGAAGCAGTTTCAGTTGAGTTGAGTCTTTAAAATTGTGTGTGATGTGGTGGTGTGCAATTAGGTCTGTTAACTCTGATGTAGATGGTAAACCCCAAGAGGAAAAGTCAACGATAATACCTTGTATTAAGATGTATTGGTAAACAGATAATCCTGTAATTGAAATTCCTCTTGACGATACCAGTACTGTCTATGTGATAGAATATAATAACCTCATACTTTTGACCCAAACAGTCAATTTTAGGGAGGCTTATGAGTTCATCCCAAGAGGGGAATAAACTGATAATGGAATCATATTTCTTCCATGTTACAGTGATCATTTCAAAGAAAGAAGAAAAACTGTGTTCCTCTGAACACAGTTTGAACCAAACAGTGAGAAGTAATGTCCTTTTTTTGCAGTTCAGAGCATCTTTCCAGCTGGTACTTTATCTAATTTTTTTTTTCTTCTAGCTGCTTGGTATTCAAATGTCATGGCTTTCTTGTTGCTTTTTTCTCTGTAGCTGTCTGGTCAATCTCCTGCCTCTCATACCTTAAGAGGTCCTGAGAGCACTCCTTTGTTTCTAGACTGCTCATCAAGAAAGTTATTGTCTGATTTATTGTCCTCTGCTGACAGAAAGTGAAACTGGCAGGAGTTAAGTTTCACTGGTAGCTTAGGCACATATGAACAGCAAGTATCTGGTAAAGAAAGCAGAGCTCCAAAGTCTTCAGCAGCCTGCATGATGGCGCTGAATTAATCTGGATACAGCGGTGAGGTGTCTGTCATTTTAAGTTCCCAGTGGAAAATTGTCAGTTTCTCAGATCTTTTAGATGCTGTGAAAAACATAGATTTCATGAGGATAATATTCAAGAATGGCAGCCATTCTATCACGTTTTTGCCTTGTGATCAGCCTCCCTCCCATGAAGATTCTTTTCCTCCATGTTCAATCTGCTTTGTATTTCCTGTGCTCTGTAAAACAGAACTTGAGTTGGGTGACCTCCGTGTCTTCATGTGCATAACAAAGGGCAAACAGAGGGAGTAATTAATGAGCATGGTGCCACATGTAGAATGAATGCAGCTCCTGTGATATAACAACATTGATGTCTCTTGTACTTTTCCCACTGAAAGGATTGCATTCTGAAAAAAGCAATTTGATCTTTCCAGTTTCCTCCATGTTGCAAACCTTGGCTATGTGAGATGAAAATTTTGAAGAGAATCTCTCCTGACTGCCTTGGGAATTGATAAGCAGAAAAGAGACTGAGGCTGAATGGAGTAGCTCAGATGCTTCAGAATGCCCTCCCTAGAAATTCTGCTCTTGGTTAATTAGCAGTATCTTCTGATTAGCATCTGTGACAGTTTTAGGGAATATCCTGCATAAATAGATTGGAGAAAGCTTATTGAAAATGATACTTTAATACAGTCCTTTGTCTTTTTTGTGTGTTTGTAGGAGATATGAGGATCGCTCATTGAAGACAGACTCTTTAGAGAACTTGGCTACTAAGCTCTTTGAAAATCTCCGCTGGACATCTGCAAGTGACTTTTTTTTTTTGTGGTTGTACAACCTGGCCAAAGATGGATGAACCTGTCTTTCAGAAGGTAGACAGACAGTGATGATTGGTGAGTCCCTAGCAAATCACGAGACTCCTAGCAAATTGTAGGGGGTACTAGAATATGTTAGTGCAACAACCCAACTAATGCTTTATCTGCGCCCTTCCCACACAGTCTCTCTGAAGTGTTACAAAGTTGTTTTTGTAGCTACATCTAAACAGGATTGCTGAATGTTAGCACCTGTCCACACACACACACATCGTAAATTCATCATTCTTTGCAGACACCCAGTGTGGAAACTTTCAGCAAAAATGATAATGCCAATAAAACTTATAAGAATAAATGAAGAAAGGGAATTTTAATGACCAAATGCCTCCTGTGCCACCTCTAAAGAGCTTCATGTTGCAGAAGCCAATACAAATTGGAATAGAAATGTACAGATGGTGGAAAGAACTGCTTTCAGCTGGATGTTTTCTTCTGTCACAGTTCTCAGTAAGCTTTTTTATCTTTATACTGCCAAATCACTTTCTTTTGATATACATAAAACAACCTAGGAGCTGAAACATAGGTAAATTAGAGATTGAATATTGTTCTTTCCAAATGTGTGCAACTTCTGTTATGGATAGAGTGATGAACTACACTCACGAGAGAAAAGCAGCAATGTTTTGATGCACAATAATGATTTTTACAAAGCTTAGTCATAAATAAGGCAGCTACTTAACAAGATTTGAGGTGGCATGATTATTTGACTTGACTATTTACTACGTGGTTAAGCTGCTGTTAAACACAATGAAGGTGTCTTGTCCAGGAGACCTTTCCATTGACTCACTGGGTTCAGAGTGGACATCTTGCATTCTAAATTCCTTCTCAGAGGAGTCTGCATGCAGCTAGATGGAAAGTTAGTCCCAGATTTGTTCAATGGTCTATGTCTCAAGGATGAAGAGACCCTCCCATTGAGTTGTGACGTTGAGTGGACACCCTTGCTTTCTGAACTTGAATGGCAGATGTAAGGAGTCTAGGTGCAGCTGACTCCACTCCGAGTCCCAGACTTGGTCAACAGTTTGTCTAAAGTTTTAAATGTGCACAATCAATTTAAGATACTATCTTGGTGAAGGTTATGGAGTTTACCAAACTATTAGTCACTTGCTGAGGATCTGTAGCAGCAAGGAGTCTCTTGATGTCAGGGATCTCTGCAGCAGGTCTAACCTCAAGAGGCATTCCTGCTGATGGGTGGTCCTGTCGTGCAGCCCACTGTCATACAGCAGAGCCCAACAGGCTCTGGGCTGTTTCCTGTTTAATGGGGTAAGATGGTTGACTCAGTCATATTTTCTGGGTCATGCTACATTAGCCCTCAGCTGCTGAGCAAGATGTTTGTCTGTCAGTTAATACTATCATAGAATTGCCTGGATTGGAAGGGACCCCAAGGATCATCAACTTCCAACCCCCCTGCCACAGGCAGTGCCCCAACCTCCAGATCTGGCACTAGATCAGGTTGCCTAGGGCCCCATCCAGCCTGGCCTTGAACGCCTCCAGGGACAGGGCATCCACAGGCTCTCTGGGCAGCCTACGCCAGCACCTCGCCACCCTCTTGGTAAAGAATTTACCCCTGACATCCAGGTTCCTCCAGCACTCACTTTGAGCCAGTATTGTGGCTGCTAGCTGCCTGAACAAGGCCTCCAGTGCAGCAGTCAGTGTTTGAGCAACGTAACAGCTAGACCCGGTGTGTGGGGCAGCACACCGTCACACCTGCATGACACAAATCCTGTCATCTTTACTTCTGTCCCTTGAACCCATCTGTCTGTCTAGTTTGGTTCAACTGCAAGGAAGCTTTCCTTGTGCAGTTGGCACACTGTGTGTGTAGAGTGCATGAGGCATCACTCCCTCAAAAGGGTAGGTCACCTCAAAGGGACATTGAATGCAACTGCCACAAAGCAGTTGGAAGTGCTGGGGTTGGTGGCATGCAACAATTTGGGCCTTTCTATTACAAGCAACACTCTCAGTGGCAATTATTTTATGCTGATGTAAACCAAATTCATCTTAGCTTGTGTAAAATTTGATAGACGTACATGGGAAATATTTGTTGCATGCCACATGAATGATAGTGACAGCAATAAGTATTAAATGTTTAGGGCTGTTTCATAGCTATGTGTTTAAATTACTTCCTCAGTGCAACACTTTAGCAGTCAAACTTAGCAAGCTTATAAGTGGAGCAACAATAAAAATAAAAATAATGGAGATCTTGTTGAAATATTTTGATTTTATTGTTTAACGACTAAAAGCAAAGATGAGTCATGTATATAGTTTTTTCCTAATATCCAGCTGTACATTGTAGATGTAGTTTAATTGTAGTTTAATGTTGCTATTGTTTATCAAGTTTTTCTTGTTCTCCTGCTCTGAAATATACATTCTTAAATTTAGATTTCTGTTACCTGCGAAAGAAATTTCTGTATGTCAGGAAATCACAGCCTTTGAGCTTAGTTATGATGTTCTCAGTAGTACAAGGGCTTGGATATTTAACTGGCTGTTAGCTCTTATCCCCTTTTCCATAAAGAATTGATTTACTTCGTTGCTTGCCTAACAAACTTGGAATTAATCTAATTTTTTAAAAACTCAGTACAGGGTATCTGCATGTCGAGCAGGAGAACGAGGAAAGGTTTCATGGGAGGATAAGAAAGGGAGCTATCTGAATTTCCTCTAGGTGGCAGTGAGTCATTATTTCTTTGCATCCACTGAAAGCTGTTTCACTGTTCCACAAAGAGAGGCTTTCTTGCAGTCTGAGTTTTGTGAAATTTTAGAACCATTTTGGATACATCTTAAAAGGACTGTGTTGCAGTAGGATGTACATGGTTGCAAATCAGTTAGCGCTAGAAATGCCCACAGATAAGCCTTGCAGTGTGTGTGCTGTTAATCAGTAGGTCCCTGCATGCTTTCCGTAACCAGAGGATGTGCAGCCAGCCTGGCTTGCTCGCAGTGACTGCCCGTACAAACAGTTGAAGGGGTGTGTAGCATACACATGGTAAGTTTAAACACTCTGGATGTACAACGACTGCACATTTGTGTGAACTCTATTTGGATGAAACTTCTTGACAGAACATGACAACATGCCCAGAAAAATTTGGAGCTGGCAGACTTTTTTTGGCCAGATCCCATTCTCTCCCTTCGCATCAGGAAGTGAAGCAGGGTGTCTCTTAGCTGTGATAACTAGCAACATCAGTGGCTCTGCATTGATCTTCCTTTCCCTGGAAACCAAACAGTTTTTGTTATATTTTTGCATATTTTGCATATTTGCATGCGGATGTGGGTGCACACTAAAACAAATTGCTGTCAGGGTGTTGGTACAGCTGTTTGGGCTTGGTGCAGTGGTGATATATGTGATGTTCTGATCAGAGCAATGACCAGTTTTGTCACTTGAGCGTGAGCAATGGACTACGCCAAATGCTGTTAATAAAAAAGCATTGTAGGCCCTCTGGAAAGTTCTTGTTGCCTGACAGTATTAACTGTAATTGCTTTTTGTGCATAAAAAAGAAAATGTGCTTAAATGCTTTACAAATTGGGGTGTATGTTGTGAGCTCTCATACTGCTGGTTAAGAGCAAGAAGCACAATTTTTTGTGCTATATGGTTCCACAACGTTCACCAAAAGCAAGTTTTAACAGAAAGTTCCTGTCATGGGCAAAGTGTGTGTCCTTCTGAATACCATTAGTTTCCTATTCTAGACAACAGTGTAAATGAGTTTTCTTTGAAATAAGCAGAACTTGAACTGTGTGTTCTGCATGGCTAGAACTAACTAATACCACTAATAGCTCATCAGGAAAAGGATAGCTTTAGAATCATGATGGGTCTAAGCAGCCTGAGAGTTGAATGTGGCAGTAGAAATGGTTTGTGGATTGTGTCAATCAATGCCAAATGTGGAATGAGTAAACAGTTTTAAACTAACTGAGAAGTAAGTGATATGTTTGGTAGAGGTTTCTGTTAGAATACATTTTGGCATTAAAATTTAAAATGAGTCTGAATACAACTTTTTCAGAAAACATTGTTGTGATGAAAGACTTAGCAGCTTGATGGATGTGAATGAGTAAGTCTCGTAAATTGAGATAACACAACTGGAATTCTGCATTAATAAGAATGAGATTATCATAGTGTTAAATCATACAGCTATATATTTAAAAACGTACTGGGAAAAAATGCATACTGTATAATATTTGCTGGGCTGAGAGCAGAAGACATCACGCTATATTACAAGTATAAGCATTGGTAGATTCTGACTATCTTGCACAAGAAGCAGTTTTCAGCAACAGATGTAATAAATGATTACATAATCGTCATTATTTAATGAACTACTGTGATTCTTGCTCCCTCTACTAACAGAAGAAATAAGAGCTGGTGCAGAATTTTGTTACCAAAGATGATGTGGGAAATAATATTAATGTAATGTTTTTGATAGAAGCCACTGTTTCACTGAAGCTTCACGATGAAAAGAATTTTTCCCTCTTTAAGGTAATTGCCCTATTCAGGACATATTCTAATTTCATATTCACACTCTGATTTCATAAGGTTGTCTCTGGCTAGGCAGAATTTTCCTATGACTGAGCAAACTCTATTAAAGATGTATCTTAAACGCTGTCTTCTCTAAATGTAAAATTTATAAACTAGGCTCTCTGAAATTACCGATGGAAAAACATGTAGCTGTCTCCTTTACCCTTTCCTCACGTATATATGAAGAAAAATGAGAAAAATATGCAGATACCGATAGACCATGAATTTGATATATGTACACAGGTAATAGTTTCAGAAAAGCTGAGGTCCATGTTCTGTTATAAATCCACTGTGATTTTTAAATGTTCCACATTTTTCTGTGAAGGGCATCATATTGAGATAGATATGATTCTGTAATCAATTTGATAAATTCTGCAAGAAGTTTCTGTAAAGCCTTTTTGTTTTGATTAGTGTCAGATTGTTTTGCAGCATTCGGAGTAGCTTACACGTGTCTCAAACTATGAAGTATAATTCTGGTTTGCCGTGTGGGAGATTTTCAGAGAAGCAACGAGAGCAGCTTTGTGAACCTCCCAGGGAAGCTCTCAGCACAGGGTTAGCAAATATTTCTGTGAAATAGTGCTATAAGTCAGCTTACACGGAGCCCAGGTACAAAGCCAGATTTTCCTTATGGAAATCTAGCTTAAGAGTCTAATGTCACCTAAAAGTGTTCATTAGGTTGCACTTGCAGGTATTTTCTTGACTTTGTCCTGGAGTTGGCGGTGTCGGTGCCCTACCTATTCAAAATGTTGTGTGCTCATAAACTAGAACCCTCCTTACGCTGTCCCCTAGTCAAATAAATGACAACACTTCTCTGTGGGTAGGTATTACTGTGTTATTATATGCTTCCTTAAGGACAGGTGAACTGGTGTAAATAAAGAAAAGATCACCCGTACGTTTAGGCTGAGGCTTGTGAGAAGGATTTAAATGAGAACCCCCTCAGAAATTGCTTTCCACTCAACGAGATTGTCAACCAAAGTTGTCAAAATGCTTCTTGATTCTCCTTTAATTTCTCCTTAGTTATTTCGATCTTTTCTTGTATGCACTTGTACAAACAAAAGGTAGTAGTGGTCAAAAACGAAGATATTGGAGTGCTGATTGAAATGCTTTATGTTGCACTTATTGTCTTCACAACATGCTGTTTCAAGGGCGTAGGTTGATTCTGATGACATTTGAGCATTTCTGAATTTTGAAGTTCTTTTGCTACTTTTAACGAGACAAAAAAAAAGTGGGAGGAAGAGAAATATTAGATAAAACCAAAACAACACCCAAATCTGAATTCTTCTGTTTGGACTGTGGATCACAGGACATATTGCAGCAATATTTGAAAGTCTTTGTTTTTGTCCCAGACTACTGTCAAAATTGTCTCTGATTCATCTTCATCCACATTTTTTTTCCTTCCCCTTTTTTTCTCCTCTTCTTTTTCTCTCCATTTTCCCCCCCCATTGCTCTGTGTTCCTGTTTCCTCATCCCTTCATTGGTTGTTACTCCTTACTGATTAGCAAGGCTTAGGTACAAGAGCAAAATCAACTGTTGCTTGTTACTTCTATTTTTGATTTGATACTTCTCAAACTGCCAAATGTGAATGTTTATTTAAAAAAAAAATAAAGGAGATAATTCTAAGTTAAATAAATCTAAAATCCCTTTGGGTTTTGATGACGAGTGATGTGGTATTAACATCCTGTTATTCCAAGCAAAACACATTCTTCCAATTTTCTTTCCAGCTGTAAGGATCTGAATTCAGTTTTCACCGAAGGAGTGTCCATTTTTCCAAATGGAAATGGAGCAGATCTTATGAGATGAGTTGAAGTCATAAGATTTTGACACTCATTTGACCTAAATCAGGATCTTAGGTCTTGCCTCAAGTCCTCATACATAGTCTAAACCCAATGTTCTAACAATAGTCGTCCCATTTTTTTCTATTTATTATAAACTATGTACTGCTGAAATAGCATAATTGTGAATGTAGTTCATGCAAATGTATTTCTCCATTTTATCCTCTATCATCTCAGTATGAAGAGACAAAAAGATACTTCATATGATAAATATATATATATATTCCCAGGTTCATTCAGCTGTATTGTGTCTGTGTTATGGGAACTAACCGGTTGCCAGACACTATAGCCCGCCCAGACAATTAACAGATTTGCATCTGGTTATTGCCTTGCCGTATGTAACCCACTTTGTGTTACAGCCGAGACACAAATGGGTCCCTTCTGGGTTTGTGGAAGAGAACAGCTTTACCACATAAACTGACTCTATCCTGCCATCTTCTTACTAGCAGCTAACAAAGGAGAGGCTCTGCAAAGATTGTCTCAAGTGAATGTTGAATTTTGATTTCACTGTTTGAATCTCTCAGTAATGTTTGTTCAGAAGTGTCTGTGCATGTTAACTTCCTAGCTACCACCCTGGGCATTCAGCTCTGCTACAGCTTTGCTTCAGGCAAAATGAAGCCTTGGTGCAAAATGAATGCATATCTTCAATATGTCCTTCTGTTATGATAAATAGTTTGGTTTGGCAGTTGTGGTATCCAAGAACAGTACAACTGAAGGCATCTGGTTATTTGTAAGCAAGTTTTTCAATGAATAAATTACCAGGAATAATAATATTATGGAAAGGAAAATGCAACCCTTATATTCTCCTTCAACATTTACATTCTGCTTGGAGTGTTGAAATTGCTGTACTAAAATCAGGATGCGAGTCTGTATGAGAGTTTGAGTAAGATGCAAATCAAGTTAATTAACAATACTTTCCCTCTATGGTTAAGAAGAGTCCAGCTGACAATGTGGATATGAAAAAGCACAGAAACGGCTCTGGAATCTGTCTGTTGTAAATTGATATTAAAAAGATTTAATGTTTTATGCCAGTGGTTTTTTTTTTTTTGTTACCAGTTGATCTGTGATAACTGGACATGTACAATTTTGGCCTATAACCTTGTGGTAAAGTGGTTTGGAAGTCTGTCAAGCTCGATTTAAGCTATGTCATATCTCACATTTAATTGAAATATATCTAAATTTGTGTGTATTCATGCCTTTCAGGTACGTCTACTACCACAGAGGCTGAGAAGCAGGATAAATTAGCCCTTATTGAGTGCAGTGCTGACAAGCTAGACTGAACATTTTAAAACTACATTAGACATTGCTGTATTAAAAGAAGATGCCAAAGCTTACTGCAAAGGAATTAAAGCCTGTCTTTCTCCCTTCCTCCTTGTCATCAGCAACTGCTGCTTCAGTATCTCTGGCTTGGTCTTGGCTATTCCGTTGTTCTGATTTTGCACTGTTATGGTCCCTTTCCACTTTGCTCATATCTCACCTAGTGGATGAGAGAAGTGCAGTATCATGTTCCATAAACATCAGGTAGATGTTTCTCACTGCTGCTGGGATTTCCAGGGCAGCTCGAAGCATTGCGTGTCCAGCTGTCATTGTCCCACACTCCCATACAGCCTCTTTTGAAAACTCCACCTGGGGTTGGTATGCCTGTCTGGCACACTGTCGTCATCCCATCCCTGAAGGACTGTTTCTTCCTGCCAGAGGGTGCAGCACATACGAGGCTTCTTTGGAGGTATAAACGCTCCTGCTCAATCACCTTCCTTCCTGCCTCTGTTCTACGGTCCCTTAACATTCTGCTGTCATTCTTTGTGCAGTCATGCTCCAAAGCAATTTGATTTAAACAACAACAAGCTGCCCACCGCATTAAGTAGTCTTCTTGCGTAATGGCAGGTGCATGTCTTGGGCCTGGAGGGAGCAGGTGTTTTCTTAAAATTGCTTTCGTTCGGGAGAAATTACAATGTAAGACCATAGCCTAAGGTGTTTCTGAGCATGAAAAGATTGCCTGTGACTGCGGTAGAAAAAAGTGCTAGGAATAAGTTAAATACTCTCCCTGCCCCCAATGTGTAAAGGTAGTATATTATTTCAGGAGAAACTTGAGGACTTTTTATTTGAATTTTGCCAGAACACCATGGCCTGACAGGTGTTTTTTATTAATATATTTCTGGTTTTTGGAAGTAAAATCAAATTACCTAAAGATTTTTCTGTTTGCTTGATCTGGCTGGAATGATGATAGCACAGATTCTGAGCAAGAAACATTGTGATGATGACATAATATATGTCCGAAATGATCTAGTGTTTTCACAAATCACAAGATGAAGGGATAGCTTATCTTCAGATTTTAGCACTTGCTACTTCAGCATGAATTATGCTGTATAATCTTTACTTCCATTCTGAAAATTGTCTGCAGTAGCATATATTCAATTTTGGGGAAAAGCACATAAAGTAAATTAGGTTAAAAGATCTACCAACTGTCTGCATTTTGTAATGCTGATTTAATAGAAAGCAGCCCAAAAAGAATAAAGTAATGATGGGACAGAAATGTTAGCATTACATATAAATAAATGTCAGGCATAGGTTTACTTCTAAATTTGCTTTGCCAACTGCATTAGGATTGATGTCCCTAGTGACTATAAACACAGAATACCTGGCAAAGGCCTGGCAAACAAGAAGCAGGTGACAGGCAATCATGTAACATTCAAAACACCTTTTTTGAATAATCTTTTTTTCTCCTGCTTGGCACAGCTGAGATAGGGTGTTCATGATTACAATCAAAGTCTGCCTGGAGGCAGAGGGATGGAAGCTGGAGAAAGGCTGCGTTTGGGAAGCTTCTGAGGAGCTTCCGGAAAGATCAGGAAACAAACCTAAAGGAAAGGAAAGAGCAGATGGTGCATGAGGTAAGTCACGGGACCTATGTTTAGCCTGACGACCAGATTCAGAAATTGCAGATGTCTCTGTACAAGAAAGAGTTTCATTTTTGAGCCTGATAAGACAAATGTAGAAGTTAGAGTTTACAATTACTTGATACAAACCAGAGAAACATCTTACGTTAATTTTTCTTTTTTTTTTCCATTGGAATTTCAGTATGGTGACGTTTTGGTAATGGTCATGTGGTACAAAACCATGAAGAACTCATTTGAAAATTAAATGAGATGTAAACTATAGTACACTATGGTTTTCTGATTTAATGATGATGATGAATGAGAGAGACACTTTGGACAATAATCTGGTAAGCAGAAATAATTATTATTTGTTCACTGTCTCATGTGTTGAAGGTACTCATTACCTGTAGTTCACATTTTCTGTTTAAATTAATGTTCAGGCAGATTTAACCAAATACATGCTCTGCTTAGAGTTATTAAGCAAGGAATAAATTTTTGCTTTTAAATTACAGTAAACCAAGATGAATAGAAAGATCAATACTTTAATTTTCAGATGTGTTAAAAATGTCTGTGAACTTATACGTTCTGGCATCTCCTGCAATCTGATTGGTATTTTTAGGCAATTTTAGAAAAGAGAAGATGATATAGTGTTAGCAGTTGCCCTATCCAATAGCAAATGGTGGCTGCTTTTGAGATTGTGGACATGAAACTTGGATCATTTTATATTTAGAGAGTACACTCTCTTCGAATTACAGTAAAAACCATTAGCAAAAATTGTACTGTTTATTTTACTTATATGCAGAGATGATGTTTTCTGCAGCAGATGTTATTTTGGGAGCAGGAGAGAGCTGCCCCACAGGGGAGAGGTGCCAGGAGTGATGGTCAGCACCATGGGTAAAGCCGGTGCTGCTTGAAACACTGATTTTGGCAATTGGCCATCTGGTCACTGAGAGTAGCTGTGGGGGCTGTGGCCTCTCTCCTGTCTTGCTGACTTTGCTCAGTATTTCTAGAGCAGAAAAAAGAATTTGTAGGGGAATGTTTGTCTAGGTTCAAAATTGTAATGTTTTTGTGGATATGTTGCTTGTTTTTTGCAAAAAAAATAAAAATAATAAAAAAAAATTGAAGGGATCGGTAGTGGTGGAGCAACTGACCTGATGGTGGAAAGCTTGAGGAAAACCTCCTGAGTGAGTGCTGCTCATATCTGTGGAATTTTTAGAAGATATTCCAGATTAGCTGAGTATGAAATATGAGTTAAATTGTGTTAATTTTCATATGAAATACTTGGTACTTTTTTTTAAATCTATAGTTACTATACTTTTCTTGTATAGAATGAGGAGATGGCATGCCAAGTTTCTTCCTTTCATCTTTTCTAACACAGCAGACCTTGTTGGGAATACGAATAACAAAAAATGATTTTAAATTCTTATGGCTCCTGCTCATGCAGACATTTAAGACATCTCTTATATACAGAATGCAATTACCTGGAATGTCAGAACTCACCTGCCTTTAGTTCCTATGGAAAGTTTAATTTCCATTGATTTAGTATGTTTTTTCCCTTTCTCAGGCTGTACACCCAACCCAGGCAGCTCTTTCTAGGTCTTTCAACAGCTGCTTGATTGAGCTTCTGAAGTTGTGAATGCCATCTGATTAGCACACCCTGCAGTACAAAAAATATGAAGTTGTGCACTGTTAGAGTAATTTTGTTAGGTATGTTCAGCAGGAGAAACAGCACCTAAATACGTAACGTTCCTGATATTTTGGCTGAGTTTTAGAGATTGGCAAGCCAATACTGCTTAGGCCTACTGATCAGGTTGTTTAAAGAACAGTTACGCACGATAAAACATTGTATTTATTTCTAAATGTTTACCTGGAATTGCTGCAAATATCATGCTTTTTATTGCTCATAACAATAATACTTGTAACTAATTAACTACGCCTAATGCTTCCTAGTTTGACCTTTGCTAATGCAACCTATTTTCCAATGGTGGATCCTTGACAAAGCAGTAGGAAACTGAACAATTTTCTTTGGTTGGAAAATATGATTACAAAATCAGGAAAAAAAAAAAAAAGGCAGGAGCAGATGTAACACCTGAAAGTATTTATTTTATTTTTTAAACTATGTTCAGGGCTGGGGCAGGGTACATGACTTGAAAAAGTTAATATTTCAAGTTGGCAGCGCCCTGTTAAATTGCTTTGTGAGAGCTTTGTGCTGGCTGATGAATGCATGCTCTGTGGTGTGTGATTCCTTGCATATAAAGCGGTTTATTGAACAAAATAAACAATTCTTTGCAGTCTCTGACAGACAATTCTACATTTCTCTGCAGTCTCATAGATGACAGCCATGACCAGTCAAAGTAAAGTCTACCTGTGCATTTGCATCAGCTCCTGTCTGTTTCATATAATTTAACCCTGAATAGCTCTTCAGTGGTGAACATCTGTCACTCGTTTTGTCACTTGGGATATTTTGAAACTCTTATTCTTTATGTGATTTATTTTTTGCCTCCTCATGCTAAAATAATGATTTCTTTTCCATTGTGTAGGCATTAAGTTTATTTGAAAATAATATTTTACTGGAAAGCTTAGGCTTTCACAGGCGTTAAATTTATCTTTCTAATATCAACTGAAGTTGTTGTTGCTTTCTAGTTAGAATATATCTGATTTTTCAACCTGATAGCTTCAGTTTGCATAGGGAGGAGTCAGGCAGCATGTGCTATTTAGCAGTTGCTTTTCAAGAAAGAAAGTTTGTGGAATTTAGTTTGAGCATCCAATATTGTTATTTTGTATATGTAAAACCCCTAACTTATTTTTTACTTCTTATCTGTGAATTTATTTTGTATGTTACAGTACAAAGTTTTATTTCATCTTTGCCACTGATTTTGTCTTTGATTTACCTGTGCTGAAATGCAAGCTCAGCCATTATAACTTGGTACAATATGTCAAGCAGGGTTCTAAAATATAAAATGGTCTTATTTTTCTTGTGCACAGCCCTTAGCAGGATGAGAATTCTGTGCTGAGGCTCTCCCAGCATCCTTCATTAGGACTAAGTATACTGAAAATAAAATGAGCAGAATCTCTACTTCACTACTAAGCAGTTCTGTGCTCATTATTTTTGAAAGCTGAACAGAGTCGATATTTAGCTGAAGATAAGAGGTTGACCAAAATCAAACCAGTCTTTTTAAAGTATCACGTATAAACAGTGCATGTGGTCTGTTGACAGCTACTTGGGAATTTTGTGTTAATAAAGAAAATTCAGAAGGTAAAAAGAGGTGCACAGGGCTGAGTCTGAAGCTGTTTGCATGGTTCCTGTTGGGGCTGACCACCTTCAGCATTGCTGAAAGGAGAAAAGCTTTCAAAAGGGTTATTTTATGACTGGTAGATTTCAAAACACTTTGCAAAAGGGACAAGTGAGTGTATTCCCAATCTGCAACAAGATAGTTGATATTCAGGCAAACTCCCTGTTTTGGAAATGACGTTTTTCCAGAAGGCCCTGGAAAAAATCACTGAGTTCAAGAGAGAAATTCAATCAGTGCCAACAGAGGAAATTTGTGCAGAACTGGAGACAAAGCAATGTGTTTTCTTTGAGGTATGTAATGATATCCTGAGTTAGTGTCAATAGCAAAATGCCAGCAGGAGGCTGGGTCACTGCTCTCTCTTTTTTAATGGTGTTAGGAAGAAAAGACTTCATACTATGAATATTAGATAAGTGAGAGAGATGCATTATTTTCAGTGCGCTGTTTTTCCACTGATGAGACCTTAAAGTTTTATCATTTCTACTTGACTACCTCCTCTGCACCTTTGTGCCATAAAATCCAAATCTAGTTCCCTAATAAAACTGTTTATGACCATTGTGAAGTTCTATGGCGTGAACAAAATTGATTTTCTGACTTGTTAAATATCTGATTTTTAAAAAAAAAAAATCTTTAAATTGAGCAAGAAAGAGCTTGAGTCTTATTGCTGTATTTTGAGAGCTTGAACACTCCTGTGAAGACTTAAACAGAGTCGAGCTTGCCTAGGGCAACATGTAATTGTTCTTATGGTTTTTGTGTCAAAGAAATCAGCGTGAAGAGTAAGACTTTTATTTATTCCTGTCAATAATAGAGCAATTATCTGTCTGAACAATTAACACTGAGGCTGTTGCAGACAGGTTATTTAGACCCATTTGGGTCATCTTGGTACGTAGGCCACATATCAGTCAGTCACGTTATAACGCACTGTCTGCCGTTCACTGTGTCTAGGGGAAGTGTCTGGGGCAACCTGGGATGCCCTCAGGGTATCCAAGACATCTGTGCAGAACTGCCAGATATGGCAGAAGACCAACAGGAGAACCGTGTTCTTGTGTGCCAACTGGAGGCCAACCTAAACGTCCTAAAGCATTTGAAAAGGCACTAGGTGTCATGTATGGTCAAGTGTATCGACCCTACCAGACAGAGTCAGATAATGAACGGATTGGTGTTTGTATTGAATCCTTCAGTGCATAGTTAGGATGTTTTTGAAGTTTTTGTTTCCATTCCTCACACGCCTGTCCCCTCCTGAGCTTTTTAGTCATTAATGATCTGTTCTGCCTTTTTTTTTTTTTTCTGCTCTGATATTTTGGCTTGGCAGAGATAAAGATCAATATTTAGTATTTGTCTAAAATATTTCTTATTTTTCACATTTGTAAAAATTCCCCAAATTATGGAAGTTAGGCTATCTATTCATTAAACATGAACCTTGTCTGTGTTTGTAACTGTGTAACCCTAGAGAGTGTCTGTGTTGTGTACTTTCAGTGTAGTAAGTTAAATAAACAATCTCTGTGATGCAGCAGTTGGGTGTAGAAGTGAACAACTGATCAGAAGCATTTTTTGATAGGAGAGTCATTAAGGGAAATTCAGAGACAGTAGCTGGTGCGGTGCAAGGTACTCTGTTTTGTGATGCAGCAATAGATAAGCCTTGTCCAAACAAGCTCCCTGTCTCCCTAGAAAGAGCAGAGAGGGGAAGCAAAGGAAGGCTCATGATTATGTCTCCCTAATCTAATAGTTATTTCTGATCGTAACCAACTATCAAAAGAGATCACGCAATTTAATTCAAAGCCAGTTGCTATGAAAGTACTTGGAAAGGAAATACTTTTACTCGTCATTAAAAGAAATTCAGAATACAGAATTTGGTTTACGTATCTGCAAGCAGAACTTGAAAACAGATGGCAGTCCTGGGTAAGGACCTCACCTGAGAGTTCCACGTGAACTGCTGCGTGTTAGAGCTTTCCTGAATCCAACATAGCTTTATGGTGCCAGCATACAGCTGGAGAAATGTTGATTAATGCCAACTTTATGGATTAATCAGTAAGAACCAGGACCTCTGAGACTGAAATGTGTGCAAACTGTGATGTTCCTGTGCCCACAGATTTCAGGCAGGTATCTCGATGGAAATTGTGTGTTTGTTTCCTCTGAATCACTGAATAGTGAGAGATTGTTGCAGAAATAAAAGCAGGTTTGTTTTTGGTGACAATGAAAGTGGGAAAGGAGGGCACAGGGAATGTTCTAATCACTCCTCCATAGTCATAGTGAATGTATCCTATTGGTTTCTCTTTTTTTTTTTTTTTTTTCCCCACCTGAAAAAATAAGTGCTGTATTGCTTCTCCTATAGTTTTCTGAATGAAATGAATCTTTTGTGGAGCTCCTCCAGATAGTTTGAATTGAAAAAGATTTCCGAATGGGAATAGCCTTGCTGCTACCTTTTTTTTTTTTCTTTAAATGAAGGATATAACACTAATCCATGCAAAATAAGGAAAATGCTAACATGTCTAATAATCTGGAAGTGGAACAGATTACCCTGTAATTCACTGTGTTGTCTGTTTTCTGCTGTTCAAGAACTGCACAAAACAAACATAACAACCCTGCAGTTAAGCTGTTTGCTTCTTTTCAACCTCATCAGGGAAATGTGAAGATGCTGGAATGTATAAAAGAATCCCTTTGGTTTTCCTTCGTCTTGTACCCTGCACACTTGTGCACCCCGTGTTACTCGGTGCTTCCTACCATCTCTGGAGAATAGGCCTGGTAGAAAGAATAGCCAAAGCAAAGAAATGTTTATGATTAATAATTTCTTTTGCTGCTGTTCTTCAAAACTGAAGGCTTTGGTCTCAGAAGGAATACAATTATCTCCTTAGCAGAAACTTGTAAGGCCCTTTTTTAGCATGGACGTTACTTCATATTCATCTTCAATTGGAACAAATAGGATAGAAGTTCTCCTACCCCAAAGTAATGAGGAATAGACAAATAGAGTCAGTAAATATCTTTGGTAAGTGTTCCACGAGACTTCAATTCCAAAACAAAAGGGAGGTTTGAAAAAAACGCTTGCGCAAAATCAAAGTAAACTAAAATGTAAGCAATTCAAATAATCCTAGTGATTCTGAACGGGAAGGATCTGAAGCATGAAAGAAATTGAGTGGAATTGAAAGCATGTTAATCAGTATTGGAAACAAATCCTTGGTATTTTCTTGTTCCAACAGTTGTATCGATGATCTTTTACTGGAGAGCTGCCTGAATCCTGACTTCTGAGAACTTCTGTTTATTGTACTTTTAGCTCAGGTTTACCTTTTCTGTGCCCACCTCCAAGTAGCTTGTAACCACACTGACTGTTGAGTTGATTATGAGGCACTTGGTGATTTTTTGAAACAATTTTTCCTTTATAGGCCATCAAAAGCCTACATATTTAAATGCTGGTCTCCTGCACTGGGGTTCATCTTGCTACACGCCAGAGAGAACTAAAATTTTTGTATCTGGGTCACTTAGGATAAATACTAATTTTGTTAGTTAATGTCTTAAAGGGCCCATTTCCAAGGTAAGCCTGATTAACAAAGTTATTCTCAGAATATCCATTTAATATTAAGAGATGCTCTGAGTAAGTACTTTAAAAATAGATAAGAATGCCTCAATGCATCTCAAAGATCTGGAATTGTTGTTTTAAGCAAAGAAGTCTTTACAATGGAGCCAGAAACAAAAACATCAAATCATAAACATAAAACTTTAAATCCTACTGTTGAACAAGAAGTACACTCTTGGTGTGGTGGGGATGCATGGACTGTTGTTACTGAGGAGTTGAGTTCCAGGAGCATGTAGGAGCTGCTCTGCGTCTCTTCATGCCAGACATAGTAGAGGAGTCTAAGATAAGGAGCACTTCCTGGAGGAAGTGTACAAGTGTGTTGGGCTTGGCATTTGCACCACAGGGTCCTAAAAATCTCTTAAGCTTTATTAATCTGCCTGTAGTATATGATAATGTGCAGAAGAGTCATTGAGTGAGGGACTCCAACAAACTTCTGCATTACCTTAGGGTCAGGACCTCAATGCTACTGAAATGCAAATACCATTTCGGGATCTGTACTTGCTGTCCAAGTGCCCCCTGAACATTGCTGAAGGCCACGTGCTACCCAAATCTTGGATCTTAGTTCTGCAGTTTGTCTTTAGACTCTCACAAAATATTCCATTAAGAGACATGCTGAGTATTGTATAACATAATCTTCTCAAAGTGTGGCTTTAAACAGGACCGTGCATCTCTATCCTGTCCTTGGGAAATGTTTTTGTATGATGATTGTTCTTCTCATTTAAGATTAAAAAAAAAAAAAAAAAAAGACTGGTACAAATATCTTAGATAATGATGTTTAATGGCTTTCTACTGTGTAAGAGAGATAATGAGGCCATCTCAGGAAACACAGCATTAGCAGCAGAACTGTGGCTTCAGTAGAATTTGCACTTTCTTTGTATTTGTGCCATGCCTTTGGTGATAATCTTTAAAAATTCATTTTCAGTTCTGTTTTTGTCAGCCACGCTTTGCTGGGGGCTGCAAACTAAACGTTGGGATAATCACTTCTATCCTGTACTTATTCTCTTATCAGCCCCTTAAAGTAAGAGCTTTTTCATTCAGTTACGAAAAGTCATAGGGTTGGTACAGTTTTTGATTACTGTTATTACAGCGCTTCCATTCTTTTCCTTTCTTTTTTCCTGGTATAATTATTATTATTTAAAAATTCACCTCAAATTTTAGCTTAATGGAACTTAGCGTGGCTTGCATGTGATATATATGCTTGTGTTGAGATTTTTGACATGGCTGAGATGAATTCTTGCCTGAAACAGCTATTCATTCAGTTGGCCTGGGAACATAGTGCAGACAGAATATCAGATCTACCAGAAGTTGAGACGCTGGCCAGATTTTGATCTCAATTAAACATATATGTTTGAAACTCATGTCAGGGGCACTTATCTCAGATTTATATCCATTTAATTGAAACCAGTGTCTGATCTTCTCTGGCTAGTCTATCCCCTGAGATTTTTTGCCTTCTCTTGAGTGTTAAACAGATTAGTTCTGTTCTGTCTTTTATATAACCTGTTATGTCTCTTTTTGATCAAATTCTGTATGCTCTTCTTGCATTAGTCTTTACTTGATCTGCCTAGTTCTCAGTGTTCTGGTTTCAGCAGGCANAAATGTCTTTGGTTCTGTTCAGTGCTGCCGGGTGTTATCAGCCTTGTTTTCTTTCTAGAACCAAAACGCAGCTTTGTAGCAGACACTAAGAGAGAGAGTTTGTTAGAAACTAAGACGTTCAGTATTAAAATTTATCTTGAAATTTTTTGAATGAGTGGCAGTCATAGCAAGCAAGAGAAATATCAGGATGTTTTCAGTTAATCCATTAAGATTTGAGTGCCTGTGTTCGTCACATGGCAATTATGGATGTGTTGAATATTGACCATTGTTACCATTTCCGTGTTCAAAAATACCCTGAACAGAAGTCAGAAGCCTTTGCGAAGCAGGGCGGCAGTTGTTCCTTAAGGTTGAATTCTCATTTGTTTGCTATTTAAGGGGCAGGCAAGCTGTGAAGGTGGAGCTGACTCAGCAGTCCACTTCTTTCTCAGTATGCATTAGTGGATAACTAAGTCAAGCTGGGAGAGATCCTCAAAAGAGGTGTAAATGACTGCCTCAGTTGATGCTTTTATCAAGGCCATCTTTGGTGGTGGGATTTTCTTCCTACAATGGCGAACAGAATCTCTGCAGTCCTCCTGCCTCACTTCCATACATTTTAGAAAAAGAAAGCTCTAGAAGATCTCTGCTCAGCCAAGTTGACCTGCTGCCCCACCTGCATGACTTCTGACTCTTTGAAATTGCTTGTTCCTGTGCTCATAAGAGGTGATACTTAAAACGTGACCAGCACTGGTGGACCAAATGCCTTTAAAAACAGTTTTTCAGGTGGCCTTGCCTGAGCAGCTTGAAGTCTGCACTCCCCGTATGTCGGGTTGAAATTTTGGTGGCAGCTTTTCTCCTGCCACCAAAGATTTGTGCTGTTGTAGGGTTTGATTCATCACTGTGGTATTCAACACTTAGCCCAGGTACACAAGTTACCATAGGTGTTCTACTAAAGTCAGCAGAGGGTGACTCAGTAAACTGAAGATGTAAACTGCCTTCTGGAGCATTCCTTTTTAATCCATTTTAAACAGGTAGCATGGATTGACTTAGTTCTTGATTTGAAATGGTGTGAATCTTGGATGTTGTGTCTTGGTGCTTTGCAGTAAAAAGAGGCTAATGTAATGTTCCTTCCTCTCACATTGTGTCAAGTAAGTACTTTTAAAATTGTGGATTTCTGGAAGCGTTCTTGTATCTAGGATTGATAGGGATATTTTCTTCAATTTGAAATCAAGTGCTGGAAATACGGACTTTCTAGCTGTAAAGAATTTTGTGAAGATTAATGCTTGTAGAATATTTGAAGACAGAAAACACTGAAGAAATGATATTTTCTATTATGTTATTTTTTAGTTACTTCTGTGGAAAAAAGAGAATTTCCAATACTGTGAACCAGGTGAAATTAATACAAGAGATGTCTCCAGTACAGTGATTGTGCTTTGTGATTAAGGAAGTGCCAAATGGTTCAGCACTCCTGAGTGTACAGAAGTCACACTTCTGTTCATCTCATTTTAAAGTGAAATGCTCTAGAAATTGAGTATATGAGCAATGCTAGGCAGCCAGGAAGATACTGGTGGAATAAAGTAAGTTGCTTGAAATTAATTATTTGGGAAGTGCTTCGCTGTACTGTAAAGGAGGCAAAATTTTCAGCTGGTTCATTAAAATACGGATAAGATCTCTAATATCATTAAAGTACCTGCGCTTCTGGATAGATTCCTAGTGTGTTGTTTTAGAGAGAACTGATTCACCTGGCTCCCTTGCTGATTTCAAGCACCACGTATCAAAATCCAAAACCAGCCAACCAAACAAAAGCCCATTACACCCCGTCCTTATTACTTAGGCCACAAATCTAATTTTTAAAAGTACTGTGGCTTCACAGTCATTGGCATTTATTGTACTCCAAATGCCTACGTGACTTCTAAAGTTCAATGTGTATTAAATGCATATACATTATACGTAGTGCATGCATTTTTTATGGAGGACTTCTTCTGGAAGGACACTCAAATACATCAGCAAGGATAGATTTGTAGTGTTCTCCCATGGGAATCTTGCTATTGACATTAAAGAAAACAGGCCTGTGGGTTGTGCTGAGGAGAACATTTATTCTATCCTGTCGCACTAATGGTCCTGGTGAGCTGGGCTCTGTCCAAACCAGAGCGTTTCTAGGTGTTAAGCAAAACCTGCAGTGTTAAGCCAGCAACCAAATGGGAGTTCTCATTGCAGTTTTGAATCTGAATGCTTGTATTTTACCTTTTTCTTTCTTTGTATATATATTTTGTTCCTGGAGAACATCTGCAGTATATATTTATATTTGGTTACTGGAGAACATCTGCAATATTTGTGTCTTGTGCTGGGAAGGGCACAAGTGAAGGTACCAAACCGTTTGACAGTGCAAGTAGTCAGCACTGCTTCATGTGCTTAACCCCACGCCCTGCACCGGTAGCAATGCCATGCTGCAGGGGGTCATGCTGGTGTATCGTGCTTTGTTCAACTCTGTCTTTAGAATCCCATGGTCCATTTGCTATAAATAGTGCCCTTCATGGTAAATTGTGCTGTGCAGAGTGGAGCAGCTCTCCTCAGCAGAAATCATTTTACTGATTCAAAGTCAAATGTAGTCAGTGGCTACAAGGGAAACTGAGTTCAATCAATAACCTTCCTGTCCCCCTGTTTCCATGTAGGTGTTGATTCACTGTGTACCCAGATACTCTGTTTGCTAATTAAGAAGCAATGAATTGGAAACTGGCATTGACTTTTCAGAAATACTGCAAGGGCTAGATCCCCTTGGGTTTCCGTCCCTCTTGCAACTCAAAAAATTTGTTTTGGCTCCTGAAGTAGGAATGTCATATCATTTTGCAGTAGCGAGTGTTTCTTCCCACTTGCAGCAATGTGGAAATCACCACAGGGACCAAGACTGTTGAAGTGTTCAGCAACAAAAGCTATATCCTGTTCATAAATCTCTAAGTCAAGTCTGAAATAAAAGTCATGCAGCAAACCAGAAAATGAATTTTATTTTAAATCGAAACAGCAATCAGCAGATATACCCAGGGATTTAGAAATGATTAAGTGTAAGATTCAGTTAAGAAGTTTCACCTCAAGAAAATATAAAGCAAACATTCTTATTCCTGACCTATGGATCTTTACTGTGTTCAGCATAATGAAATGACTGATCCAATCGTATATTGACGCAGAAGATCTTGGAGCATTTTTACTGAGACGTGAGTCAACAGTAGATTTTGTGGTTTGGGCTTTTCTTTTCTGGTGAAGTAGTGTTTTGGGTTCGCTTCCTCTTCTCCAGAATTCTGAGTCCTACTGATAGCTGCCAGAATGTGCTAAAGGCTGTGCTTCATCGAATCGTTGCTAATGTTACCGGGAATCTTAGTGCGAATTGAGATGGCAATCCTAAAGATCCAAGCGTGCTCACTGTATTTATTTATTGTGATGGAAAGTAATATCCAGCAGAGAAATTTAGATTGAGAAGAAAATGTATTGAGTAAGCTATGTAAATCCAATGTTCTAAATGGATAAATATAGAAAACCAGATTAATCCTGTGTCTAATTGATTCACTGCGTGCTTGCGTTTTCAGCTTTGAATCCTAGAATGATTTTCAAAGCCTTCTTAATTCTGCCTTCCAGGGGCTCCTCCCTGCACCAGCTATTAACTAACCTTTTGCTTCATTCTTCTTCACCCTCTCTGTTGTTTTTTAGGGTTTGGATCATGCCTTCCTCTGCTGCAACTAAGAAGACTCCTTCTAGACCTTGTTTTTTCAAATGTAACAGCTTTTGCACAAACACAAGCACATCTTGACCTGTGGTACAAATAATTTTGTCACATTTGGCTCCTGTTCACTTAATCTATTGGACTAAACTTCAGCATAGCCTGTGTGGTATGTAGGAAAGATGTTCACTCTCTGCTGCTGATAACCAACAAAGAACACTCAAATAACCTATACTTCCTGTGCATGAATTATGCATTAGCATGAATTCCAGTGGGCACTTTGACTGATTCTGGAAAAATACATGATGGAGAGAGGTTTTTGTCTTTTCAAGGAGGAGGATGCTCATACTTTGTGTGAAAAACATCGCTGCTTTCATTCTGCAGAGAATCTAGTAGATTGGAGCACTCCCCTGTCTGCTGTTAGAAGCAGGAAGGAATGAAGGACTTGAGCATTAATCCCTGTCTTCAGCTGTTGCTGGGGCTCTTGTGTGGCTAGACCCTTCTCAAAACCTTTATTTTTCTGTTTCTGAGGTTAGCTTTCTAGACATGCACAGACAGGCTGCATGTTCACAGTGCCTGGATTCTGCCAGGGCAGCTTTTCCCATGGGGGGAGTAGAAAGGGTAGATCCTGCAAGACAGTTTTGGGAGTGGTGTCAGTCAGGCATTTTGACCTTTGGGAATAGGAAACAAGTCCTTCCTGTGTGCAAGCTTCCTATGCTTTTTTTGAAATTTCCCCATGCTCTCTCCTGCCTTTATTTATCATCTGATGATGAATTCCTGTGAACAGAAAGTATGTTTTATCAGTGTCTGAATCACTCTGTGCCCCACTGAAGAGTTTTTAGCTCCCATTTCATATAGATGCTTGCCAGGCAAAATTCTCCATGCTTTGACATTTTCCTGTGAACTGGAGCAAGGTATGCTACTTTTGGTTTGATATTAGCTCCATTTAGCTTTGTCTGATTTGAGACAGAGTTACTGGAACAGTGATCTCTGGCTCTGAAGAAAGCCTGTTCAAGTCAGAGTTCTTCCTGATAGCAGGGTGCATAAACTGGCAGATCTGTCAAAACTGACTTTAATCCATCACTGGTCTTCCTAGAATTCACTTGTGTTATTTACCTTTCATTGGCCTATTAAAAATGCATCTCCAGTGAACAATTATACTGCAATCTGAAACTCAGGAAGTAATGATTTCAGGCTTCTGGAGCCTCAGCCTGACATCAAGGTGATGTACTGTATTAATCATCGCACAATGGCCAGGGTCATCTCTAGCGAGTAAAAACTGCTGCTAGAATTTGGGATCAAATGCTTTGGCTATGTTGAAACCGTTTTGCTTAAAAATACCTATGTTTGTTTTTGTTTCTAGAATAAAGAGTGAATATAAAATAGTATTGCAGATGGGGAAAAAGCACAGATACTTTTTTAGCTTAATCTGAAAAGTAGCATTACTAAAATATGCTGCTGCATCAAGTTTGTAGTTAAGAGACTTAAGCATCGGGAAATGAAGATGAGCTAGTACTAAGCTTTTTGAATAGAATTGGGATCATAGAGCTGGGAGGATTGAAAAAATATGCTTAGCTTAGCTTCATGATGAATGAAGCATTTATTATTAATTAATGCTTGGGAAGATAATGGTATAATAATGGCTTGCAAAGATCAAAGGGCATAAATCTTCTGGATTTCAATTCACAAAGTTTTTACACATGATGACATTTATCTGGAGAAGTAGTGCCGGGAAATTTGATATTGAGGTTAGATAGGGAATTCAGAAAGTAATTCTGGGGATGATATTTCAACATCAGCTATTGTTTGGATTAAAATGAAATATGACTGTTATGATAATATTTGTTTGCAATGCCCTTCATCAAATCATCATATTATTACTTTTGCTGCAGGCTGTTGCTTCTTTCATCTACACCCAGGCTTCCCAAGGACAACTCTGCTGAAATTAGATTGAGCAACCTGGTCTGAAATCAATTTTGACTCTGAGCATTGTGTGTCAGGTTGGACTAAAAGGCTTCCTGAAATCCCTTCCAACCTGAATTATTCAATGATCCTGTATTGCACTGGTGAGAGGCCAGACTAAGGCCCAAGTGACAGGGAGTGTACTTGAAATTTCAGGTACATTGGAAATGCAGATTGCTGCCACAACACAGAGTATAATTGTTTGTTATTTTTAGCATTAACTGACAGGAATGTAGATCTCCTGCGTTGCTTAAATAATAATTTAAAAAAAAAAATAGAGAGAGAAACTGGAGTGAGCTAGAAAGGAAAAAATACGTTGGCGAGGTGCTTTAATCCATTGAATTGCGTTGTCTTGCAAATGTATTAATAAGGTTCAGGGACCTTATTTTAGGAAGGATTAGGGATTAGGTTTTGTAAGGAGTGCACTGACCAGGAAAAAGGCAGCAGGACAGTCAGCAGTGAGGGGCTTCTGTGTGCTGTGTCAATGATGCTGTGCGCTGTAGCCTAGGTGGGGTGGGCAAAAATGTGTTCTCATGCCTATGAGTTAGGCTACTTTCTCTAGGAGGCAGGTAAATTTCAGCTGCAGTTTCACCTCTAAACCTTCTATTTTTCCCCCTTTTCCTCTTAGCTGGTATTGATGCCATTGCTTACTAAAGGTAATTCCAATGTTTTCTTTGCTCAGCCTGACTGTCTCAATCCTCAGTTGGTAGTCATCAGCACCCATGTTTTGTGCACTGAACTGAGTGACCTTTTCTACCCACTCAGGACAATCCTTTTTGTTTTTTCATCTCAGAAGACACAGGCACTTTCTTCATCAGCAGTGAACATGTCAATTTAAAGCTAAGTGGGAAAACTGAGCTCTGGTGTACTAGTTTTAGCAGACAGCCTTAATTTATATGCCAGCAAGTTGCATGGATTTATAACACTCGTTTTATTCAGAACAAAAATGAATAGTTGCCATGGTTACCATGAAATCACAAGATGCTATAGAAAACTGGGAGATAAAAAGCATTATCATTAAAAGACACATTTGCCGATGAATAAGAACAGTCATTTCCTATCAGTAATGTTTTAACTAGAGTGGTGACAAGATGCCAGTTGTTTCTATTCGCAGTGCTACATCTGGTAGAGTATTGAACCCTTAATGGTGCGACCATAATGGTAGTGCATTTCCAGATTTGTCTCAAATGTATTCTTGGAATGTTTCTAGAAAGAGTCATCCTGAAAGAAACTGGTGCCACTACCCCTTCTCTTTTAAGAAAATAATTTCTTTGCATGGGGAAAGTATACCTGTTTTGCCTTGCTTTTTTTGAAGTGTGAAAAAGAAATGTTTTTGCACTTGGAATAGACGAATCCTGGCTTCTTAACCTCTCTAGATCTTCTACCTACATTTCTTGACTGTGGTGAGAGTTGCACTGCTGCTGAAATTGGTGAATCCTGACTATATAAAAACTTTTGCAATCTAAAAAAGAAGCAGGCATGCTTTCCCTGGCCTGTGTTGGCAGGAATTTCCCCTTCATTCATTTCAGGCTCTCCACACCAGTATGGCTTCTTGCCAGAGTATGAGTGACCTGGATTTAGGTAAGACTCATTGAAAAGCTTTACCTCAGTATTTTCAAGACTGGGAA
Organism: Penelope pileata; assembly: GCA_013396635.1. Classification (NCBI taxonomy): domain Eukaryota; kingdom Metazoa; phylum Chordata; class Aves; order Galliformes; family Cracidae; genus Penelope; species Penelope pileata. Next base: position 156,140 of record WBMW01003428.1, on the reverse strand, counting down.
GAGCGCTTGAGGACAGGTAAGATGTTGACGAATCTGCTCAGAAGATTAAGAATAGAGGAAATTTCCTATAGTACAGAGGAGAGAAAGTATGCTGCTGAAGTCCATCTGAATGTATAGCTAGCTTTGAAAAAGATTAGGCTAGATAAACACAATTTAATGTTGCTTAACTATTTAATTTCCTGGAACTTATCTTTACAGTGTGTTCTCTGTTAAGAAGTAATTGGACCAAGTTCACCTTCATGTACTTACTGAAGTTAAATGTGAAACTGGCTGGTGAGCTTTCCTGCTTCGAATCATCTATCCTTTTTTGAGAGCAGTCCCCTACAGTTTAGTTATATAGATATATTTGGTATGGTCACTGAAGGTCAGTATCTTTTTGTGTGACTTCACTATGAAATAGAGGTTGTGATTCTTGCTTAGAAGAGAAATACTGAAGCATATTGCTTTTTCAAGGAAAAAAGGTAGGGTGTGGAAATCTACCTTTTTGAGGTCAACATTACATAGAACAATCACTGTTTACCTTGAAAAATACTCTAATTATGATGGATATTTGTTTGAAATCGCTAAAGAAAAAGTCAATCAGTGTATAAGCTACACACAATAAAATTCTGTAAGATGGCTGGAAAAGTATGAATATATTGTTTAAAAACTCTAGAGGTCATTTTGATGTGATGGTTAGCACAAGTACGCATTAAATCTTGAAGAGAAATTCTATAAGAGTAGATCAGTAGCTGTTGCTTTTTTTTCTTATAGAAATAATATTGAACTTCATTTCTTAAAACTACGACTTGGCTAATTGGTGACACAGCATTGTGCTATTAGATATAATCTTAATTACAGTAAAAGAATATAAACATGGCAAAAGCAGAGGAGCATTGTGAAGATTCATTCAGGACCTTATATTCCATGGATGTCTTTTTTAGTATAATTAGACTTATACTCCCAAATCTTCATTTTATAAGACAATTAAGTCTATAATCATTTTCCTCATAGTGCTCAAAATCATGTGCGTGAAAAAACCTTGACTGTCAAATATGAATTGCATTTATACAATATTTGAAGCACTTTTGCTGCGTGCCAAGCATGTGAGACACCTCCAGTGCATGAGGTCATGCACTGCCATGCCATTTCCATCCTGAGTATGTATCATAGCTTTATCTGTAAGTACAATGTATATACCTGGAGCAAATAGAAGGATCCAGGATGTACTTGCTCATCTTATTGCAAATATGCCTGTGATGTCTGAAATTCTTTGGCGAATTCAGTGAAAATGGTAAGACACTGGAACAGGTTGCCTAGAGATGTTGTGGATTCTCCATCAATGGAAATATTCAAGGCCAGTCTGAAAGTGGCTTTGGGCAAACTGATCTAGTGGGAGGTGTCCTTGCCCATGGCAGTGGAACTGGAACTCTTTGAGCTGCTTGCCACATTTGATTACTTGTATTTTGAAAGTTGTTGCATACTCGTATTGCTTTGTAACTAACCGGGTCTGAGATTATATCTTTCCTTACCATATTTTTATTACTTTGGTACAATTGAAGCAACCCAAAGGAATGATCAAGAATCCTGCTGGACTCTACAAATGTAATAGCTTAAAGATTGTGATCCGTTGTGATCATGGGCTCCATGAATGGTTGTGTCTGACAATCATGAAGTAGGATAACTAAGAATAAAATAAACACAAAATAAGTAAGATAATTACGGAAACGTAAATGTCATGAATTCTGGCAGGTTGAATATAAAAATATAATTCAGCAAGCCAAAAGAAGAGTGAGAAAAATGTAGTGAACAGAACTAGAACAAAATACTTTTTCCTGCATATCTGGAAAAGAAGCCTACCAGAAAAACTACATCATGATAGCCAGATTATGAAGGGAGCACTCAGAGAGGATGAGTCCATTTCAGGGAAGTAAAGTTTTTTCATTGTTTTCTTGTTATGGGAGGAACTGGGGAGGTTTGCAGCCTGGAACAAAGGATGAGAAGGCTTGGCACAGGAAATCTGAAAATCTGGAGAAGCTGCTGCAATGCAATGAGATAGGGGAAACCCCACAATAAAAGGATTAAGTAGCTAATTTGTTGATGCTGTTACACACCCTTTGAAACAGCCTTGGCATCCAGAGGCAGCAGAATGGCAGCTCTTAACATTTTCTTTTTTTTTTTTTTCTAAAAAAAGGCAGTTTGTTGGGAGTAGTGTTGGAAAGTGCAGGCTGGCTGGTCTGGCTCCTGTACCAGGCAGATCAGCAGAAGCTCTGCTGAAGGGCAGAGTTTGACAGTCTGCAGTGTAGCATTCAGAAGAGCTCTGGTGACAGAGGTCTTGCCTTTCTGAGGCTTCTTGTTGTCCTTTCAAGCAAGCAGCAAGCATATCAATGGGATGATCCAGTCTGCTAAAATAACGTACTGAAGTTTTTTAAGACAAACCTTCTCCTTAAGCACTTCTAATGCATCTGTGGGACAAGAGCAAGGGTCTTAGTGAGTGTTAATAGTAGGCTGAAAGGTGCATAAATGAATGTCTTGGTTAGAGATCAGCACTTCTGGAAGTCATACAGTTTGCAAGACGATAGCGTGCTATTAAAGGTAGTAATGGGGGCAGAAAATATAGACTCATAGAAGAACTTCACAAGACCCAGGTGACAATAAAATGATAGGCAAAATCGGATATAGATAAATGTGATGTGATCTACTGGGGAAATACAGCCTGTGCTTTGCATATAATGTGATGGGCTCTGAACTGGACATCTCCCAGTGTTTTCCGTTGTGATTATTTCAAGTTTTGTCAGATCTAAGTGAGACCCACGTGTGTTTGTACTGAACGCCAAGTAAATCACTCTGTGTGTGCATTGCAAAAAGAGGAGATCCTTTTCTCAAAATCTGACCACGGTCATTTCTGAGGAAGGCCTTGAATCATGCTGTAATCTGTTTCATTAACAGAGTAGCATAGAATTCCCCTTTTTAGATCAATTCACAGAGTACAGCAAGGGAGCAATCTCATTGCCTTCCCAGTACAATCTGGACTTGACTGTTTATATGAGCTTTCTAATCATTGCCCCTCACTCTCTTATTTATGCAGGGAAATTTATTCAAGAAAATACATTTTTGGGCACATATCCAGGTTTTATGAGTTAAACTAGCACTGGATATGAGAGGAAGCAGAACCGTTTCAAGTGATTATGTCACCCAAGCAGGGAAAGAAAACAATGTGATGTCAAAAACCAGATGATTGAATATTCATGAGAATAAAACCTATTTAAGCTGAAGTAGTTCCAATCAGCCATTTATAAGCAGTTCACAGGTTGAAAATTGTGCATTGTAGAGATTACATAAACAACTGGAAATTGTGAGCGATGGAGTTTAAAGTCAGTCAAAAAGACAACGCAACAGTAGTGAAAAGGGCAACATCTGAAAGATTTTTTTTTTCTGAAATTGTCTGTGCCATTTTAATATATCACACAGCTAGAATATAACCTTCAACAGAGCCTTGTTTAGTGAATATGGGATGCAGTTCTGGAATCCAATTTTCTCATGTCCCTAGGAGTCAGTGTTGCTGCCAGGTAGCTGTATCTCTGAATATTATAGCATGGAATAGGTCCTGCCTCATGGCTGACAGTAGGGGGCTGGGGGATGCGTGTGACTCGTTTGGAGACACAGTCCAGCAGAGTAAACACTGCAAATGAATTCCTTGCTTGGCATTGCAGAGATATCGGAGTGCGGTTTCATCGCTTACTTAGCAAATTATTAAGGAATGCTGTCTGTTTACTATGGCAAAACCACTTGACACAAGGAGAAAACCAATATAGCAGAAACTGTTCTTGTCCAACCTCATCTAGCAGAACCAAGACTACAACCAAGACTAGAACAGACACTACCTGTTTAATTTCTGAAGTATAGTCTTCTGTCTAGCTCTTAGTCCCTGTAAACTGTTTATGCCTTTTGATGTGGCTCAGAATCTTGCATGGTTGGTTATCATACTGTCCCGCTCCGATTATCGGAGTGAGGGGAGATTCTGTAACATATGTGGCTGTGGCATCANTTAGCAAATTATTAAGGAATGCTGTCTGTTTACTATGGCAAAACCACTTGACACAAGGAGAAAACCAATATAGCAGAAACTGTTCTTGTCCAACCTCATCTAGCAGAACCAAGACTACAACCAAGACTAGAACAGACACTACCTGTTTAATTTCTGAAGTATAGTCTTCTGTCTAGCTCTTAGTCCCTGTAAACTGTTTATGCCTTTTGATGTGGCTCAGAATCTTGCATGGTTGGTTATCATACCTCACGCTTCCAGTTAGTTAACTAAGAGTTTGCTATGAAATCTGTGTGGCTGTGGCATCAATACGTTAATAATTCTCTTTTCATATTTCAACATTGTACTTAGAACTTTTTTTATTTTTATAAATGAAGCGGGAGATAGAAAATATTTTTTTAATTCCCAAATGAAGGGAGAGATCTCATTAACTTATATTATGCCAGTTACAGTTCACAGCCATTCTAAGCGAATATAGTGAGATGAACTGGAATCATTTTTTTTAAACCAGAAACAGTCATTCTAGTTTACTATTTCAGAACCTATGTTCCAGAAATAGGAAATCTGGCTTAGAGGATGTTTTCCTAGAGCATTTTTTTACTACTGGACAATACAATGCAATCTCTATTATATGATATAATAATACGATAATAAAGTGGAAACAGCATTCATGTCACTTGCATTTCTTTCTCATTTTGCAGATGAGAAAAAAATCATAAGGTCAGAAAAAGCCTCAACAGAGTAAACTCAAGAGAGTTTAATGTTAAGTACTCGGAAGTGGGATGCATAGATTCCATTTTGTACTCATTGGAAGATGTGTGCATTTATCTGTTCTGAAGACAGGGACTAGAAGCAAGGGTGTCTCTCTTCCCTGCTCCTCCTCTTCCCTTTGTGGTACTGGTGTAAATGGTGTCATTGATGTGGTCCGTGCTGTTTGTATGTGGATATACATATATTCATATACCCGTGCATGGAAGCATACGGCAGCCTTTAAGCATGCTAATGTATCGGTCTCTTCAAAGGTCTACAAGTGAACCTCAGGTGCTTCCCACCTGACATATGGATCACAACCCTGTTGAGTCAGAGCATCCCTGCCTAGCTGTTTTGCGTGAGAGGTGGATTCCTGCAGAAAACCAATTTTATGAAAGCCAAAATATTTTGGAGGGACTTTTTTTTTTTCTCCCCAGAACGCTGATGTCAGGTTAGTTTATATGTGAAATATCTTCTACAGCCCTGTATTTCTTAATTCCTTAAATCTTCTTGTAGATGCATAAAACTATTCTGGATCAGGCTGTTAGCCTTTCTGAGGCTTAGAGTACTATCTACAAAGTAGTGAGAAAACCATAATGGGGGTAATAATGGTAATATCGGAACATGGTAGCAATATAAGGATGAGTATAATGAAAATAAATGCCAGATACTCACAGGAATTGGGCATTTTTCTTATTATGAATTATTTGACTGGAAACATAACTGATTTAATGTCACCAAAAGCTTGCTTGGAGAAGTTTAAAATCTTTAACAGAGAGGTATAAGTAATATATGCAGACTAGTCAGATGTTGCTTTAAGCTGTCCTCTTTACAAACGTTACTCAGTCCTGAAACAGAGACAGTGCAGTATAACCCTTGTGTAGCTAAGAGCCTGAACAGGTGAGGTTGGAAACTCAGAGTAGTAAGCTGCTTAAGCTCAAGCTGTACTGGAAAAATGGTTGTTGAACTAAAAATACATGTGGGGATATTACGGTTTTTGGGGTTTTTTTGCTATGATATTTTGAAAATAGGAGAGACACATTTGTCTAATTAAATTGTGTTGTTTGAAGCTATATCCACTTTTTCCCCTGCATGTATAATGTTTTGCCAAGTGGCTAGATGTCTTGCCAGCTAATGATAGTAATGTCATTATAACCTCCTAACAGCGAAGGCTCTTAGGTAAAGAGCACTGTATATCCAAAAGGTACAAAAGTTATTTTTTGTGCGTACTGTTGTCAATGAAGATAATATTTTCCAGATCTAGTTACTAGATAAGATTGTCTTTGATCGTCAGGACTAACTGTAGATGCCAAACTAATGTAACAGTAAATTCTTACAACTTTGCACCTTTTTCAGATCTCAGAAGGAACAGCTTTCAGCTATTTCCAGCACAGAGCATCTTGGAGTCAACAGCTGAAGAAATGAAATAGCAAGCCTCCTGAAATTCATTACTTCTCCTTAATAAGGTATTTCTTCTTATAACTATTTCCATCTTTAAGAATAGTAATGCATTTTGCCTAAAGGCAAAAAATGCTCTGTATTCCTGTGTAGAAGCTTGGTACATTAAAGCTTGGGACAGAGAGACGTATCAGTCTAAAGAATGGAAAGAACCTCAGGCTTATTGGATCTTGAGATTGCCTTAGGAAGAAGGAGCAAATAGACTTGGAGCAGATGTTTCAATATACAGATAAAAAAAAAAAAAAGAAAAAAAACTGGGCCTATAGCAGAAGAAAGGTAAAAGCTATACTGAGGTTCCAGAGTGTGCACTTGCTGATTGATGGTTTTATGATGATACACTCTGGAAAGTTGTACTTTAAGTGCTTTTCATGTTCTACATCTTACTATGAGATTTTTAGATAAAAAACAAGATTTAAAACCCAGCCCAAACCAAAAAACAACAAATGGACCAGGAGCATCTCACAAAATGTCGTAGAATTTTAAATATCCCTTTTCTTCGTCTATGTGAGTGAACTGTCAGATTAGTGTTCTTTATTGCGCTGTACTTTCACCTGAGATTTTTTCTTTTCATGTTATGCAATTCTAATGAAATTCCTCGTTGAAGGGCATGCAGTATGTGATGTTTCTTCCATTGTCAACCTCTACACTGCTGATTGTTGTTGAGATGTTCTGCTTTCTAAGACTCATCAGATGTTTCATTTCCTTTGCTCTGAGAAGTCTAAATTAGCGACATACAAATAGCTTTTTACATTTGGAATCATGGTCCTTAGGAATAACCAGTGCTAATAAAAAATAGTTCAGTTTCATGAAACCTGCACTGGACAACAGCAAGCACTAGTAATTCTTTTAAAGTCTTTCTAAAAAAGATTTTTAGAAAAAACTTTAAAAGATATTGAGAAAAACTTTTTTGCTTTGGCTACCAGACAGCTTAAAATTCAGTAAGTTTAACTTAACAGTTAACTGCTCTGGCATTTAGGTGCACCAGCAAATCCATCAATACAAAGATACTAGACTCTGCATTCTTTAAAGGTCTTCTCTTTTGTCTCAATTAAAACACAATCAATAGGTTCTCGCTTTCAATAGCTTGCATGCAAGGTATCAGCCAGTTGTGGGCGTACCTGTTCACCTTTGTGCTCTACTAGAAATGTTGAAGAATCTATCTTGTGACAACCTAAAGGCATTTTGTCATCTGTAGATTTTTATGAAATAGTAGAGATTTTTTTTTGCCAATAATTACCAGGTGCCAAGAGCTCATGAGATTGAGGGTAAGGCTGGATTATTTCCAGAAACACATAACCAAAAAGGTGAATTGTTTTTTTCTCAAAATGGCTAGAAAAGAAACATCGGCTTTCAAAAATCCAGGAATACTAAATTACAGTTAATAAAATCAATGCAGGTGTTACTTGCTGTTTGATAAACATCTACTTTCCTGTTGGCTGCCTGCTAGCTCATCTGAGAGCTGTCTTGCTGCTGCACTGATTTAATTCCTTTGGTGCAAGGTTTCAATACCCTTTTTCTTGTTTTTATGTCACCCTGCTTGACCCAACAAAAAGAAGATATCCAGTGAGAATGAGGATATAAGAACTTGGGTCTTAGTAATATACTTTGTACATGTGCAACTTTGAAATGGCCGATTTATAAAATGTAAGGTTTTTTCTCTGATTCTTGGGATTTTTCCGACCTGGAAAACATTGGAGAGACAGCTTTTGAATACTGACGGCATGGGCTACTATACAGCAAACATCCAGTGGTCTGTGGTTTAATCTGTGGCATTTATTGCCAGCGTGCCAGAATTTGCATCACAACTTTCAAACTATGCATATTTATTTGTGAAGCAGATTTCATGGGAATGCATTTATTTTTGAAATGCTTTTAATAACAAGCATACCTAGTCAAGGATGGAAAAAGAACAGGGTAAATATGCAATGGCCTGTTTTATTCATTCATGGTAATATATTACAAACTACGGTGTGTATTCCAGGGCTTTTGCAGGTATTTTGTCTGCTGACGCTTTATTTTTTTTTAATCAAAACATTTTAAATAAGGAAACTCAATTTTCAATTCATTGCATTTCTTAACGTATTTTCTTAAATCTGGTCATGAACATATTTTGTAAATGTTTTATGAATTTCTTTTCTGCAATGATTGTGAAGTGTACATAATTAGATGTAATGTATACCAACAAGCAAGCTGCAACTGCTGAATATTAAATAATTTCTCATTTTTTACTTCTGACATTTAATTGACCTTTCTGAAAACTAAACGTTTGCATAAATGTACTTAAAGTCTACTTGTTGAAGTAATCATTTTTCTCAGCCTTGATTGAAATGATATGCTAGAAATGCACGATTAGCAGGTTTTTGTTTCCTTTTATATGTGTGCTTATTAGTGGCAGGACATGTTTTAAACAACTTCATTTATTCCTTACTTTTAAGTGTTGAGAGGAGAAAGACTTGCAAGGAGAACCAGGTTCCATTTTGCAGATTGTTCCTGCTGCTGAGTTCTGCCTGAGTGTTTCATGGAAATCCAGACAGGCACATGGACTGTGGAATTCATGCACGTTGTGGAGGTATCAGGTCTTCGTAAAATCGATCCTTTGCATACTTCTATAAGTCTCCTTTAAAGAGACTGTTATCTGGGGGTTTTGGTCACAAAACGTGTTGTTACAGGCAGATAAGCCAATTATATACCGATTTGGCACATCAGTACAACCAAGTCTTCCAGTATCTCCAGGTTAGTAGGAGTTCCTTATTGTTTAAGGCATTTTTGGAAGTTCTCTTGTCCAGAGTAATCATCTGCATCTTTCTGATCTGTCCTTGGATGCATTGTTGGTTTTGTATCATTGTCCTGCAAAGTTATCGCCGTTCTAGGGGCATGGAATAATGCACCATTTGAGTATTGATCCTGCTTCTCGCATGCTGACATGGGGTTTATTCATGTCTGTTGGGTGAAATTTACATCAAACATCACAGTTATGTAGTAAAATGTTTCCTGAACACAGAATTCAATACATTTCTTCTGATTCTTGGTCTAGCTTGTAGTCCTGAACCTTGCCGCCTCTTACCTACTTTCTCTCTGTTTTCTTCAGGATTATCATGCTAGATAACTTTATAATTCACTGTAAATGTAAATGGTGAAACTAGTTCAGACAGGTCTTTACTAGTCTGTTCTTTGTTTGTTTGTTTTTCTCTCTGTTCCTCACTTCCTTTGTCTGCTTGATCTTAAACTTTTCTGTCGAATAAAAGAGAGCATGAGGAGTTGAGAATGACCCTGTTGAACTGTTTTCAGTATTAGTTCCATTACTGACATAGCCAGATTGTGCCCTGTTGATGCACTGTCCTTTTTTCAGGTGGGTAGCTGGAACTGGGAAAATATTTCAGTAAAACGCCTCTGAAACTCTAAGTGCTTTTCATGTTCCTTTTCTGTAGTGTTTTTTAACTGTTCAAGCCATTCACATATAAACACTTAAAATCAAAATGTGTGTACTACTGTTTTCTTGCCTACTTTATGTTCATCTTGTGTCACTTAAAAATTCTTTGAGTAAAATGAAAGGTCTGCATACTGTTTTAACTGCAAAACAAGTGCACATTTTCGTTTGAGCCAGACAGTTATATCTGGACATGCAGGTTTAAACTTGCCATTAGTACATATTGGATGACTCATTCAAAAAGCTTTGTCTCATTTATTTTCTTCAACATATGTTTAATTCTTTGCTCACAGCAAATTGGTATTCCAGAGAAAATTGGCCACTGGAAGCACAAGGCTATCTAGAAACAAAGGCTACTTCAGCTGGGGAAAGGTACTTCCTATTTTATACCAATTACAAAGATAGCAACCTCTGGCTGGGCTCTTAAGCAGTTCAAAACCTCTCTCTCAAGATTATGAGGGAGAGAGAAAGAGTAGGTTCTGCAGGCTAAAAATGTGTTACAAAGAAAGTAAAATATATATGGCCAGCATACCACGTATAGCCACTTTCACAGACCTAACATTTTGGCACTATTAATACTTAAATGGTATCTTGCTTTGTGAGTCTTTTTGTTTGATTTTTCAGGTGAAGCTCTGACAGGTTTGCCAATTGATTTTGTTTTAAAATGAATCAGACTGGGATTCAATAGGTGTTCTACATGTGAAGTTTAATTGCATTTTTTCGTTCTTAGAAATCACATTCTAAATGTATAGAGCGTACTGGTGTGTGAAAAATATTATTTTTCTGTGTGAGCATTTATGAAGGTTATCTTGGTGTTAGTGGTGTATGCTTAAGAATTACACAGAATTGCTTGAAAAGATGTAAAGCAGCTCATCTGAGTGTAATTATTATTGATCTTTGTCTCTATTTTGGAGGGTAATGCAAGAAAAAAGCCCATCACCTTAATGTTATGTGGCATGGTACAGGGATACTCCAGAATGTGAAGATCTGCTTTTCTAGACAGATTCTATGAAATTTGTATCTTAAAGTCAAATATGGTACTGTAGGTAGGATATTGAGAATCTGTAAGATGTTCTTGAAGTAGTTGTATATTTTAAGTGGTGTAAGACTATATGATATCCAAAGGTATCAAAAAAGCAAGTGTTTGCCTCGTCTCATACATCATGGATCTTTCAAAGACTCCACTCAGTAAATAACTGAGATAGTAATTCTAACATGGACCCAAAGGAAAACCAGTCTGATTTTTCTGAACACTCTTACAAAATCTTTTTTTTGAAGTGCAGCCATGCTTGTAAGACCTTACAGGACATCATAGAAAATAACCAGTTATAGATGTATTCTTGATGCCTGTCAAGGTTTCCTAAAAATCGAATCAAATTAAGTCCTTTCTAAGAATAATAAATAACATTTTAGGGCATGAAGTTGTATATCTGGCTACTTATAGGAATTTTCATCAACCGCCTCACATAATTAGAAAACCATTGTCCTTAGAGAAAGAAAAATGCAGCTTCTCTGAGCTGGAAAGTAAGACATGGAGAGCAAACTACCCTGAAAGGTTTAGAGCAAATGTTAACAGTGGGATGAACTGTGCTTACAAAAAAAAAAAAAAAAAAAAAAAACCCTTGGTTTTTTTTTTTNAAAAAAAAAAAAAAATCCTTGGTTTTGTTCTGTATAAACTTTGTTGGCACATGCAATGCTATATTTCCTGAGCTCTTTTCCTCATTAAAAAACAACAACAAAAAAATGCTATATGCTTTGCAATTCAACTGCCTTTCAATTTCCCCTCCTACTCTATTTGTTATCTATCTTAAACAACCATTTATATGGCATTTTTAATAACGACCATATATTTCTCCATTTTCCAATCAAGTGAACTTCATTGAGCAAGAAGGGAACAGTTTTCACTCACTGACTGAAAAATTCTCTCCCAACCTGGTGTCCTGGTGTTCTCTGGACTGAAGCTGTGCTTTCACGCTCCTGTGGGCTAGATTTTAAAAAAACTTCTTTAAAGCCCTAAGTCCTCTGTCTGTATTAGCCTTATCAGTGAACTATTTCAGGGACAAAGCTCAGAGTGCCTTTCTTAATCAAAAGTAGAGGGAGAAATAGCTCTGCAAAAAATCCACCTTTGGGCTTAATGCAGATAGCAAGGAGCAGTCAAAGCACAAGAAAACAACTTAGCTGTTGCTTCCCAGTCCTTCCAGTGTGTGTGTGTTTGTTTGTTTTTACCGTACAGTCTTTATCATAACTGAACTTGGAGCCCCTGGGAATTACTGTGATTAACTTTGGTCACATGGACTCCTTGGCTGCCAGAGGTGTTTAGTAAGAGTATCTGGAGCGTACTACGATGATGGGAAGATGGATGCCCAGGAATCCCAACAAAAACAGCAGCTCAGCTGGAGACCTGGCAAATTCCTGTCTGGGTTACTGGGGTCCAGTCAGAGCTTAAAATTGCCTTTTCTAAGCCAAGCACTCTAATTTAGTATGTGACAACACACTCTCACATGCTCACAGAAGTAAACTAACTTGTCACATGTGAGGTATAACAACAGTATAAAGTTCACCTGTTCTTTCTTCTTAGTATGAAATTCAAATTGCCAATCTTTCCCCTAAAAACCAGATAACAGATAGCTAGGTAGCCAGTCTGCAATTTTTCCCACAACTTATACAACTTTACAAATTTTCTTCATTTCTTTGCATGCCAGCTGTCCAGTTTGAAATGAAAGCAAAATAAGAACAAATAATTTCCTAGGTATTTCTCTTTATATGAGTTGTTCTAGCTAAGTAAAAGAAGGGAGATATGCAGGGGAGTTGTGTAGACAGCTGAGTGAAAAATTTTAATGCTTAATGTTTATGTGATTTTTTTTGACCCCGCTGTACATCTATTTCAGTTTGTGTACCTGTGCTTTCAGACATTCAGTGAATTCAACAATTTTCTTCATTCATAAAAATATATCTCAGACTGGCAGGGCAATTAATCTGTACAGATAGGTTCATTTGACTCCAGGTTGCCAACTGAGAAGAAAAAAGTAGGTCCCTGTTTGAAAGCTATGCAGCGAAATGAAAGCATTCAGTTCTTTGATGTAATTACTGTACTGAGTTTACGTAATAGTGCTCTGCTTATAGATCACTGTTGGTTTAATATCCCTTCTCCTCTCTAGATCCATGCCGCTTCAGTTTCATCATGTGAAATGCTGTATCACATCTGTTTGCAGAAACTTTGTAGCTTCTGCGTGGCAAGTCTTTGGCTGAGTCTACATCTTTGTTTTGTTGCTTGAGTTGTGATGCTCCTATATGAAAAAAGCTGAAATGGGACACCTCAGCAAAGTTTGCCCTTGCTTATAGAGCAATTTGATGCAAAATTCATCTAAAACTTTCTATTATTCACTAATTGTGTTTAGCTGCCTGGTGGCTTGTCAGAAGGAGATTAAATCCCAAGGCAAAAATCCCATCCATCTGAGTGATGGCAGTGTACTGGTGGTTGTCATTGCATATATTCTTTTATCCTTAATGAATGCCAGGATGAACTTTAAAGTCGCATTCTAATCAAGTAGTAGCCACAATATGTGTGTTGGGGAAAAAAAAAAAAAAAGAAAAAGGAGCAAAGGGGGGAAAAAAGTTTTCATCAAAACTACTCAAGAATGTCAAGGATGTTTTTCGTTTGAAATGAGAGGTTGGCAATCTGTACTTCATTGCTGACAAGCAGAATTGCAAGTGTTTTAAAACTATGAGCAGATTTTGAAATTGTTCATTCTGACTAAAGCTCAATCTGGTTTGTCTGTAGCATTGAATAAACTCATTTACTGTAAAAACCACGCAGACTGACATTTATTCTTAACCAAGAAAAACTACATCCAAGTGTTACCCTTACCATCTGGTTTCTTAAATACTGAAGAGAAAGATAGATCTACAGTGAGTGCCCTAAAGGCAGATCTAGAGAGATTTTTAATGGTTTAGAGGGTGGTAGGTATAACCTGAACTGCAGTGTGTAGTAGGAGAGCAACTGAAGGCTGAAGGTTAGTGATGGTGTTTTGTGACTGCGCCTGTCTGACAGACGCTTGGGGCAAGAGGGAGAGGTGTATTGATCTAAAGGTCAGCCAAAATAGAAGTGCCTGTATTTTCCTATCACTTGCTTGTGTGAGTTTTAGCCTTTTAATTCTTTAGTAAATATCTTTTTTCTAACCCAGCCTTCTAGCAGAAGTTAATACTTGGATGTTTCCTCTTTTTCTGGGGGTGTATATTTTATGTGTTTATAAATGTATAAATGCAAATGATTGTTAATGTAAATACAATTTGACATAGGAGATGATAAAATATGATGGATATGAATACTATTTAGAGGACAAACATTCTTTCATTTGCTTGAGGTTGGAGACAATAGAAATTGCCATAGATTTCTTTGAAAAGGGATATACATTTATTGTTGCTACACTAATACTTAAGTGATAACCTATTTGCATTAGAGTTTTTGATTTATAATGATGACACAGATTTTTATCTGTCTTCCACCGTGATTTTAGATCAGAAGCAACAGGCGAATGAAGCATACACAAAGGGGTAGTTGGTGGGACAGTTTCTTTCAAAACTGAAGTGCTATTTGTTGGTAAAGGACCATGGAAGAGAGATCAACAAAACCTGTGATCTTCAGGTTTGTAACCTGAGGGCTGATGAGAATGGCTTAATCCAGGAAGAAGAAAAAGAGGTAAAAAGATAAAGTAGAGAATTAAAATTTTACTTTTGAACTCTCTTATTTAGTAACTTAGCTCAAAATAAGTGGCATCAGCTTTAAAACCTCTGCAAAATGAAAATGAAAGACTTGACAGTGTTTTTTTCCTGCTCAAACTCAATGTATTTCTTTTGGTTTTGTTATTTTTAATATGACCATTTTTCGGTTTTGCCAACAAATTTCACTAGCAATAACTAGTAAGACAGTAAACTTTCTCAGTGTGTGGGAACTTGCTACTTCATTCTTTCAAGTCTTGCTGTTAATGTCCACCTTTTCTCCGGTTGCATCTTGCCTGGGCTGGCTCTTGAATTATATGGAAACTGCAAATCTTCTTTCAAAGGACTATTTTATGTCCTCCACTACCTCCCCATGATACTAGAACTGTGTTCTGGGATGAGCTTGAGCACAGACAAATGACTTGTTTCCATCCTTATTTTACATGTTTTTGTTACGAGAATACAGCTTCCCTGGAGAAATTTTATGCTTGGGAAATAAATCCCATTTTTAAACCCTGGAGATGCAGAGTTTTTAAGGGAAATGAGTGTTTTTTGTTAATTGTGGTTCAGAAAGCCTTTTAAGTGGTTGCAGCATCGCAGTTTGGAACTAAAATTGTCTTCTTGTAGGAAAATAGTCAATGTATGATCCAATAGAAAAGATATGTAAAGCTTGTAGAATCATCCCCTTTCTCTACTTAGCACATTGATTCTTACGGTATTTTCTGTTCTGTGTTTGAATATAATTCTCCAATTTCAGACAGAGTATGAAGGTCAGACTCAGTCGCATCACCTTCCATTTCTGTCTCCGTTTCTCTTATCCATCTTTATCACTGGATGGCAATACTGCACACTTAATTTTTTTTAATCATACCTTATACCTCAATCTTGTTGGGAGAGGGAATTTTGTGTGGTCATATGAACTTCAACGCATACTACAACAGCACTTTTGTCCCTCTACTTAGTGAATACATACAGGAAAGTTTATGTGGCACTGGAATGAATGAAAGTTAGGTACCTTAAAGCCTAGCACCTTCCAGTTAGATGGTTTTCCTAGTGTGCCCTGTGACTTCTGTACTTAGATGCTTTCAAGCTCTCCATTTAAATTGCAAGAAGAAATATTGCCTAGTCAGAATGCTTTTTCTTTTATCAGAACCCAGTAAGTACCTTAAAAACTCAAGAAGCGCTCTTATTTACCTCTAAATCTTTAACAGGCAGCACACCTGAATAACAGTGAAAAGAAAGTAGGTCATGCTGTGAGCTCCTCTAAAGCAGGGAGCGTTCAGTGCCTCATTAACATGAGTGCTTGTTGATGTCTGCTGCTGTTTCTAATTTTGTGATAACTGAAAACATCCTAATTCTGGAATGTGGAAGCAGCTGAAGACTCTTCTTGGATGCTCAATCTGCCACCACGCCCCTCCTTCAGATTATTTTAAAATTGGCCCATAGGTTAAATCATTATTTTGAAATTAGCTGAGCCAAATGTATGTTCAAAGGTAGAAGAGACAGACATGCCTGTGGAGAGCGTTGACCACATAAGCCCTTTTGCCCTAGGGATATAAAGCTAAAAATAACTTTATTCATAAATAATTGTTAATGACTGCTGTTGAACTCGGCATAAAGCAGTGCTTTATCCCATGAGCAACTGCAGTAAAGCAGATTCTGAAGGTGTACACAGAAAAATGCTCCATTGAAAGAATGGACTGAATTTCAATTACCCTACGAGGATGATAAGCAGTGACATATGTAGGTGACCCTATTTGCTGGGATGGCAATCTGTTAGCAGTCTCTTGTGTCTGAAGCACCCCTCTGTACCTTCCCATCTCCTGATTGAGCAGCTACTGTATGGTGCAGTGGAACGGGGTTCCTGAAGCCCTGCTGCATGGGCTCCTGTAGCAGCCTCATCTTGGCTTCCCCAATGTGTTGGCTTCACTGCTCATACTCACCTATTCTCTTGGGTTGGCAAATACTCCATTGCGGGTGTCTGGCCAGCATCACACCTAGGATCTGACTTTAAAATCAGGCCAATGTAAGGACTGATGGAAGTTTATTTCTTCCTTGTAACTTCTTCCAGTGCTTTTAGTGTGACAGACAAAAATCCATTGTCAGCTGCAATTTTTTGGGGGAATATGACAGCAACACCCATGTCTAGCTTCTGTGATGGTTCAAGCATGGACAGTGGAAGCAAATCTGTAGTGTGTCTGAGCTGACTTAATGGGCCATGTGAAGTGTACAGCTTCCCTCAAACCTTCCAGTAACTTCCTGTAGGACTGAGTGGCTGGGCAGAGAAACTGTGATAGCCTGACTGCTATTTGTAGGACCTGGATCCTGCAACTTGATGCTGTTGTGTTGTGTTCTCTGTTGACCTGGAGGTCCCCCTATATCACAGAATCACAGAATCGTAGGGGTTGGAAGGGGCCTCTAGAGATCGAGTCCAACCAACTAACTAACATAACTCTGCTTTCCTGAGCAACTTCAGAGGTCCAGACCCCACAACTAAAGCACTTTTGTTTGCACAAAAAAGAACCAATGTAATCTAAGTTAGTCACTTCCGTACAACTCCGTTGTTGCCTCAGAATATGCAGCCAGTTTAGCTTTCAGTTTATATTTTCTGAGGAGTAGTGATGGGAGCATAAATATTCTCTTGACCCTTATCTTCCTTGGCTCGAGGCATTTTCCATGTTTCCCACCTCCTTCATGCTCTCCCAATGATTTCAGCCGACATCGGAATGTTTTGCTAAAGTCATGGACTTCATTGACTTTCCCTGCAGAGCTTTAGAGCAAGGCTTGACCTCCAGTAAGTCCTTTTGTCAGACAAAGCCATGTGGTAGATTGAGACAAATAAATGCTTATATGGATTGATTTTTCTGAGGGGAGGAGGAATAAAATTTTGCTGGAGAAACATTATAAACTGTAGGAAGGAGCTTAAATTAGGCTCTGGGACTGAGGAAAACTTTTTTCCTGTTTAAAAATAAATTAATCAATAAAAGCGTCCCTCTGAAAAAAAATGCAGTTTACTGATTGGAGATAAATAAGAGAGCTGTACCTCCCAAAAATAAAGCTCACTACGTAAAGGCAGTTGGTTGCCTCTTGCACTTCTGCACCATTTTATCCTTTCTATGGCATTTCTGATGACTAAATGAAAGATTTTTTTTCATATTGCTCTCAAGCACAACATGAGGTGCAACTTTTCAGTTAAATTCCCTTTAAAGTTGAGCTAAAAAAAAAAAAGATACACTAATGCATTTAAGTAGATCTTGTCTTTATTAGCCTCATATATGGTGTAAATCCATACAGAAATACACATTTTTTCTTTTTTTTATTAATCAGAGCCACTGAAGCGTAAATCTTTATGCCACTGATGGGAAAACTTGTTCAGAGGAATCATTATTAATGATTTTTTTCACTTGCAAAGAAAAGGGTAATAACAGTAAATAGGATTCAATGTAAAAAAGCTTTCTGGCATCATTTGAGCCTAATATTCTCCACAAAGAAAAACCTGCTAAGAAGCTTGTCTAAGATGCTGGCAGTAAGCGATCTAGACTGTTGTTGCTATCTGTATTATGTTTTAGTCAGTGAGCCAGATGCTGTAGAAGAGGTGAACAATGTCAACAAGTCATGGATCTCAGCCAAACCGTATAATTAAAAAATGTGATGAATCAAAAAGCACATACCTTGATTTGTTTCTTACTTCAGTATTAGAACAATGAGTAGCTTGCAGAAATCTATGGAACTACAACAGCTTGGTTCTTAGATTCGTGGAAGAAGAATGACACTTTGTATATACAGCTGTGCAATACAGGAAAATTCAATATTACTCAAAACAGTAACCTACTGTGTAAATAGTGTGATCAAAGCCAAGTGCTAAGAAACCCCAATGAACCAAAAGCAAAACAATCCTCTCCCTCGAAACCAAACTACCTCTGCACTAATCGAAAGCTCTCTGTTGTTATGCTGCTATAAATATTCTGAGCTTTAAGATGATTACATCCATGTTTTTTTTGTTTTGTAATTTATTCTTACATTTTTCTATTTTCAGGATTTACCCAATTTAAAGAAAAAAAAAGGAAGAAAGGTGAATCTGGTAGTCTTATTTAATTGATATGATTTATGTCCATAGTTTTTAAGAACTTCTGATGAGACAACACAAAAAAGGATAGACAAATGCTGATGCAGCTTTATCAATGGACCATAAGTATAATACAGATTCTAAAACAACGATTGTTTTAAGAGCATGTTTTTAAGAGCTTGTTTCTAAGAGCATGGTTGATTTCGTAGAACGGTCTGGCTTTCTGCAGAAGGGGTAATGAAATGTCTTCAGGTCCCTAAAGTACAAACAACAAAAGGTAATATTAAGTTATAATACAGTAAGTGAGTTTGTAATTCATGAAAACAGGCTCCTTTCCACTGATAGGTTTTGGGCTTTGTCTCTTCTACGGAAGGTGAATGCTGCCTTTTGCGTATTTGTTGTTCTTTAGATCCAAGTTATGAAAATGAATGTGCAAGCACGGATACCTATTTTTCTGCAGAACCCTTTTGAAAATCAAATGGCACTGAGATACCTGTTGTTGTAGTGAATTGTTACAGCAATAAGATAACAGGCACATCTCTTCTGAGACATTTTCAAATGTTAACGTTTTTATTACTTAAATTATTATATGACTAATTGTGCATTGAATTCAACCAGATCTAAGAAACGATGAATAATTGAGTTTGCCTGATGGTTAAATTGTGGCATTATAGTCTTTGCAAGGAATGCTTTCAGAGTTAATTACTGAAAAACCTCGACAGAACAAAGTCAAAACCTGGTAATACTAATAGAATAGGTAGTTGGTTGTTATGCTCACTTGTAAAGCAGAAGAGAAGTCACTCTTTGGCTGCTATCAACACAGCTGAGCTATTGGTTACTATTATTAATGTTAATATGTATTTTGCAATCAGAATATCTCTGCAACCTGTAAGCAATTTATTCTATGTCATTAACACATGCTGCTTTGCTAGTGTAAGCAATATTACAGAATTTTTTTCTGAAGCTGTGTTATGTAAAAGTATCGGAGTATTACAGTAAAACGAACAGAATCCTGCAAATAACAGCATAAATATGATTTGTCATGTTTCAGACGTAGTTCGTTAGGCATCACACATGCCTGACAGGATATATGCTACTTTTTTGGTGAAAAGAGCTGTCTCACTTTTATTTTTTTTGCCTGTAAGTGAAATTTTGCTCCCATGAATGTGGTGCCAGAAAGGTACTCAATTCAAGAAAACATTACAGGAGTGTTTAATAATAAACTACTTTTATTCTGGCGTTACTGTAGCAACACCAGAAAGAGTACTGATTTGATGTTTCTTTCTCTCTCTCTCTTTTTTTTTTTTAAAATCATAAACAACGTAATTACACTGGGACTATTTTGGCATTGATTTACCAATACTGCAGGCGTGAAATTGTTGAAATAGCTATATTAGGTTCTCTTTGGTAAACTTGGGAGCAGGGATGTTGCTGGTCATATAGGATATGTTCATTTTAATGGGAAAACAGACTTATTAGAGACTAATTTAAAGAAACT
Source organism: Penelope pileata (assembly GCA_013396635.1). Lineage (NCBI taxonomy): Eukaryota > Metazoa > Chordata > Aves > Galliformes > Cracidae > Penelope > Penelope pileata. Next base: position 136,198 of record WBMW01003428.1, on the reverse strand, counting down.
GTTTGTACTAGATACTTATGAATGTTTATACATGCTACAAGGTCAGGAATACGTCTTACTGTGCTATAAAATTATCTTTGTTTTCAATGCCTCCAGTAAATATTTCATACATTTTGTGTTATTTCTGAAGTTTCATCTGCATTTTATATTGAGTTGTTTATGTGATAGGATGTAATCTAGCATAAATATTTTTGTCACATGGCCTCACTAACTGGATAGACAATATTATTCTTAACATTAAACAGTGGTTGCCTGGAAAATTTCTCTGTGTACTTTTCTCAGATATTTGAGTATATATTTCTGTGGGATGAATTATAATAAGGTTGTTTTGACTAAGGAGACATTTCTGTTCAAAGTAGGTTCTTGTTTTTCATGTATCTGTAGATATATTTTCATATATCTGTAGATATTGAGAGTCCTATTTCAGGAATGAAAAATATTATGTAACTAGTGGTAACAGGAATCACTTAACAGTAAAAAAAGACAAGTGAAGCATTTGTTAATGACTTGCAAACTAAATTTTTCTAAGGTTAGCCTGCAGTTGTAGTTGAGACTCTTCTACCGTAAAGAATAGTTGTGAATTGGAGAGAATTCCAAACTGGGGATGTATTATTTAAAGTAATCTGTCTTGAATAAAGGAAGGAAGGAAGCTTCTTTCCGTTGCCATATTGAAGATAAATCTGAGAAAAAGTGCTTCAATCTAATGTACTTGTGTGGGTTTTGTGTGGCCTCAACATACCGATTTCTACTCTGTTGACAGTGTATTAAGTTGTACACAGAGACAAAAGCACATGCACCTAATAACACGGCTAGTTGAAAGATCTTGGGTTTAAGCTAACAAGACTAAAGACAGTCCTTGGGATTGTGTCACAGACATTCAAGAAGGAAATTATTTCATTTTCTAAGAGAGTGCTATAGAACACAGCAATAACTTTGGGGAGGGGCAGCTATTTTTAGTTTTCTTAATATATTCTGGAATTGTTACCATATTTTCTTCTCTCCTTTTTTACAGTGGTTTGGAAGGAAGTTCTGCATTAGGAGGTAAGATATTCTCTTAATTTACATGCATCACAGCTAAATGGAAATGATAGTTTTTCCTTTTAATTTCTTGGGATTCTCAGCTGCATAGTCAACCTTATTTGATCAACTTTATAGGTAGAGAATTTTCCAAGTCAGTTCAAGAATTAATTTCTTCAAGCATAAAGGACTTGGTTGCCACAGGAAAAAATGCTGTATTTGTATCTCAGTAATTTTTCTTTAGCACTGAAAGTCACACCACCTTTCTTCCAAAAATAGTGGTACTTGATCTGTCCGTATGAGGCCATAACCTTAATAAAAATTAATGAAGAAATCTGTTCTGGCTCTAATTTATAATGACACATAGTAAGGTGATTTGCTTTGCCTCAGTCAGAAGCTGTTTTAGGGTTTGTGGCTCTATTCTGTGCAGAGCTTCCAGTGCTTTCTATGAGCGTGAGACAGACCTTTAAGGCGTTGTTTTAGGCATCGGACAAGCGTTTGCAGTATCTGAACATAAAATAGGCCCTTTGGTCCTGTTACAAATGACAATCTTATGCATTGTTGCGATTTGGAGACTTTTGTTGTTGAAAGCATGGGAGATTAAAGCAGCTCTGGGACTGTCAGTGTTGAACAAACCTCTATGAGCAGCACAGCTCAGCAGACGAGGCAGTGGGGAGTTCCCTTCGGCACAGGCTGCCTGGCCGTGGCTGTACTAAGGTGATGTGTGGGATACGTAAGTGTTCTCATTCCCTCTCTGAAATGCCAATCTAAACCAGAGAAAGCAATCGTGATAAAGGTATGCTTCCTAACAGTTTTCATTTTTTTCTGCTTACTGACACATTTTGACTGCAAATGTCATTTCTAGGCTTAGCTGTCCCTTTTGAATGTGATAAATTCCAAGAACTTTTGAAAATGAAAGAAAATGCTCCACTCAACTACTGACTGTGAATTTAGATGCTTCCTGAAACCAGAGGGAAATACTGAAACTATGACAAGAACAAAAGCCACTTTCATGGCCTTAACCTGGATACTTTACAAAATTCTGGTTATCTAGAGGAAGCCTAGAGAGAGGCTGTTGGAGTGGTTTGAAAAGTAGCTTGCTTGCTTGCTTGTTTTTCTATCTAGCAAAACAAAGGCTGATAGATAATATACTTCCTGGCTAGAAAGTTGTCAAAAGAATAAATGCCACAGAGAAACAAAGCTGGTCAAAGAGCAAACGCCCACAAGACAAAGGGTCAAGGACAGTGAAAACAAATATGGCAAACATTAGAATAATAGACATATTGCTATGGTTACCTGGTAAATTACTACATTATAAACATTAGAAGAGTGAATTATTGAAGTAGCCTTTCTTTAGGTGTACTTTGGTGGTAACACCTACCCAGTTTGGCAGGGGAGCACTCAAGAAAGAAATGAGGCTGTACAATGTAGATTGTCCCAGGTAACAAGGGGTTAGATCCGATGGCAGTGGAAGCTGTTTCCACTACTGTACTCCTAAAATAATGTCTTAAGGCACCTTCTACCAAGTCTGCTGTTATTTACAGGTGGCTGCTCTGATTCTCTTTCAGCTCAAATATATGGCATACCTTATATACAGTAAAATTCTAGATGTTGTCAATGTGGCTGCATTACGTTACTTCAGGGCTTATCTTGCTCCAATAGCTTGTAATTCATTCAAGCTGATATGTTCAGAGTGGTTATTGGAGTTAGGTGTCTAAATCACACTGATGTTGCACATAAATAAACATTAGCAGTTAGATATATAGGTTTGAAGTCTGCATTCCTTAGCTGCGAATAATTTGTGATTTAACAGTGCAGTTTTGGCTTTTGAAAAACGGCTTTCCAGTCTTAATTTTATATTTTGCTTATATTTCAGTACATCGATTAGCATTGCCAATTAAGTGCCATAATGAGATAAGTCGCAATCCCACTGATTTTTTTGTTTTTCCTGTAAACTAAGTACATTCGTGAACTTGTTACCTTTCAACAAGAGAGAACCATCTTTCCTTTGAAGTTATTTCAGCTAATTAACATGAAAGGGTCAAGATTTACTGCATTAGCTGTTTGTAATTTTCTTTGCCTTTCATGCTGCTGTTTTTTTCCCTTTACTGACCATAAAAACTTGTTTCATTTTAAAAAGGTTTGAATTTAAGATGGTGCTTTTGATATAAGGCATATTAAACTTAGAAGTATGTATTTACCAAAATTAGATTCTTGAGTTTTTCTTTTATTCACAAAGTCTTTTTGACTTGAATAAGAGTATTTATTTGAACAACTCCTATTTAGCATCAGTAACATGGATCAATTTAATTATATTATCCAAGGAAATGAGCTTTATAATGAAATGCTGCTGTGGTCATATAAAGAAATTGTTTAGCTACTCCTTGTGAAAACTACTCTTATATTCATACAGAGAAATAATAGTTGGAAGGAAGGTCTGACAACTAGATTAAAAAGTGTCTCTTGGAATAAATTTTAAAGTACTTTTTCAAAGAGATATAATCTCTTCAAGGTATCAATTAACTTTAATTTTAGTATCTATTCATTTAAGTGTTTTATTTCCTAATGTCAAAAGGGGTTAATGAAAAGTAATTTCACTGCAGTTAATCACTCTTCCATACAGTTATTCAAATACTTCAGTAGAAGAGGATTCAGGATGAGACCCGGCACTTGATAGGTAAAAGGGCGGAGATCCCAGTTATCATTATTTTAATTTCCATAAGTTAATATGTGTTCAAGAGTTTTGGGCTGTCGTTGGGTTTTCTGTTTGGTCTGAAGCCAACTGTGAGAGCTTCTAATTGAGCTTCCTGTGAGAATAAGTAGCCTACTATTGAAAAATGGCATTTTTTAAGTAAAAATGACTCTTTCCTCTCTGCTGTTTAGGTATACATCATTCTGGTGCAGTCAGCACCATTCTCTGTTCTCACATACATGTAACTTTTTGTGTGGATACTGATCTGTAGCTGCTTTACTTGCAGTTGTGCCGGTGTTCCTTGGATCTTAACACTCCAAGACAACCACAAAGAATGTGATATCATTATAGCATTACTATATTGATTCTTCTTATAGATGGTTCTGATCCCAGTTTTGAACTAGGATTGTTTTTCTTTGGGAAATAGCTCTGAGAAGTTCTATTAAAAAAATCTTTCTAGTCTGTGTAAATGTGATTGTTTTCAAATACTTATCTAAAGCATTGAAAATTCTCAGTTGAAGGAATGTGATGTAAGTCAAAGCATAGTAACATTAATGTGGTAACGAGATCTGAAAGTGACAAAGATGAGATGCTTGTCAAGTTGCATACATTTTGTTATTCTTTGGCAATGTCAGTGTACATTTATGCCTGTCTATTTGTGTGTCTGTATGGATAATTTTATTGATTTTTATGTGCATCAAATATGCTTGAGTCCAAGCTCCTCATTTTTATCTTTTATTTTTTACCCTTTATTTTATCCAGGACACTTTCAGATTTTTTTTTCCACTGAGTCACCTGCTTGTTCTTCATATAAGTCTTTCACAAGGTTGGCATCTTTCTCTTCACTTCTTATGAGTCTTTGCAGAGCAAAGCTTCATCGAGAGTACGGAAGTAAATAGAAATAATGTAAAGGAAAAAAAGAATTCAGAAGAACTTCTGAATAGCAAAACCAAAGTGACCAAGTTGTTGTTGTAAATGTGTTTCTCAGGCAGTCAATAATTGTCTTATAATTGATCTGATAATTGATGACGTATGTTCACAAGTTTGATCTAGATCAACTAAAACCCATTCGCATATTGCTTAATATAGCCAGAACTCATGATAGGGTTTTTTTCTGGGTTATGTTGCCTTAAAGAAACAAGTTGCACCGGATCCAGAGCTACAATAAGAAGCTACGATATCAAAAAACGTTTAAACAATTATCAAACAAATGACCTGTAGCAGTTCAGCACTTTGTGAATCATTCCTTCTTATTGTCATTCATTTTTTTACTACATGAAATAATTAGGGGGCAGAAACAAAATCTGAATTTATTTTAAAAATATACTCGAATGCTCTCAAGGCCAAGTAAAATATTGATGAATGGTTATGTGATTGACAACACGGGAAGTGTGACACTTAAGTGAAAGCCAAACTGCTCATTATTGGAAGCAATGTTCAATTTCCTCTTGTAAGTAAAAAGGAACCACTAACAAAAGCGTTACATGGCTCTGGTCATGTTTCTACTAAAGGATAATATTAATTATTTAAAGATTAATTATTACATAAGATTCAAATCTAGGCAACACTTGTTTCCTTTTGTATCGTATGATTTTGCAATTAATATTCTAAAAATGAAACATCTGTAGCATATCATGATTGAAGAAAAGTCTTTCTGGACAGTATTTTGAAACCCGACTTAAAAGTTTTCAAAAGCTGTGTTAGAAATGCTTTGGAACTGCATTTGCATTTTAAAACCATTAAGAAACAAAATATTTTAGTAAATCTAGAAAATATTATATTTATTCTTCTGATTGTTCGTAGCAATCAATTGTGCAGACAAGGCTAAGTCGGAACCTCAAGATCAGTCTAATTTTCGTTAATCATAATGAAAGATTATGAAAATGTTGCATGGAAACCTTAAAAAAAAATCTGATGAGTGGAATTCTTTTCAGGTTAATGATTGGTTTCTCCAAATACATTTATATATATGCTATAGCAATAAATCAAAAGAAGAGAAATCTGTCATTTCAGATTATACTTGTTGGACTAAAATTTACTTTTTCTAAGACTGTATTTTACCTCCTCCTCCAAGGGTTCACTACTCTCCATGAACAGAATTAATCATTTATCCATTATCCTTGAGCGTGAAAACTCATTATCCTTATTTTCAAATCCCTGGAATGTGATAGATTAAAAAGTTTGATTTGTGCTGGACTGAGATTTTTTTCCTTCTTAAGTGAGGTCATGAAATCAGAGCTGACATATAGAAAGGAATACTAACATTAAGTACTTTGTAGTTGTGTTCAACAAGTGGTCCAAGCCAATAAGCTATACTTCTAAGATTATGGCCTGATAAATTGATATAAAGAGGCACATCTTTAAGGTTAAATGAAAATTGATGGAACCCAAAAGGATTCAGGAGAAAAGGTGGCTAAGTGAGAACAGTATAAAAGAGCAGAGCAAGACCATGGTTTAACAGTGAATGCTACTGACAATATAAATTTGTCAGTGTATTTAGTCAGTTTCACAAGGACAATAACAACAAGTCTTCATCTGTAGCTCCAGAAGCAATCTTTATTCTTAACAAATTATTGTAATGTGAAATTTTTTGTCATCTGATATTAGTAAAACTACCATCTTTAGAGGAAGAGATGAAACGTGTTTGTGTGGTAAGGTTAAACACAGATAGACTTGATAGACTGAAGGTATCTCCCTGTGATTGAAGACAAGTCAGGTATTTTCAAAGAATATTCTTTGTATAAGTTATCATTGTAATGAATCTTACAGCTTCAATTTGTGCTTTTTGTGCCTTGAGTACTGGCCGCTGCTGGAGTTAGAACGCTGACCTAGAAAGTCAGCATGGCAAATCCTACCTGAATGTGCCCATTACACAGCTATTTCCCATGAACATGCCATCATTGTTACATGGTAACAAGTCTTGACAATTTTCTAGAAAACAGGGAGGGGTGGGGACATCAAAAAAAATGCACCTCCCCCCCTTCCTCCAAGCCTTTTTATGCTCCTACAAACGGTGTACAGCTGTTGATTAGCTATACAGGTTACTTCTTCAAAGAGGAATGCAAAAGAAATTACTTCAATATTTTGGGTGATTTACTTATACTGATCTTGGCAAGGTCCATTGGATACTACAGAAAAAAAATCAACCTGTAAATGTAATTAAATCCTGTCCTAGGCTTGATCACGTATTGGTAAACCAATTGCATTTAGTCAAGCATTTGCTTTGAGATTGAACAAAAATTAATTTTACTAGCTGTGAACTATAGGAAAGCAACATAGAGTAATTTGTTGAAGTGTTTGGACTATTGACGCAAAAGGCAGAGGTACAACGGAAGTGTTAATACAGTCAGCAAAAGAAGCCATTAGAGCAATTGCATCTGACTTGAGGAACAACTAATTTTTGGCTATCAAATTATAAATAACAATGAAAGCAGATAAATGAAAGAATTAGTAGGGAAGTTTTATTTCCTTCCATCTCTTGGTGTTCAATTCTAAGGACATAAGAGAAAGAGTTCAAATAGTTGTCATCTGCACACGTGCTAAACCGAAGAAGTTCTCAACTCACAGAGGGGTTGTTCATGGAGACAAATAGAAGATTTGGAAAGAAAATTGTTAGTATAAATTATTCTAATATTGGAATACTAGAGATAAGATAAAACCCCAGCAAAACAAAATATGCTTGGCACCTCCCTACTTATCTCGATGATCTTGGAGATTCTTGAAGGCACTAGGCCCCACTCGTTTAGACCTGAGGCTTCTCTAATAAAGTTTGTCCTCGTCTCAGCAAAGAAGTGTGAGCAATTCATTGGGCTCCTGGTGGCAAGAGGAGTTTCCTGCCTTTGCTCAGAGTGGAAATTTCAACAAATGTCTTGCACTTTGGATTTAAGCTTCTCAGGAGTCCAAGGTCTTCTGAGGAAATCTTATTTTTGGAGTAATGTCATAAGAAGAAACTTTGAGAATTTCAGGTTTTTTTTTTTCTTTTCCTTTTTATGAGTGACATTTCAGGGAGAGGAGAGATCTCAATTTGGTCTGAAGTGGTTTTTTTCAGTGCTGCACCCAAAAAAGCAATTTTTCATCCAATCATAATTTAAGTGCAAAGAATATCTAGCTAAGTTTCCAAATGAGAAGAATACTTATCCTCTCTGAGTCTCTGATCTGAGTCCTTTAAAGTTCAGTTGTTATTTCCTATTACTTTGAATAAAAAGAACAGGAATACGAATGCTAGAGATGAATAGAGGATTCATTTTCAAAATGTAAGTCCAAGATTTTCACTCAATTTATCTTTAAACAACTTTATTACTTGTATCCTCAGTCTGGCTTTTTCACACTTTATTATGTGTAACGTTTAAAGGAAGTCTAGTAACTGAAGTAAGTAAATCAGCAGAACCAGGTCTAGACTTGAATGTTGTGTAAGTCAGTAAGAAGCTTAGTAAAGATCTGGGTGATATCCAGGTATCGCGGTCTCTGGCAGATTAAGCAGCACTGGTATAAAAAAGGCATGTTTATCACAATAGGGGATGTTTTGCAGTCTCCTGATTCGGAACACACTTACCACACAAATTCTGAAAGTCATTCCTTGAGCTGGTGTCTTAAAGCAAATGCTGGAACAGGTTTCTACTTAGACAAATCCACCGATATTAGTAGCTAAATGCTCTTACTGTTTACAAAGCACAGTAAATCATACTTGTGGAATTTATACAAGATTTAGTCTGTCGATTCTATTTTATTACATCATATACTTCAGCGAGGTGTCATTTATTTTCTTGTATGGTGAATAAACAAGCTTATCTGCATCAGTTTTGGTGTACCTCCTACTTGTTTAAGCTGCTTATTTTGTGATGCATTGATTCCCTCCTGGAGAAAAAGGAAGAAATGTAAAATTATTATCGGGAAGCAAAATTATTTTATTTGTTTTTATGTGGGTCAATTTACACAGTTCACTGCTTTATTTTCTACAGAAAATGTCACTGTTGTATACTGTGGTCTCAATTCATATGGAAAAAGTCCTTTTGATGATCAGAGCTAGACCACTCCGTTGAATCTGTAAGTAGGTTTGATTTATTTTGACCACACTGTGCTGTTTTTAATCCCTTCAGATGACAGGTGTCTTGAAACTGAACTCTTCAGATGCTGTATTTCCTTACAGCTTTTGGTTTAATGGGCTCAGATATTTAAAACTGGTAGATGACATTTAGTGTCAATAGGCTTTATTTGTATTAGCTAAAATTACTTTCTTATCAAATTGATATGGAATAAAAGAGTTTGTCACTGTAAAAATAATGATACAATGACCAAAAAGCTCCTAAAAAGAAAACTTGAGTCCTCTCAGTTTCAGTATTTTATATTTTGGTGGTATTCTTTTTGTTTTATTTTTTTTTGTGGGTTTTCTTACCTTTTTTCAAATTTAGCAGTGTTAGTATGTTCTATTCTTGCTGTGAAAGAAGAAAATCTTGCAGTAAGACTTGAAAAGCCACAAGAAAGACAGAAACCAAGCCAGAAAGTAGAGGAGACTGTTAGACAAAACAAACTAGAACTTAGAAAATGGAAAACAGAATGTGTGAATGAGGCTATAGGGTGAAAGACGTAGCTGAGGCTGTGAGTGGTGCAAATAAGCTAGCTGTGGTTAAGTTGCTCTGCAAAATCTGAACAGCAAAATATAAAGTGGAAAAAAGCTAACTGAGAAAAAGGTCATCTTGGAATCTGTTCAATAAAATCTGAGACCCAGTAACTCTAACTGAAAGCAGCATTAAAGTAATGTGGAAGACAGAAACGTAAGAAATGCCACGCAAAAACAATCCAGCCCTCCATGTACTCCAGTATTCTGTTTTTAGCAGTGGTAGAATATGTTTCAAAGAAAGCTGCAAGAAGACATGTGGTAAGCAATTATAAAATCTGCCCTGAGGAAAAAGTTTCTTCCCGCACCCCCATCAGTTACGGGTTTGTTTATGCCCTGAGGCATAAGGATTAATATTCCTTCCAAATGCTTTTGTTTTATAAAGCTTTATTTTTTCATAACAATATTCATTTTTTATTATTATTTCTAATCTCACTGACCCTCTGGAAGCCAGGGTGCTTGCACTTATAAATTCTACCATATAGTTATTTATTCTTTGTCAGAAATACACTTTCACATCTTTAAAGGGCAGCTGAAATAACTGGGTGCTTGCTCCCTAAGACTTGCTGAGATCATCACTGGCTGAAAACAACGATGAATTCACAAAGCAAACCTAATGGTAGGGAAGGAGAGAGATGGAAGTTGGAGAGAACAGATAACAAAAGCACTGTTTCACCAGGTAGTTGCCATTTTTTTCTGGACCTTGCAGCTGCTGCTTACTGACGGTAAATGTGACAAACATTAACTACAAAGAATTCTATGTACTAATCTGTTCAGATTGCTTAAAATGTTACTCTCTGATTTTCAGTAAGTATGACTTGACTAAAAGCAAAACTCGCAAGCCCCACAGTCTTAAGTTGTCACCGGAGAATCTGCAGCAGTTGTGGGAAAACAGAGGAGGCTTGCAACTCTTTTTTGGACAGAATAATTACTTAGACTCGTAAAGCTTACTCAATCTATATGTTGTCAGTAAATGACGTGAAAATGTATTCATACTTATGGGGAAGTGTTTTCTGCAGCAGTTGCTCTACAATAGAAGGCTGGATCCTGAAAACGTGGGTACGTGCATAATTCAATAAATATAGTTCAGCAGGACTGTTTGTGCACGAGTTAATTTCTACATTCAGAAATTTGTAAATTGCAATGAGGATCTACAATGGAAACACCCTAATATTGAGTCAGTTATTGAGACTACTTTTTTTCCAATTGTTTTATGTCTTATATGCAAGACGGAATGTAGAGGCTAAGCTTAGCTGGCCAAGCATTACAAACTAAATTAAGCCTCTCACATTCTCAATTTTTGAAAACATCAGTATGGAAATATTTTGCATTTTTCTCTCAACATTTGAGCTCTTAAGATTCAATTTTTATTATTATCTGCTATTTTACTATTTTTCTGAAAGTGAGTAAATATGGATATTTTCTGCTTTTTCAATGAACGATTTGATATGTATCTCACGTACAATCATATACATGTATATAAGAACAGGAATTGTGATAAACATCAAGCCTCAAAGGAGTTCTAAAAAATTTGAAAGACCTAATAATTCTCTGGTGATCGATGCCCATCTAGTATATTCTGAAATACACGCTGGTTAGAGGAATCTCTCCTGGCCCAAGTGTTTCCCGTCTATGAAAAGTAAAGTAAGAGAAGGAACAGATCAGATGTTGCAGGAGGATAGGAGGAAATGGGAACATAATGACCAATAAAGGTCTTAGCTGTGGCATTTAACCACAGAGCTACAGTGGAGGTAATGAAAAGCTCTCTTGCTTCTGGTGATGCTTAGGGAGCAATTAGAGAAAGATAACCTTCTTGAGTTCTTGATGCCAAAGAGCTCTGCTGCTGTCAGTCTTTTAAATGGCCTGTGTGGCCTCCAAGCAGTGACCTACAAAAAAGAAAATGACCAGCTATTTTTTCCTTCTGCTTGCTTTCTGCACCAATGTACGTCCCATGGTTATACAAACAAATTCTTTCCTTTATTGTCAGTACTCTTCATGATATAAATAGATATTTACAGAGGAAGAAGGGCTACTGATAAGATACCAAGTAACTCCTCTCCCTAAAGCTCCCACCTCATACAATTCTTTGGCCTCAGATATTTGCAGTCTGCTTTGCAAGTCTCTTCGTATTGCTATGCCTATGTCAAAATCAGGTCTGCAGATTCCAGCTGAGAACATCTTGTAGTTTAGGTTATTCTGAAGTCTTAGAGACTCATTTTGTTTGCAAACTGATCCTAATGCTATTTTTTATTGACCCTTGCAATAGATAACACTGGAAGATATATAATGTGGGTTGTTTTGTGCCTTTTTTTTTTTTTTTTCTCCTGTCTTTAATTCCTTGTGCAGACATTTTCTGCTCCTTATGTGAGAGCCACGTTTATGCCCAGGCTAGAGGAAGTTGCCATTTTGTGTTTGTGAGTATAAAATTTCAATGAACTTTAATAAGGAGATGTTTTTTTCAATTCCTTGAATCATAGCATTTGTTTAACTCTAATTATGTTAACAGTTTCAGTTATGATTTAGCTAAATAGAACGATCTAAGCCTTGGCAACAGACGGATTTAATGTTTTATCTAAAATTTTTGAGCGGCGTCAGGTTTTGCTTTCGGTGAAGCAAGTTTGTTAGAAAAGGCTTAGCTGTATAAACAGAGAAATTGAACAGGACACTGATTGTATCATAGGGCTGACTGATAGGTGCATAATGATGAGCTGTTGCCTATTAACTGCAATGTGCATTTAAGCAAGTCCATTCTTAATCAGGAGAGCCCTTTGGCACCTGGGTCTCTTTAATGGGTCTCTTTAATTATTCCTTTAAGATCCACTGGCTTCAATCTATGCACTGCTTTTGAGCAGGAGTGTTTTCCTGATAATAGGGCATGAGTAACTGTTTCTGTACTGAATGCTCATTTTAGACATAATAAACCAAAGCCTTCTAGACCCCAATTATTTTAGAAGCAGGTGTTGTTCATCGTCCTAAAGCATTTTCTTGTTGTGTGATTTATGCTGTTTACAAACTACGCGTTGTCATTTAGGTCAAAATTCCGCAGTTAAGAGGTACCAAAAGGCACATTTACTGTGCAAATCAAGCGTAGCAGCTAGGATGGAGCTCAAGAACTGATTAAAATCTATTGAGGAATTGCTAGGACTTCTGGAATTCCAGAAAAGCCAAAAAAATAAGACTCTAAACCTAAACCTTTTCTGTTTTAACAGATGATTTCAACTAGAATTTGTATAAGATTTTGTGTTGTGAATATTGTGGTATGAGAGGGTTTAATTTTCTCCTTTATTTCAGCTGTTTCTACATGAGATAGCTACACTCTTCACAAATAACATATCCGGTATGTTATTTAGTTTTATGCGTTTGGGATGTACTTCACCACACCATGTAAATACCAAACAGGGAATTGCAATAGCAAAGGAAGTTGTATAGAATGAAAAGATGTTGTTTTAGAGAGTGGGAGAAAAGTGACATGGACAACTATTGGCAACAGCATTTCAACTTCTGTAAGAAGACTTCAAGACTCCTTCTGAAGGAACCTTAACTAAAGATGTAGAATTAAATGGAAAATGGCATAAAGACAATATAGATTTACAAGAGCTAATGCATACCACAAAGACATGGTGTCTTTCCTTGGTAAAATAATTGATTTTATTGACAAAAAAATACAATAGAACTAATCTATCTTGAGTTCAGCGTAGCGTTTGATTTAGTGTCTCAAGGACAATTATTATTTCAGCTTGAGAAGATACAGCAACATTGTGGGGTGGGTAATGGCTTAAGTTAAAAGAAAGGTGAGACAGGTAATGTTGAAAAGGGAAGGAGTAGCCTGAAAGTTTGTTACCAGTGGAAATTTTGGAGGCCTGATCTTGAGAAGGATTTTATTGAATGTTACTGCTAATAGCCCTGGCATATGTGATTAGAGCGTGTTGGTGGGAATTACTACTGAAACTGCTTCCATGCGGGAGGCAGACTGGAATTTTCATCAGGTAAAGCTAGCATAGCAGCCTGGTAAAAAGTACAGGATTTTATGGAGGATCTATGTAAGTACGAGTGTGACAATGGAGTAACATTGGCTAATGAGGACTTATTTGTTTGGCTGAGAATTTTTTTTTTTGCCAGACTTCTTCAGTAATACCATTCAAAAAAACCTTGTTTATAGGAAAACTGTAATGTAGAGAAGACTGTTTTTGGAGATTCAAATTGCCTGAGTTATAAGAAAGGTGTAATTATTGCCATTTTATATTTCACTAATGAGGTCTTTATTCTTTTTAGAAAATAAAGTAAAAACTTATACTGCATCAAATGATCACTAATGTGATACAAGAACGATAGAAGAAAAAGGCATTCAGTTTCAGAATCACCGATTTTCAGAATGCATTAATTTGCAATTGAACAAAAAATACGTTATTTTTGTAAGCCAAAAATCTCAGTGCACGTGGTAAATCCTGTTCCCATGAGCACAGTGAGAGTATCTAAGTGCAATACAGATCTATGTAGGAGGAGGTCAGGATTTTTCTGTACTTCCTATGTCAGTTTTAAACATACTGTAATGTGCATTGCAACATTTCTCAGTTGCAATATTGTCAGTTATCTTAGAAATTAATTTACATATTGGCTTATTAATAAGGATATTTTTGAGATTTATTCGAACAGGTCCTGGATATTTTTCAAAAAATCTAAGACTGAAATGCCAGAGATTTTTAAATAATCATAAGTACTGTATGAGAGAGATGTTGCGCTTGCAAGAAAAAAGGAGTTCTGCTTGGTTTTAAGGCTGTTTCAGTAGTAGTGTAATCCACAATATCTGTAAAGTGCTGTTTATGTTGCTGTTGTCAGCTGCTACTTTGCAGAGTACCATTGGAGTAATATTTACTGCAAGAAAATATTCTTAAAAGGCAAAGTCAGCTACAAAACAAAATCAATTATGGGGCTTTCTTTAGATGAGTTTTGAGGTGCAATTGTATCTGCTTTAACTGGAATTAGTTGTGCATGGAGAGCATTCACAGTATATGGCTCTGCCTCAGGGTATTGTCTGACAAAATGCAGTGGGTCTGGAAGTAATACTAGCGTAAGAATATTGGTCCAAAGCTTAAATAGATAATAGTATTTGCTGATCTTTTGCTTAGGTGCTGTTTTGTTTCATTCTATGCAGTGAAGTCATTTTTGGCCACTAGATGGGACTGTACAACTTCATGACATAGTATTAACAACATTTGAGAGTTTGTTTTACTTGTGATTAGTGTTTTTTCCCTGAGACTTTACTGAGAGTTGTGTACCTCTCCTTCACAAAGTGTGAAAACAGCAGAGCCTCTTACAAATGAGAATCTCCTTAACGCTGGCGAGAATGAGAAAAAAAAACCCAAACATTGCAATCTATCCCAATAAAAGAGCCAGCGTGCATATAAACCAGTTTTAGAGTTGTAAAAAATGATATTATTCTCAGTGGAGAGTAACATCTCAATCATGCTGCTTAACAATACCCTACTACTACGTTTTTATTCTTCATCTTTTTCCTTGGAGTGCAGTTATCTTAGTTGTTAACCACTGAATCTGACTTTCCAGACTATGCTTTTGTGCGCGTTTCTTTTTAATCAGACAAAGTTCTGTGATATTTTACTAAGGTTAAGATACTATAAGAAGTAAAAGAACAGAAAGCCAGTTATCCCTTTTCCAGCTAGTTTGTTACATTCTTCTTTTGTTTTCTTGTGATTAGATTCAGAGTGATCTGGAGTCTGATGTAGCAGTAAGGCACTTTCTACTTTGATGAACTCAGTGGGCTTCATTTCATTGTGAAACAATATTTTGCAGATGGAAAACTGGTCCTGATTGGTTGTTGTGATTTTAATGCTTATTTTTCCTTTTTTTTTTTCCATTTTTCTTGTTCTTGATTGCAGAATGGTAATTGTACTTGATTCTTTCTGTCTGATGTCTAAAGATATTAAATTTAATCAGCACAGGGGAACACATTTAAATCCCAAGGCTGTTTTAATCTGAAATATGCAGGAAAGGTCTTGACCTCGGTAGGTTTGATGCTGAATTTATTTTGGTTTCTTAGTGGAAATGGGAACTTGAAGCTCTTTGACCATCTGTTTAAAAGCAAAATAAAAGGAAACAAAGCAGAACTTGTATTTATTTATTTAGTTAGTTAGTTATGGAATATTCTGTAAAAACATGTGGAATACACTTATACCTCGAGGCTCAACTCTAATGAGATAGTGATTTTACTAGTCCAGTCTTTCTATGGAATATGCTACATAATTTGCTGCTATATCTACAACGTGTATTTAACGTGGCTTTTACACCCAACTTTAGGCACTGAAAGCTGTCTAACTTTTGATTTATTGAATCCCAGTGAGAATTTTTACTCTAAAACAAGAATCCAGAGGATCACAATATTATAATTCTGCTTCATGCAGGCAGCACAGAGACAATACCATTAACAGATGGAAATGTCACAGCTCTTCCAGCTGACTTGCATATACATTGACGAAGTGGGATTAAAAACTAAATTCCACCGGTAACTCACAGAAATGAAGTTTTGGTAGAGGTGTACTAGTCCATTACAGTTACTCAGATACTCCAAGCAGGACAGAGAGAGATTCCTAGGTTCCAGTGGGTGCCACGCATACATAGGCTCTAGAGATGTCTCAGAAATGCCTTATAATTATTAATACAGATAAACTGATTATCCTGCTCTGTTCCTGGTTGTCTTTGAACATTTCCAGAAAGAGGTTGTCAACTAACTCAATCGATGTGGTTTCTAATCCTTACTGCTGATCTATAAGGTGTGTATGTTCCTGTGTACAATAGATACCTGGAGATATATAACCACATTCTGTTTATGTAATGATAATTCAAGAATGGTTAGGATATTTTCTTATATATTTGAAATTAATAGTCTTAACATTGACTGATACTCAGGGTTCGTTGGGGATGAAGAAACCTGACTGACATGGTTCTTTTCAAAAATCTACAAATACTCCTGGCTCAGCACTAAAACACATGGTCTGTGTGTATGAAGAAACGGACAGTCTGTATATACCATACAAAGAGATAACAGGTAAGTGTGTTTGTATAAATATGTATGTGTATTTACGTGTGTATGCTTTTATAAGTGTATGTTAAAGGCTATGTTTCCACACACTGTCCTGGATGCATTTAGAATTGTTCTTAGTGTCACAGGTACCCTGGAAAAACTGACAGAATTGTTTCTGCAGTAGAGCGTTTCATTGGTCAGCTTGCTTTGAAAATGAAAATTGGATTCCGCTCTGCATGTTCTGTTTCACAATCAACTTCAAGTACTTGGTTTCCAGCAACATCCCACAAAATGGAATGAGCCATAGAGGTGAAAATGCATACCGCAGCTGCAATCTCCCAGCAGGAATTTCCCAACCAGAGATGCCTGGCACTGCAACACATACTTATTTATGTCTCAATTTCTTGTCGCTAACAGGATGTATGCAAAGAGGGAAGAGTGCAGGGCATTATTGTTTCATGTCTGAATCATGATCAGAACTGGATCAGACCTATATGATCCCCTAACATCCAGGAAGCCAGACCAGTGTTGAGAATATTCTTTGCTCCTTCCTCAGCTTCATGAAGCAGCAGGTATGTGAAAAAAAACAAGCTTTGTTTTTTCTTTTCCTCCCTCTTGAGACACTTACTTTTTTTTTTTAACGGAGATTTTGTCATTATTTTCTTCCAGCAATAGCTTAGACTTTTATACTACCCTCCACCAAGGGAGATTATTACTGCTGCTCCTGTTGTTTAGCTAGAGTAGAAGCCAAGAGCTGCTGCTGATCTAGCTGTGAGAGAGACTCTTTTCCTTCCTTGTTTCTGATGCTCACAAGTGTGTGGTCATTTTAATCAGCTTGGCTGCTAGGGAGAAAATTTTCTCTTGAGGCAGACATGGTTTTGAATTAGAATTCTCGATTTTCTGAAAATACACGATTACTGTTGCTTTTTAGAAATCACGTATGGGTAAAACTGAAACGTTCTGTTGGCATTTGTGTTTACAAGCTTGAGGTTACGTGGGATTTTGTGCAAATCTTGTTGACCTTTGCCCTTATGTGGAGATCTGTTCTGAGTAACTCACAAGCTGTGTTTTGGGGAAAACCTCCCAGTGGTAGTATGGAGGTTACTTGTAAGGGGGTGAAGTTAGCTGTTCCTCCAGGTTTATGCAACGTCAAGACGTCTGGCAAGGATGTTTGTTTAACAGGACTTGAGATAAATTGATGGCATCTGCTGATGGAGCTGAACAGGCTGCTTAGCCCATCAGTGACGTGGGGTATGAACAAGTGCTGCCTTCAAACACCGTTTCTGAAGTCTGAGGGGGTCACCTGCTCCTCTGAGAGAGGACAACCTCTTTCATTGTATCATAGCCAGAACAAACTGATGAACAAGTGTTTCATATGCTAGTAGTTGCGATGGTGTTTACTGAGTCAATGAGGTTGGCTCTCCCGTGGGGTGTTTTGTAATGTCAAACCTGCCCTGACTGTAAGGGTTAAATTAGTATTTAGAGATGTGGGTGCTGGACTTGGAGAAAGGAAGGAAGAATTTCAAGATTTCCCTGTATTGTAAATGTATTAACTGTGGCTTCCCTTCTTTTTTATCACATCAGAACCTATTACTCTATCTAATGGTATGGATTTTGCAGAGAAATACTTACCTGACTTGAGTTACAGGCTAAGTGAATCAATGCGCCCTGTTCCCTGGGGCGCAGTAATCATTATAAATTTGGTACTAGATGACTCACGCAGAGCCCAAAACACTAACGTGCTTCTTCAGAAGGGTAAAAGGGTTCATCTTTCCATTAGCCTGTTTGAAAGTTTGCAGTAAAAGGAAAAGAAATGGGTTCTGATGATCCACATCAGCCAGGAACACCTTTTGGACTCAAAAGTCCTGAAGGCTTTTGCAATATGTTCATTTTGTGATAGTATTGAGGCTAAAAATATAAGACACTTAGGAATGCATCAGCCGATGCGTGATCTCAGCAGAGAATAAGAAAGCCAAAACACTTGAGGAATTGTTTGAAGATACCTCTCCTATCTCTTAGTGGACAGGGAAGCTCTGAATTTTGTGTAGCACAGATCTGAAGAAGTTAAGTTGGGCTGTAATTCATGCCCCTAAGAATGTGCTGTTTTTTTTGTTTTTTTTTTATAATCTTTGCATTGCAGAGATTAAAAACAAGCCATCAAAAAAGCACCAAAAAACCCAGCACAAATAGCTCTGGGAATTGTGTTCAGCTTTCAGACAGGATGCATTCTTTGTGCCTCTAGGAAAAAATACACTTTTTTTACGTATATACTTAAGAATTAGGTACACGTGGATAAACGGAGCTTTCTCTATTACCAGCAAGAGGAGAGGGCTTATACTGTGTTATTTTCTTGCTTGTGAGACATCATCAGGTTTCAGCAGATGACTTCAGAAAACAAAGCAAAAGTAAAAAGCCCAGAGCACTAATGTTTTAATTTCTGCACTCATTTAGTGTGCATTATTCCCTTAAGCTGTGACTGGTCATGCTAAGGGTTACCAATAGGGTGCCAAAGTGTGTACATATGAAATTTGAGTATGTTGAAAGGATGGTGGAAAGGCATGGCTAGAGACTCTTAGGAGCTGTGGAAGAGTTGGACCTGCTAAATTAAAGCAAACAGAGGAAATTATTATTAAGTTGAAATGAAGATAACATACTTGGGGGTAAGCCTTGCACAGCAATATGAGCAAGCAAGTCGTAATGAAGCTGAGACCATCGTAAGGTAATTACAGCTGTCTGTAAAGTTCAGTCCTTTTCTGATAAGATAGTCAGACCTGGAAAGGTGTGGCTTATGCACTAGCACTAAAAAAGTCTTTGGCCTTAGTCTCTGAGTACAAAAACTAGTCTGTTTTCGTTATTTACAGAAGATTGGTGTTAGCTGAAACTGGCTATAAGCCACTTACTGCCATTGCTGAAAGGAGTCTGGCAAACAACTTCTAGTGAATAAAAACATCACTTTCAGCTGCAAATGGATGCTTTTCAGAAAATAAGAGCTGCAGAAGAATATGGTGATTGGGGATGGGTATTCCTCGATTACTTGACTGAAGGAAATGGTTTGTACTCCAGAACTTGCTTATATACCTGACAGTTGGCTACAAAGCAAGCAAACAGACCTGCTCTAAAAAAGCAAAACAAGGGGTTATTCCTAGTACTGCCACCACCATCTTCTGGGTGTAACATAGACCATTATCGCTAGTATTCAAGTATTGTAGTAAAGGATGCTTCGTTTTAAGAGTCCTGAACAGGTACAGAAAAATATAACAGGGAGATAACAGGGTGATGCATAAGTGAAAAAATCTAGGGGAATGATATTACGTACACCTATGAAGATTAAAAGAGATTCATAAAGATCTGTTCCAAACATCAAGAATAGGGGATAGTTTAAGTACTTTAAGAACAATAGTTCTCATAGACATAGAAAATACGGCTTTCGGAGTGATGTAGGCACAGAGGTTTTTGCACTTAGAAAAAAAATCAAAAATCTCTCTCTACCTTTGTTTTAATTGTTGTGCTGTTTTGCTCTCTTCTATTGTTAGAATTGCTTATTTACACATAAGTACATTCTGTCGACATCAAATGCATCCTCATCAGGCATTCAGTGTATTATGTAGTAGTTCACAATGAAGTTCAGTTTTCAGGGGTTATGAGATGAACCACTTCTTACCTGGTATATTAAAAACATTCATGCTACATCTTTTAATACTAGAATAGCAGAAACTGTGTGTGTATTGTTACTTGCTGCAAATTTTATCAATTTTAAACTACAAAGTAGTTGCAGTCCCGAACATGATTACAGCCTGGGTGAGGAGTGAGTAGAGAGCAGCCCTGCAGAGAAAGACTTTGGGGGTTCTGGTGGATGAAAATGCTGCTGAACCAATCTCTCATGGTGGGGCTTATCAATCCAGAAATACACATACTACTGAACTCTCTTGTTCCTAGCAGAATGTCTTGGAACCAGCTTTTTTTTTTAATTTATTTATTTATTTTTTTCCCCCCTAAGTCAGATGGTGGTGTGGGTGGTACTGAGTCTTTGGAATTCCACGAGCATTTTGGGTTGGCCCTTGTGGTCAGTAATTCTGAAAAAATGATCTGGCACTTTCTTGGAAGGGTAGGAAGGTGGGGACCACGTTTGGGACAAAGCTAGACTCAGGATAAGCCAAATGCTTAAAATATAACAGTCCCTTATGGAGAGCTGTCTTCATTTTTTCACTCCCTCATAACCATAATTCATATTTAAACTCCTGGGGTCCTAAGAAGAACCAGAATGTGACTCACCAGAGAAGTGGGAAGGTTTCCAGCAGATCCTCAGCAAGCTTGCTATAAAGGTTGTTTCATTACAAACTCTATTCAAATACCTACTTTTACCTCTGGCAATGTTAATTTTCAGGTTTGCTTCCAGCTCTTTCTGAAATGTCAGGCTCAGGCTGGTAAACTGCTAGATGAGCTCTTGCAGATATCTCTGCAGAGGAACAGGATAACATCTGGCAGGCAACAGATACTCTATTTTAGGATTGCCTGGCTGCAGGGAGTGTCCCTGAGGAAGACTTGCAAAATGCTGTACTGTCGGATGATGTGAGCCTCCCTGTGACTGTCACTCTCTGGTGACAGTAGATAGCTGGAATGACCTTCCCAGGGGAAGCTAGACCCCTCCTCTCATGAGAATGTGCAGAAAGCACCTGCAGATCGAACATCTGTCTCTAAGGAATCCCTCACAGCAGGAGAATTTTGCACTGCATGCCCAAAACCTTCTTGAAAAATTGATTTTGGATAGGTTGACTGACATGTGTAAGTCAAACTGGGATGGGAGAGTGACAGTAAAAACACGAGGAAGTAATGGGACAGATTGCAGGTTCTTGCGTTGTGCATGGTGGATGAACAGTTGGACTGTCCTGGGACAATCCAAATCACCTCGCTTTGTGCTTTCCATGTGCTCACAGCCAAGGCCACACAGCCTTGGCCTGTAGGTGTGTTAGGCGTGTAATGGGTGCACGGGGGGATCAGCTAGGCCAAACTACTTATTGATGTCACAGGTACCAGAGGCATGTGGCTCAGAAGAATAGTAACCACAACAATGTGGTTGCAGGGGATCACACATATGCATGACTGTGGCTAGAAATGTCAATTGGGCTTTGTCATCTCAAATTCTGACTGAGTTTGCAGATTTTCAGCTGAATTTTCAGTAATGGGAATCTGGGAATCTCTGTATGTGGCTGAGAGAGTTGGGCTTGGGACCTAAACTGAGGGGAATGTTGTTGCTGGGTTTCAAAGAGCTTGGTGAGACTGCAGGCACAGCAATATGGCTCCATCCCTCCGACAGTTTTTGATTATGGATGAGAGACAAGATCGTGCTGCACTCACTTCCTCTTGTATAGTTAGATCCTAGGGAGCATTTCAGGAAAGATACATTTCCAGTGCAGAGAATGTCCTCCCTTGTAGGGCTGCCAGCAGGGAGGTCGTGTAAATGACTGTCAGGAAGTTGTTGTGGGAACGTGCTCTACATGAAGCTGTTGTGGCAGTAGGGTATAGTTTGTGATACTGGTGTCAGAAGCCATACTGGGCTATCTAGTGGAGTAAGTTTTAAAAGATAGAAACATTTTCTTGTGCAAAGAGTCACCCAAAGTGCCAGAGTCCTGTATAACATACACTAAGGACCAAGCACCAACTAGCTTTTGTATTCAGAAGTAGTAGAAGGCCTTCAGAGAGCTTTCTGTAGATGAGCTAGGTGGTACCAAGGCTGTTGCTAAGCTTAAACTGATGAATCAACAAGCTATGGGACTGGTGGAGTTACAAAAAGAACTGGTGAGTTGAGAGGACCCCAAAAATTAGAAGATGGACAAAACCAATAAGGACTTAATTTACCTTAAGTGTAGCTTGGAGCATGCTGCTTCATCATCATATGGTGACTTTTTTTTTTTTTTTTTTTTCAAAACAGATTAGAAAAAGTAAAAATGAACTACAATTTTAAAGTAGAAGACCACAGAGAGTTGAAATGATTCATTTGGAAATGTGAACACTAATATTTCCAAGCTCTTTAATGTTTCTTATTCCAAAATTTTTGGAGTAGAGGGGACTGAAAATTTACTGATCTGGGTTAACAATTTGAGAATTATTTCAGCTCTTTCAAATCTGCATATTTTGATGAAAGAAACCAAATATTGAGACTTAGCTGTACATTTGATTCTAGAAGATAGGAAATGATTAATATCTTGCCACACCTTTGAAAATTTTATGTTAAAAGTCCAGTGCAGTTAAGAATTAACCTGAGAGCCAGACAATTTCATATCATGGACTGTGTGCTCCAAGAATCCAACTGACATAGAAATAATGGTGAGGAAAAGCAAAAAGGATTATTTATTTTATTTTGGTCATCTTGCTTGCTGAAGACAAGTTGTATTTATTCTGCTCTGACCTAAAGCAATTTGTTTGGTAATCAACACTGAAGAAAGACCATAAGGCAACCGTGAGCAGAGGATTCGTGTGGGATCACAGATGCTGTTCCCAGCAGGCTCTCGCTGTGTGAGAATTGTGTTCATCTTTTATGTTCGAGAGCAATCTTCTCTAGCTTTGCCACTCACACATTTACTCTCATAGTGTCTTACATACAAATTTAAGAAATGTAATCACAAATTCTCTGCATCAGCAAAGTTTCCTTTTGCAGGAGCTTCTGCGTTTTCTATTCAAGACTGAAACTGTAATAAATACGTTTTAAATATTCCAGTTCTCACTAAGAAAAAATACAATCTTCTTTACAGTGTTTTATGTGTGTCCTTAATCTAAGTTCAGATCTTAGATTTGATTAAAAAAAAAAAAAAAAGTACAAAAACCTGTGTTCAGTAATGAAGGTAAATGGCACATAAAAAGTGGTTTTTTGAGTTCTTACAGTTCATTTCTGAAGTAGAGATCTTTCCTTTTATGGCTTGATTATAACCTGCTAAGACTCCTGGGATAGAATTCTAACATAAGTAGGTTTGTCCTTAATACATTCAAACCTCATCAATTTTGCTTAAATGATATTCAAGCATGAATGTTAACTACTAGAAGTATGGGCTCCGGATTTCTGTAATCGCTGTGGAATCACTGGGGAATAAGGAAGATGAGATTCTTTTATGGTTCTGGCTGCGC
Source organism: Penelope pileata (assembly GCA_013396635.1). Classification (NCBI taxonomy): domain Eukaryota; kingdom Metazoa; phylum Chordata; class Aves; order Galliformes; family Cracidae; genus Penelope; species Penelope pileata. Next base: position 112,720 of record WBMW01003428.1, on the reverse strand, counting down.
TGTTCAACAGGGACATTGTGCAAATCACTTGATTTAATAGACACCAATTCTGAGGTAAGTAAAAACAGGAGAAAAAGTCTCCCAAAGAGCCTTTTTGCATATAGTTTTAAGGAAGGTAGTTTACTCACTATGATACTGCTTTTACTCTTTCAATTTTTCATTATAAATATTGTGTGTTCCTTGCCTCTTGCTGCAACATTACACAGCATTTGAGGAAAGGTATGTGTTCTCAAAAAGTACTGCAGCTTTATATTGTCAAGCAAGGAAATATGTCAGGATCAATCCAGAGAACTGCACCAGCCAGTGGACTGTTTTCCACACAGGACTTCTGATAAATACTTTTATATTCATATTGCTTGTTATATATCTGGAGAAACTTAGAACATGTTAACTGCTTTTTGCTTTTTGCTGTGTACTGTTGTGTGATTTGTGTAAGGAATGGCCCTCTAAGAAGCATGCATAGGAAGAGCTTCTCTGTAGTGTAAGCTGGGAACGTCCTGATATCTGATGCATCCTCTCTGTTTTGACGTTTTGCTCTTTACCTTTTGGCTGGTTTGTTTGTTTTTCATAGTTGGTAGGTTGCAGTCAGTCTTTTTATCAGACTTTTCCTCTTCTCTTTCAACAGCTTGACCTTTTTGTACAGATTTCAGTTGTAGACACCTTTACAACAGCCGAGTTCAAAGGTGCTGCTCTGTATTCCCTCACCTCTCTGGAGATGTGTGCTGTAGTTCATGAGTCAGCCTGCAGCTTCACTTCCCTTCCTCATATGTAGGGTGCCGAATCTGAGACATTGCCTGGCTCAGAGACTTGCCTGTTCTTAGGAAAAGAGCTAAACTTGATTAAGAAGGATTATTTCTGAGATACTTATGAGTTGAAATTACATGATCTGCAGATAGGTTGAGATTCAGAGCACTTGCTTGCCCTGCAGCATTTTAGCTTCTCAGTCCAAATTGTAGCTCAATATTCGTTTTTCATTGTACCTCAATTTAATAGCCTAAATAATTTGCTAACACAACTGATGGAAGCAAGCAGAGCAGTTGGAGGTGGGATTTCTGACTAGGAGAAAAATGAGGATAAAAAAACCCTCTATAAATTACATCATGACATAGTATTTTACTTTTTCGTATTGATGACATAACGACAGTAAAAATGCTCTGAGAAATATAACAGTAAATATTGAGACTTTAAACGACCGTATAGAGAGGAGAATTCTTTATTTTGTTAGAGAGAGTGAAGGAGAGGTCATGTCTCATATATGACCAAGTGAAGAGGCTTGTGTGAAAAGGGCAGAAGGAAACTCCAGGAAATCGGGGGGAGATTAGCATGTGGCAATTGTTGGTCGAGAGCTTTCAATTTGGGATGTGCAGTAAGTGGAAACTGGTGAAAGTAAGAATTGCATGGAGGCACATTTGAAAGGGCACTCTACCACTGTGTCAACTCTGTATTTGGGTGTATCTTCCAAGTTTGCATTCTTAACATGCTGTGGTCCAAGCTGTACTCGACTACAGCTGTGTTCCTCTAGCAAAAGCACTTGCATTTGATGAAACTACACCAGCTACTAGTCTGAGCAAAAGCCTTCAACATGATAAAAAGAAGCTGAAAAAAGATAACGGGCAGTTCAGATTACAGGAAGGCACTGAAAGTGAAATCCTATATGCCAGTTTTAAATTACCAGAGAGGACTTAGGAATCTTTTTCCAGTGATCATTAAATGAGAAGGAAGAACTTACTAGAGAATATCATTCTATTTTGGGTATACAAAAATCTTTGACCTTGCTGCATTATTCACTCTTTGAAATTGAGGAACTCAAAAGCATTACATTATATATAGGCCACTCTCTAAATTTTTTATCAGTACTTTTCTCCCAATGTTATTTTAAAGTCAACACAGCTAACAAAACCATTTGTTACTAACAATCAGAATCGTTGTTACTGAGTATTTGTTCTGTAACAGAATGCTGTTAGAGGTGTTGTTGGAATGACTGTTGTTGTTTACTGTGCTTTCCTGAGATGTGCAGAAGTTCTTTTCCATGGGGAAAAAACAATCACTAAGAATTACTAAGGGCAAGAAAAGAAAATACAAGCTATGGTATAAAAGCAAGGTGCCTGATAAACACACTGGTCATGATGTCAGAATTAGTTGCTGTGAGTGAGTAGTTGTGAGGTCATAGTGTAAACAGTGTCAGAAGTAGTGCTTCTAAGAAACAGTGGGCACAGTTCATCTCTCATGGCAATGTAAACCAGAATTTCTTTTAAGAAGTACGCAGCTGTGGTTCAAAGTGAAGGCCAAGATTCCTGTCTTTCTAGTGTTAGAAAAAGAATGAATATTATGGTTGCCGGTACTTCTGTTCAGGACTGGAAAGAGAAATGTGTGTTTTACTGAATTCATAGAAAAAGTAACATTCATTAACAATAAAATAAAAGATGCTGTCATTGCCCATTACTTGGTTGTTTGTAAACTGGACATGATTGAAAGCAAAACAAAATAACAATGAAACCAAGAAAAATTGTATTTTGTATTTTCATTGTTTTACTATTTGAGATATGAATACAGAAATGGATTCAGATTTCCTATATATAATAAACTAATTATCACAGGCTTTGATCATATAAACAGCATTTGGCATTTCATCCTTTATTTGAACAAGGGCTGACGTTAGCTTTGGATTGCAAATTTTTCCATATAAGCTAAAGCTGTTCTTTTGAGTTATAATAAATATATTTGCAGCTTTACATAGCTGTGAAATCCCCTTGACAATCTTGAGCCTTTTCCTGTCTTTTGGAGCAGTCACATGAAAGCGGATAGAAACTGTGACTACTGGGAAGACAGTAGCAAATGACAGGGAAACAGCAGGCAAGACTTACACTGGAGTTCAAACGATGTCATGTTGTCAGTTAAGACATAAACTATTCTCTACTGCCAGTAATTTCAGTAAGAGTGGAGGACTATGAGCAGTTCATCAAACTTGGACTGTAAGTATTATTCCCCTGCTCAAAAATATCAAACTTAATCCTCCATTGCCCAACCCAAAGGATACAGTCTTTCTTCAGATAGTTAACATCCTCATTATGGAGGACTCCTTTTATACAACACATCATATGAAATATTAAGTGCATACTTGAAAAAGTAAACTAATGAAGACTAAATATGCAGTTTGTCTCATAGGACAGAAAGTGGCCAGGGGAAGTGGCAAGTTTGATTTATTTTCCTTCTTCATATCTTGAAGAAAAGGAAGTAATTGGCTTATTTCTTGATGGGCTCAAGCACATAGGTATTACAAAAACTGCCTTTCCATTACCTAATTAAATACATTTAATTCCAGTGTTCGCATTATAAACTGCAATAATTGTTCAAACTAGTAAATTTTATAGAAGGATCTGTGAACAATACTTCAAAATTTCCGAAGTAGGATTTTGGTCTGCACAACTCTGAAAAAGCAGCGTAGATATACTTTATGTTCACTAATTTTAGGAGGCCTAATACACAGAGAACCTCATCTTTAATGGAGTCTCTATACATCTGTGCAGAACAGCAGCTACTAATGGGCCTTTAAAATTGGTTTAGATATTATTACAGTAATTAAAGGCAGGTGGTCAATAACATTTTCCACAGTGTAACAAATTTAGTATATACATATGTAATCAAACGCTGATTTATTTAGTTATAAGATGATTTTGTGATTGGATAAAGATGACAGTAAAAAATGGTGGAGGAGAATTCTGATCTGAGTAGTGTCAGTGTTACTCAGTTGAAGCCTGTAATTAGTCTGGATTTATACCAGGATGGTATATAGTATTTAGACCACAATTTCCAGCTATGGATTCCAAACTATTACAATGAGAATTAAGTCTCAGTCCTGAAGCCTGACAAGCTGTTGTAAATGTGTTCCACATAATTTACATTCATAATCAGTTTCTTCTTGGAGACAATTCGCTTTCCGTTCAAGCTGGTGCATGTCAGCCCCGACAACAATTTGAGAGTTTTTGATATCATTGATACTCAGGTACAATAGTATGACAGATTGTAGGTGCTCCACATGCATGAAGCTATGACAAATTAAGGGCTGTATCTGCAAAGGGACTGCAGTGCAGCAGCGTTTGGTTTTGAAGAGCTCAATCTTTAGTATTTTGCCTTTGTGAGAGGATCTACATTCTCAGTTTGGTGTAAAACTGTTCAATGTGAGGAAATAAGTCCTTCTATAACTAAGGAGTTCAAATGCTCTAAATATCCTAAGAAATATCGGAATCAAGTATGGATATTAAAATTGTCTTTTTTTCTGCTTTTACACACAGAGACTGATTTTTTTAATCTTTTTTTGTTTGTATTGAAGCTAATGCCTATGTTTCTTCTTTTGCAGAAAATTCTGATTATATTGTAGAAGTGCCACTCCATACGTAGCTGCTTGGTAATTAGTACACTCATGCAAAATTTGTGAGACAGTGCAAGAGGACAGAGTGGGAATGATTGATGCCTGGGAGATATTACTCCCACATCTACCATCTACTTGGTCTTGTGTAATGATTAGCAAAGGGTTTGTTAAGGTGAGGCAAAGATTGTTGGAGTATCCTGCATATGATATCTCCCTTTTCAGGAAATAATTCAGTAAGGGAAAAAAAAATACGCTACACAAAAGAGAGGACATAAATCTCCAAATACTAGATATTTGAGGAGAGAGCTCAGTTCCATGCGATATGGGATGATCAGTGCAGGAGAAAAAGCCCTGCAAGCAAGAGTTCTTCATTTCTCAATGCTGGCAGAATTCAGTGAGAATTTAGTCAGATTTTCATCAGATGTAGTTCTCTGTTCAAAACACATTTCTGAGCATGCAGACCTGAAACAGCTAAGGCACTTCGTTAAGGAATTTTGGAATTAGGGGGTAATATGTTTTGTTACAGATTTCTTGAGCAGAATTTTGAACTAGATGTATGCATTTGTCTTTTTGTAGTCCTACTCCTAAATCTCTTCTCTTTCCAGGATGCAGCCTTTCCAGAGGCCATCCAAGAAGACAGTTTGTGGAGATGAATTAGTAGCTGTAGCTTGTTTAGCAATTAGTAAGCTAAACTTAAGCTTGTACTTGGAAAGTAGGCAGTACATGTGCAAGGAAACAAAGGAACATTATGGCCCTGTAACAGAAGACTTGGGATTTTCTTCATTTCTCAGGAAGATTCTGGACAAAGGGTGAAAAGGAGAACTGAAATGACTTGGCCTCTGTTTTGAGTTTCTATCAGTATTTTTCAAATAAGAATGAGCCCAAATGATAGTGTAAGGAGATATTCCTACACTATTTTTTGGCTTAACAGGGTGTCTCAATTAAGTCCAGCACAAAATATCTACAGTGAGATGATTTGGATAACTTCAGAGTCATAGTAAAACTTGAGTAGCTAATGGACTTCCATCCATCAAGAGCTGGACTGGTGCTAATGGCAATCTCAGTGAGTAATTACATCCAAGGGGTTAAAATCTATTTCAGTAATGCCTTCAGGTTAATGGAATTGATCTTGACCCTTCCCTTGCAGATATCCCTGCACAAAATTAGATATAAACTCAATGCAGTTCTCCTTGGTGTATGCTTTCCTTAGTTCTCCAGCAGAATGCACACCTCAGCTGATACACTTGATGTAGTACAATACATGTAAAGATAGGCTGTTCTAATTCAATAAGTTGTGGAAAGACAAACATAAATTACTTCTCTGTGCATGTGCATAAACATCTGCCTTATTTTCTCCCAGTACAATCTTTGCTTCAGAACCTGAGCACGCATCAATCTATCCACCTCCATGGAAGGTCTGCCTGATTTACAGCTTGTCCTTATTGGATAACTCCTCATTTAGCTTGTCGCTTGACTGATTTGTGTGTGGAAGACCTAAGGCACCTAAATACTGCAGGCAAATGTGACTCCCCAAGTTGTACTCAACAGCTGTTCTCTGTGCTGGATGCAAGTTCTCACTGAATATTTTATTAATTTCCTTGAATATGCACTAGATGTGTGCAAAAAATGGCCATTTTCTCTTGGATATAGTTGTTGACAAAATATACTGTCTTGATAAAGAAAAAACTCAGAGACACATCTCATAAGCTTTACCTTCTTTTATACTGACTTGTTCTTTGCTTTCAAAATGCCTCTGTCTGATTCATGCCACATTTAATTAAGTACAGCTAAACAACTATTGCTGAATATGTCATACTTCAGGGGGAAAAATAAATCAGTAAAATGGTGCCTTACGAAACTAGCAGAGCACAGTAAGGTTTGTCTGTATGTTGTACGCTAATAGAGCTAATAAAGTGAGAAATACACATATTAATATTTTCTCCTAGAATGTTTCACTATGGTATCTTCAATTTTCTTTTAAATTGATAGAGTTAAACTGAAAGAAATGTTGTTTCGCTTGCATTAGGCCTAGATTTATTAAGATGCCCCATCCTATTCCTAATCTAGCTCTCTAGAATGGAAAATGTTCTCCGCAATTTGTGCCATAATTTAAGGTAGCAGTTGTTTAAAAAAAAAAAAAAAAGTATTAACTTGTCAGTTAATTTTTTTTTTTTTTTTGTTCTGGGAATATAATAGGAAAAGGAATAACAAGTGGCAGAAATTTTAAATTATCTTATGACGATAGTAACAATTTTTTCCCTGAAATGTAGAATCCAAGGCAGTCAGTTTTTCTACAGATTTCTCAGAACAGTTTTTACTTTGGAGCCTAGGAAGGTATAAGGTCATACTACAGCCTTCCTCTAAGGATGAGTGCTTACAGGATCTTCTCCTCTACCTAGCTGCCTAATTTCATGAAACTTGCAGACATGCAATTATTTTTTGAGACTGTGTCACCTATCAAATTCTTCCGAAATTGTTCAGTACATACAGAATTTATTGAAGACACATTCAGACAGACTGTGGCACAGAGAAAGTTACTAAATCAGCTTTGTTTTCACAGGAAATGAGCTGAAGTAAAAACAGAGGAAAATCCACGATGAAGGATCCATCCGCGTTGGAGATCAGAGGTGAGGTAGCCTCCACAGCTGCCAGAAAAACTCAGTGAATCATGTTCTTGTTATACTCACCTTAGTTTATATTTTGAACGCACTATGTAACTTATCAATGGGCTTAAGTGATGACATTTTATTTCCTTCCGAGACCTGTTAACAACCTTGTTAGCGCTCTTGCTTTTCTAAGACGGAGAACTGATGTTACTATCATTATACAGAATCTAGAGGTCATTCTTTTTGGACTTAGAGTTGAAATCAATTTCCACTTTTTGCTTGGTAACAGAAGTGAGAGCATCAAGAGGCAGAAACATAATCTGACCTGAATCATGATCTATGAGGTATCTCTGACACATTATTCTGAAATCATTTTCAAAAGAGCCTGCAAATGGTGTAAGATTTGCAAAAAATGTGTTTATTTTATCATAGTGTAAAGTCATAACTTCTCAGTTTCAGTGTTTGACTACTTTGCTTGTAGTCTATGAAAACCTTTCTTAAAAATGTGTGTTAATGTGCTGCTATCATAATAAGAGGAGGAAAGATTCTGCATCACGGTAAGCTTTCACTTAGCTAATCTGTGGTTTGTTAGATACTTAGGTATAACCAAGGTGTAAGCAGTTGTAGAGCCACAGTGAGTTCAAGTGAAAGGATAGTAAAACAATTCATGTGGTTAAAAATTACAGTTCCACGTGGGAGCTTCTAGCTATTGAGCTGGAGAAAAAATATTAGAAGTGATTAAATAAATAAGCCTCAGAACGACTCATCCACCACTATATTTTGCAATGAAATTTTTCTAATAGGCGAGCATCTGTATTGCCTCAGAACTCTGCCCAAAGTTCCTTGAGACATCCAATTATTCAATGCAGTGGGTAAAATAGAGTGCTTTATTCAGATACAGCAAAATCCATGTAAGAAAGTTTGTTTTGAATCTATACAATATGGTAATTGTCTTGCCCTTTCTATGATTTTTTTACTTCATTTACTTAGCTTCAACAGTCATGCTAAAAAAATAACACCAATTAGACGGTCATTGTTATTATAGATAATTCAAATGTCAAAATCATAAAAACAGTTCTTAGTAGCTGATAGCATTGAAGTACCAAACTAAAACTTTGGCTTTTCATGATTCAGTTGCAGCAGGAAGGAAAACAAAATATATAGGTTGCTCTGAATGTAATGCCTCCTATTTATTTTCATGGAAACAAAGACAGCTACAAAGAGCACAAGAACACTATTTGATAGAGCATATTCTTGGCTACAAAACGCTCTTTTTCGACACAATCGCCACCAGTAGCCATGCATTTTCACCAGCCATGGACAAGAGCCTGCATGCTGCACTCATCAAAATCTGCACCGGCAGAGGTGCCCCGCTTTTGCCACTGCTGAAATGCACCACCACCCCCCACTGTGCTCACATCCACTGTTTGGTCTCCAGAAATGTTCAGCAAGTGTCAATGAATGTCAGTGGGTGCCATTTTTTCCGCATGGAGGAATTCGGTTCTGCACCTTTGCTTTGTACACACTCCCATGTCAGACGCCATTGTGTCAGAGTGCCCCTCTGCTATCTGTCTCATGGCAACAACATGGAATGGGATATTGGCAAGAAGGTTCAACCTCAACTGGAAGTTGGACTGCAAACCATGTCTCTTGCAGCCTAGTAAGTAGAATTTTGCCATGACTAATTTAAGTTGATAGGCTTTGAATTGACCTGACAGGACTTGGGCCTGAGCTGATTTAAGTTTCTTTTGGAAAATTTCTAGTTGTAGACTGTTATTTATCTGTTCATATTCAAATTCTGTGAATACTATATGTCATAAAAGTTTGACATGTCTGTAGAGCAGATTATCACGTCTAGTGTACTGGGCAAAATGGCAGCCTACCACACAGTAGCTCTTTGTGCCAACTGATGTGATGAGAAAATGTTATACAACTTTCAAACGTTATCTGAAGATCAGCGAAAAGGAAGAATACTGTGGTGAAGAAGCATTTAAAAATAGATCCAAATGAACCTAAGAATGAGGACAAAGAGGGCCTCATCACCAGCTTTCTGCTGCTCCTGGTGAATAATTGTCTACGCTGATAACTCACAGTGACACCCCAGGACCGCTGCCTGGAAAGAATGGGAGTCATGGACCTTTGGACTTAGAAGGACGTTGGAAGGGTGGGCATAGCATGAAAGAAAAAGTTGTTGGTGTTAATAAGTTTTCTTTCATGACAGTTTTAGGGACTTGTTAATTAAAAAGGACTGACTAAGGACTTAAAAAGGACTAGCTGAGCTAGCGATAAGTGTAGTAGTGTGATTGTATAATTGGGATGGTAACTGAGCTAACACTAAATTTTTAGTTCCACTTAGCAAATGTGTTCTACTTCTGACAAGACATAAACCACAGCACTTTTTGTTAAGCTCATATAGAGTGCAATGCAGGATGACGCAGAAATATGTTTCTCTTATTCTTCTATTTTCTCCCCCATCAAGGTGTTTGGGCTATGGGGGATGATAGCTATGGATGTAGTGGACCAAGCAGCAGCATGTGGCATCAGAAATCCCAAAGCCAGAGAGAGACTCCAGTGTGACAAGTGTGTGAGGCACAGTTCTTGCTGTCAGATGGGCCTCCTAGAGAGGACGTTGGGATTCAGGGACTTGGAAAAGCAGAAGCAGTAGCTTAAAATATACAGGATACATAAGAAAATGTGATTTTGGAGAGATTTGTACTGTGTGTCCAATAATTAGAGAAAGCACAGCAGATTTTCAGGCTGGAGAGTGGAAGGCTGAGAAAGAGAATTCTTTGAGTTTTCAGTCTTGGTTTGGGAAGACGTGGAAGGGAATATAGGAGAGGGCAGGAGAACATAATTCGTGGCTAAATATGTTTTGGACTGTAGTTATTAGAGGCTTGATATTTATCTAGTTGAGTGGCATACTTTTTCATCTGTTTTGCTTCCTATCGTGTCTGTTTATAAAACAAACAAGAATCTACATAATCTACCAGGGTTGCTTTGAAAGTAATGCCTCCTATTTCATGATGTTGTCTCACGATATCGGAGGTGGATGTTGGTGGGATGGCAGCAGAGGCTGAACCTTCCCACCCATCTCCTGTTCCACGTTGTTGCTGTGTGACAGATGGCAGCAGGGGGGCACTCTGACCCAATGGCGTCTGACATGGGAGTGTGTACAAAGCGAAGGTGTGAAACTGAATTCCTCCATGTGGAAACAATGGCACACATTGGCATTCATTGATGCTGAACGTTTCTGGAGACCAAACAGTGGATGTGAGCACAGAGGGGTGGTGGTAGTGGTGCGTGTCAGCAGTGGTGACAGTGGGGCACCTCTGCTGGCGCAGGTGTTTATAAGCGTAGCATGCAGGTTCTTGTCCATGGCAGGTGAAAATGCATACCTACTGATGGTGACTGTTGAAAAAGTGTGTTTTGTAGCTGAGGCTGTGCTCTATCAAATAGTGCTCTTGTTCTCTTTGTATCTGTTACAGTTTCCATGAAAACAAATAGGAGGTGTTACTTTCAGAGCAACCTGTGTACATCCTCTCCCCTTTTCATGGGTAACTTGATTTCTGGTGTTTATTCCAGGACAAAATTTGATGTATAGCATTTGGATTGCACAAAGATTTTTGTTATCTTGTGTTCCCCCCTTCATTTTACTTTTGAAAGTAGATCTGGAAATAGGAATTGTGAGAATGAAGAGAGAAATCTCAGCAATTCTTGTTCAGCCCATAACACTTAATTGGCTGTACCGGAAGAAACCAAAGGAGCACCTAGAACGGAGATTAAAGTGGTCAGCAAAAGGTGCAGTAAGGGAAAGTTATAGTACAGTATAGCTATAGTACAGCTTTGCAGTATACTCTCCAAATTTCCAGTAACTGGCTTATCAGAGTTTTATTGACTCTGAAGAGACACTAAGTAGCCTATTTAACACAGTATTTATGGCTCTCAGTTGATATTTCACCTTTTTCCAACCTATTCTAACATTCAGAATACTGTGGGACAAGAATTTTTATAGTGAAACTATGTGTTGTGCAAATAAGTATCTCTGTTGTTGAAACCTACTTGGATTATTATATACATCATTATCATGTTCTTCCTTATTTTTTTCTGTTTATGCACAAGATACATATTCCAACAGTAATTTCTAGTATGCAGATTGCTCCTAGATCATTATTGTAGTTCTTCCTTGTATTTTTTTCTAGTGCTTTTGTATTTTTTTTCCTGATTCAGTTCTCTCTTCATCTCAGCTTGCAAAATACGGATAGTGTATGTTTTACACAGTTACACATGAATACTCTCTATTTTAATTAGTGTTGTCTTCCTTATGACTCTCAGCATTTGATTTGATTTTCTGACAGGAATGTGTGTTGAGCTGATGCTTGTTCCTTAGTGGTAATAACTCCAAGTTTACCATTTTACAGGCAAAGTAAAGATACCCCCGATTCACAGTGAACTATATTATCTGTTTATCTACATTGAATTTGATATTTTATTACTTAGTCACTCAGTATTACAAAGTCTTCATTTCTGCACAGGAATTCTTATTCTTACCTCAGGTCTCTTCTCCGGATCTCAGTATCTTCTCAGTTTCCATGTGCAGACTTCATCTATTGCTTCCAGATGATACAGGAAAATGTTGAACAGGCTGCATCCCAATGCAGGTTCCTGTGATTTCCCCTTGTGACTTCACTGTGAAGAAAAAACATTTTGTACTTTTGCTTCTGTTATGAATAGAACCGAGTCTTCTATTTTTTTTCATAGATGCTTATCCTCAGCTGTTGTGAAAGCCTGTTAGAAATTCCTGTAAACTGTGTGAAGCAACATTTTGAGGCATTTTTGCACTCTATGCAAAAGGCAGGCTGAGTTATATCTGTTAGATATAATTTTTCTCTAAGCCTATTAACCTTATTAAGCCCTCTACTCACTTATTTGGCACAGCCATCCTTCTGCTTTGTGATTTTCCATATCCTTCCTGAAAAAAGAAAAGGGGGGAAAAGAAAAACAAAAAATTAATCACATGTACTGCTTTGTAGTCCTTGAGAACCAAGAGATTTCTAAATGTTTGCTCTCTTCTTATTTTATCTTTAAATTTATGTAGGACTCCTGACCTTTTCTTGCTACTCCTTTTACACATGTCACAATCTCTTGCTTTTGAATTTTCTACTTCTCTCAAAGGAGAATTCTACATCCACTGCATTTTGTTTTAGGAACCCACGATCCTTCAGACATGCTCGGTTCCATTTGTCAACCCTCCTCACGTGACCATCTTTTCTCTTGATTGTTTTTCAACGTCGTGTACTCAATCCTAACTAGTTCATCAGTACTCTCCAGGTGGAAGAGGAGCAGCAAGTCCAGCAGTCAGTATCACTTACCTTTTAAAAGCACAAACGGTTCAATTACTTTCTGTAGAATGATTGTACGAAGTCACAACATTTCTCAGAAGCACGCACCTGTGTCTGCAAGTCCAGCCAACACAAAATCTGAAAGCAGGCAGGTATGAGCTGCATTCTACAAGATTGTATTCGGTTTTCTGCCAAGAAGTTCAAAATTAGATTCTGTAGATGTACCTAAGGTGAAGTAATCACAATATATCCCCTTAAGCTATGTGACTGTGAGCTGTTAGAAACCCATCTGTCTAGTTTGGCTATATATATGTGCTTGAATCTTTCTAGCTGGAGAGAGTTTTTATGTATGCTGTTCTAGAGAACTGCACTCTCCCTAGAAATATTTCCAGCCTTTCTGCTTAAGGGAGAACATTTATACGCTAGCCTATGTAACTGTCACACAGCAGTCTTACGGATTAGTGGGGAAGGAGCTTTTCATGGTATGAACTTGATAATAAGTTTTAACTTGAAGCCTTCTCTTGAAAAAGACCGAGATTGAGGCACTATTGTTGTTCATCTTCTTGAGATAAGGTAAAGTTTGACATAGAAAGAATAGGTATGTGAAATTTTTCAAAATGCTTAGATAAGTTAATTTTTTAGCACGCTTGGCTTAACCATAGCCTTAGCGCAGCTAGATTCCTTTATTTTGTTGTAATTAATATCCAGTACTGTCACACTTTGCATGGTTGAGGTAGACTACAGAAATAATTAATTTTGTTTTAGAAAGATTCTTTCAATGGAGTCAAACTACATAAGGCATTTACTTCTTAGATATGTAGGAAAGTGCAGAATTTGTTCATCACTCTGCCTCTTGAAACAATGAGCAGTAAGAGAGGAAAAGAAATGGAAACACTGCGCGTGGTGGACAGTGCAATACGTTGCTCCTGTATCCTTTTCTCTGAAATAGTTGAAGTCCCCTATACTCATAAGGCCCACATGAAATCTGAAAATGTTTTTTTGAATGTGATAAAGTACAGAATGTGAACCTGGTGTTCCTGATTCCAACTGAAATGAGATAAGGAACCTATTGTAAATCATGTCATTTTTATACGTAAGTAGTTACAGTAACATACCTACACTGACAGACAATGTGTATGAGACAGGAGTCAGATCCTGTAAATCTGCTGAAATAGAAAAATCTTGTTTTTTTTTTTCACTGGATTCATTAGATTGTAGATAGTACATTAAATACTAGAATTTCACAAGAAGCAACGTATTCCCAGTGGATATCTTGATTTTGAGAAAAAACGAGAATTCACATTCATCTCATGTTTTCAGTGTTTCAATCTTGAAAAAGTTTTGGCTAGTTTTTTCCTGTCACTTTGGAACTGAGTTGTTTAGACACTTGAATTTCTGTAATTGCAAAGGAATGTTTGAACTTGAAGTCATTATATCAAGTGATAACTATTATTATTTCACTTACAAAAAGTGGGTTTTGTTTTGTTTTTTTTTTGGAACTATGTTGAAACCATCTATAAAAATATCATCCTGAATGAAGGATCTAAAGCAGAATTTCAGCAACATGATTGAAACTTAAGCCCTTGAGAAGAAGCGTTTGTAATGGAAATGCTGACACAACATTAACAATGAAAGTGTATGTAGTCATTATGAAGAGTTTGATAATGGGCCTGATAATGAGCTACTAACTTTTTTTTTGTGCAGTAGAAGTGAAGACATGACTAATTTATATAACTTATGTAACTGTAGATTAGCATGTACATTTATTCAGCTGTTAAAATTCACTTAAAATTGGTTTAGCTTTCTAAAATTAGGCATGTTTCTATTCCAAGGTTATAATGGACTTGCTAATGGAGTATTGACTGCTGTTTCTTATCATCCATCTTCTGGTAGAAAGGTGTTCATTACTTTTCAGTTAATAAT
>WBMW01003428.1:73877-98428 GCA_013396635.1 Penelope pileata | reverse complement strand
TTTTATTAGGAATTCATTAGATTTGCAGTTGAAGACAATCTCAGCAACAACTAGTGTTTAAGAAATTTCTGTATATTATAAAATAGCAATTTCAAGGATTCCTTGGAATTAAGAACTGTTTTCTCAAGTTGAGATTTAGCAATCTTACTCCTATCTTCAGACTTGAAATTTGGGTGCTGTCAACTCAATTGATAAATCAATTTCATAGTAAACTTTAAAAAAAGGTTTGTGTTGGCATTTCTCATGGAAGTGAACTGTTTTGGAGAAATTCTTGAGAAGAAAGAGTGCTTTTGATCATATAATTCTGCATTTGGATTTCTATGCTTTTAAAATTAAAACTATGGACAATGCAACAGCTTCAAAGAGAGGAAGATCCCAGGCTTTTGATTCTGTTAAATTCAGTACAAGATACAGAAACACCACAAAGCTTCAATTTCCCCACCTTTTCAGAGCATTGGTAAAACTCAGCTTCTATTAAAATGTATACCTCATTGTGTTTCCTGAACAATCTCGGTAAGTTTTGGATATTACCCGCCTTACAGGTAAGTCTGTGGTTACATCACTGATAGCTAAAGTTGGGCTGCATGTTTCTTAGTGACACTTAGAAATGAACTGCAGTTCTCTTAGATCAAAACCTCCATTCCTTAGGATTTCTCCTGAATTCAGGTGCCCAAAATCCTCCCTTGGAGTATCAACAAGTGACTGAGCAAAGAAACTAAATACCTTTATTATAATAAATTTAATTCTCATAAATATAATGCTTTATACTGGCAGAAATTGTTGGGAAACTTTAACACCCGGGTTTGTATTCTATTTAAATTATA
The DNA here is from genome assembly GCA_013396635.1 of Penelope pileata. Taxonomy (NCBI): domain Eukaryota; kingdom Metazoa; phylum Chordata; class Aves; order Galliformes; family Cracidae; genus Penelope; species Penelope pileata. The sequence continues at coordinate 97,604 of WBMW01003428.1, read as the reverse complement.
CTTCAGCTTTCTACTGAGCAACTTTCAACAGTACTCAAAATGAAAGGATGACAGTAAAAATAACAGATAAAGCATTAAAGGTTTCATTCAGTTATATAGAAGATCCTTTCAGTGTGGAGAATTGTTGAGATTTCTAGACAGTGTAGAACCAGTAACCAAACTGAAGGAAGCTCTTTGTCATGCAAATTTTGAGGTAGCTATGATCTTTTACAAAAAAAAAAATAAAAAAAAAATCCTAAATTCCCAGTTCCTGATACCTCAGTTCCCATGGCAATCTATGGCAACTCCAAGTTGAGAGCAAAAAGCCTTAAGAATACAATTTAAGTATGAACATTCAATTGTATGATACCCTTTGTAGTGACTGAGTTTTTCTTTGTTACAGCTTTTAAGTTCCTACTGAGATTTTTACTGCGACAAGTGAGATAACCTGACATATCACATAAAGAGAGAACTTAGTAACTTGAGTTCTTTTTCTTCTCTTCTGCTGTATGAAGATCTTCTGTGGCTGTACTGTAGTCTTCCAACCTGAATGATCTCTGGTAATCTTTTACAGCAGTTTTTCTCTGCTTAAAGCAATTCTTCCTGGTTAGAGCGTTGTAAAAGGAGCCGTAATGTACTGTCAAAGAAAATCCCTAAGGTTCAATCACCTGTAATCAAGTAATTCTAACCAATACTGAGAAACAGATTTGACAAGTGGTTACTGTGTGCTACTAGGTGTGCATGGGAGAAGCACTGAAATGATATTAAGTTCTGTGTTCAAATCTTACAGTAGTAGTAGACATAAATATCACCACTTCCTGATGGTATGGCATGATGAGCCCACTTCACAAACTCATGTGTGACACAAATATGAAATTTGCAGGCACAGACATTTATAAATAGCAAGAGCAAGCAAAATTTGACATGTACTGAAGAGTTTTTAAAAGACTTAAATTTAGATTTAAGTCGATGATTACTTGTAACAGGCCATTGTGCTCACAGGTTTTTGCTAACAGGAAAGACAAAATGCCAGGTATTAAATATGAACTAAATCTACATTTGGATACTTTTTAAGAAGTATAGTACTTCTGAAACGTGTAATTTCACCTGCACTGCATTTATCATAGCTATTGATATGTGTTTGATCATTTACTCCCCAGAGAGCAAAAGTCATCAGGATACCACTTTGAAATGCATAGCTTGCTGCTCTTTACAGAGATCTTATTTCAGAACTCTAATGTACCTCCTCCTTATAAAATGATATTCACTCCTGATTGAAACAATGTCATTTAATGTTTGTGAGGTCAGGCAGTCAGTGAGGTTGTGTCTTACTGACTCTGGAGCTGGTAAGATTTCCTAGCACCCAAGTACTTCTTAATTCCTAGTCTCTGGACTCCTTCAAGGAGGTATTTTTACTGAAGAGAAATACTTCTTATGATGATGAACAGTTGATTACAATGTACAATGCTTGGTACAAACACAGTGGCACGGTAAATTTAGGAAGATGGAACAGTCACAATTTCAGGAGAAGCAAGGTAGCAAGTTACTTCATATCCCTTGCTTTATTCTATGTTAAATTCGTCACTTATGTCCAAACAATATTCACTGTGCAGAACTGACTAAGTATGGGTGAGATGCTAAAGAAACAAGGAAATAATTGAACATTGTCCTTGTCTGCACTTGGTATTTAGAAGCTTTTTAGCCACTGTCTCCAAAATTCACTTTATTGCTTGATTGACCTCTAGGAGTAGATGGTACAGTAGAGCTGCAGTGGTACCTCAATGCTCATTTAAAAACTGTTCTTTAGGGAATGAATACGGAAGTTTGATTTTTATGGAAATAACTGAAGTGCTAGGCAAATATTCCATAAGCTACATTGCATTGCTTTATTATTTCAGTGTTTTTACAGCATAAACAGTTTTTAAAATTTGTCTTGTTTTCTGATAAAGAAAATCATAATCCCATTTACCTTCAAGCATGCTATGTATTTGTCCCCAACAAAAAATAAAGTAGTTAACTCATTGGAAAGTTAACAAAATAATTATAACTGCTGTCATTTTTAATGGAAACAATATCCAAGTCTCTGATCCATGATATAGCATAGAAAATATTGTTGAATTACTCTGCTGGAAAAATTAGTAACGTATATCATGACACAGCACGTAGTACTGCACAGAGAAATGATTTTGAGAACCATTCTTGTCCTCAGCTTAAACAGTTATTTTTCATAATTTAATGACTGACTTTTGACCATAGTACTTCCTGTTATTGGGAAGAGTTAATTCTGTCTGTCTTTGTTGCTTGTATTTCTACTAACCTGGTTTTCACAAGCTCTGAAAATTGATGCTGTCTGTGGATGATGCGCTGCTTTCTGCACAACTGCTGACTTGTGTCTGCATCAGTGATATGTGAAGACAGCAGATCTGTTTTGCAGTGCGGAGAGCAGGATTCCATGGTATACTTGAGGTAAGCTCTTCACCTTATATCATGTAAGGTTCAGTCAAATCTGCTTTTTGAGAACATAGTTCACGTTTCCTCTGGGACTGCAGTGCAAACATTGGAGTATTTTATTCTCACAAAACAGAGTTCCTAGAGAGGATGACCCAGGAATTTCTTCTGAGGTATTTTGAATGATTTTTTTGGTCTATATATACAACTTCTATCATAAATGTTGCTATCATCTGTCTAGTAGAGCATTTTCTCATCAGAGCACATTTATTCTGCAGACACTGGGGAAAAACTGTATGCTATCAAGGGAGACAGAATTTCCTTAAAGATGGTCAGATGTTAACTTTTCATTCATGGCAAAAAAGAAGAGTAACAAAATCAGTATTGTGGACAAGATTAGTTTCCTATGTTCATGGGTCCCAAGACCCACATACAGGTAGGCATCTGGAGGTGTTTTGATTTCAGAGGGGAATTTTTCTACCAACTCTCAGGAGGTCATTCTTAGTCCGTTGATCCTTCTGGAACTACGTATAGAAGAGCCTCTTTAGGGCATAGGATTATTGGGTTTCCAGATAAAAATATGGCAGAAAGTAGAGAAAGAGCAACATAAAGTGGGACCAGAGAACACCACCTACCTAGACTTCTAAGCAGCCTCATCTGTTTAGCCACTTGCCTCCCACGTATCAGAGCTTTGAGGAATGTGAGTTGTATCAAAATCCATGAAGTTCAGCTTGGGAGATCTCAGCCTGTTCTCGTAGGCCTGGCTGTGAAGTGAGGGCTTTCTAAAGGCTCTGTTTTGGAAATTTAGCTTTTTATGGTTGTTCTTTTACAATGATCATGGTTAAAAAGAGCTTAAAAGCTATGGAACATTGTAAAAAAGTAATGGTGCATATGTTGTCAGTTCTGTGATAAGATGTTGTGAATACTGTCCAAGACCAAAGTGTACTGAATTCAGGGTCTTGCACTAATTTCAAAGTGACAGGTGGACTATTCATGATGTCTGAGTATGTGCAGTTAAAATACGGATGTAATAGAGCGATATCATGAAGTCCATGGAAAGGTGGCAAAGCATTTTCAGTTATTTTCCATGAAACCAAACCTCTCCTTCAAATCCCTGAAGACCAACATTTTTATAACTCTTGTGCCGCTGCTGTTCCTCTGCTTTCAGAATCCCTGTGGTGTACAGCTTCATGACTGACAAATGTAAAAGAAAGATGCCAGAGGCATATTTACTGCTGCTGAAAGAAGAAATCTGTGCTTCCATATTTGAACTGTCAGCTATGAGCTGTTAGCAGGTTATGAAAGAACCGTGCATAGGGCTACTGCAGGTACCCCACTCAGCTGCAATACTCGGACAGAAAATACAGACATTTAAGCACTCACACAGACTTCAGGCTACCAAGAAAAGCAACTGTAAGTCTATAACTATAGATCAATAGCTATATTTGTCATAAATCACCATATAGGGTATTAATTGCCTGAGATATCTCAATAACTAAAAATTGGAACATAGCAGTAATTGACAAGTAGCAGTGAACTGTCATCCATGAATTAAAAACATTGAAAGATGGACAGAGGAAATAGGGAAAGCAGAACCACATACATTTCCAGAAACTGCAAACCGAAAAAAGCATCCCCACAAAAGTAGCTAAATTGAGAATACAGTTGCTCTAGTTACAGTTCAGATTTTTCCAAGCATTTTATCTACGACACAGATCTCTGCACAGTTATACTGACTTGTTTTTTCTGATAATTTCAATGCTAGTTTCTGCATTCAATGCTAGTCCCGCAGCAAAGATGCTATGGCCTCATAATTTTTCTGTCTGTGTCCAGATCCATGTAAATGCTCTTTACACCATTGGATTGCTTGCTACCAACACAAGTGAGAAGGTAAGTCTGAGACATTGTGTACATGCTAGAGAAATCTTTCAGCTTAGGCAGCAATGTGCTGTGTCTGCTCGTTATTATTCTTAATAAAAAAAAAAAATCAAGAATTCATAAGCCACCCTAAGTTCAGCTGACGGACAAGCAAAAGTAGCTACAATAACAGAGGCAGAGACCTGCCTTTGAGACAAGATGCTCTTCAGTTAAGGATAATGACAAATAACTTCAGGCAAATACGTATTAGGAAAGTTAATAGGGCTACAAGTGCTCAGTTGCTCCTGAGTATTAGCATTGTCTTTATCTGACCAGAGATGTTCCTCTTTGAGTTTTACGACACGTGAAGTAGTTGTGCGTCTGATATGGATGAGCTCAGTAACACAAAAATTATACAGCCTGGGGTTACATGAGTTAGGACGAGTGAATTTTGTTGCTGCTCTTATTTCTACTGTTATAAAGAGAACTGTTAAATAATATAGAATCGTGCGTTGGTTTGTAATTTTATTGATGCTTCATGCAGTAAAGAGCGATCTAGAAAAAATAAAAAAGCAACTAAGTTTATAGAAGTAGGAAAGTAGAAGTAGCAGAAGCAGTCCTTCCTCGTTCCCATGTTTTGTTCCGTATGTGTAGAAATGAGAGACTTCATGTCAATGTAATACATTACTCACCAAAGAATCTTTTTAACAAATAAATTCAGCAATGAAGTCATGGGAAGCCTTCTAAATTCACATTCATAAATGGCAAATGTATTAGCAAGGAAATGTTATTATTGATTTTATAATAAGCTGCAGTAATTAATTAACTAATAGGTCAACTGGAAATCAAATGGGAATTGTTTTGCACACAAGTTCAGAAAAATAACGTTGCCAGTGAAAGTATTGGAGTTTTTTTTCATTTCAAAGGCAGATGCTGGGAAAATAAACCAGTCCCAAATATTTGTGTACTATGGCTTTCCATGAAGGCGATAAATGAACTGAACTTCTCTAAAGAATCTTTTCTTAGCAGAATGTTGTGTGTTTCTACCTGACTTGTTTAAATTAATTTTCTTTACTGAGAAGGCCATCCATTATTTTGACATGTTTTATGGTGAGTAAAAAATCCTTGATTGCTTCTGCATACCTAAAGAAAAGGTTTTGCCACTTTTCACAAAAAAAACTATCCTCAAAAATGTCAGAGGCCATTTAAATGTCATTGCTTGAGAAGGTACTTTGAGAATGCGCCAAAATGAGCTTTTCTTAAGATGTCAACTCAACACACACACAAAAAAAAATTTAATTATCTGTCTAGTTACATTGGAATAACTTTCATACCAGTTTTCTTATATGTGTATGAGAAATAGACTAGATGAATCAAAGCCATACTCCTCCCCCAAGGAAGGAGATCTTAGCAATTTCACAGAGAGAAATTTGCAGGTTACTTCGTAAGTAAGATTAATTGAATTTATTTCAGCTTAGCAACTTTCTCATGCATAGAAACATACAAAAATTGCTGGTTAGTTTGCTGGTTTTCTTTGCTGAAATTTCCAATGTACTGCTGATAACTGTAAAATATTTTAAGTTGTTTCACAGCTTTGTTATCTGTTTTAAAACAATCTCTAGTACTCTGAAGGCCAGATACTGAGCCTCTGTTACCTCATGTATATAGAGATGGAATTTTGGAAAATTCAGAGAAAAAACTGAGTTATTTTTTTATTGTGGCATATATTTATATGTCATAATGGAGACCTCAGCAGAATTTTAAATGTTTATTTATTACTGTTTAGATTAATAAATTTTAAAGTCAGAATCAGAACCATTTGATATTGCTTTGATGTTCTTTGCCACAGAAACTACAGAACTTCTGTGAATTATTTCTAACTGGAAGATGCACAGTAGTTTGCTGCTTCTACAAGAATACTTAATAAGTCTTGAGTTGGTTGTTTTTACTGAGGAATATTGCTTATTAAGCTATCCTGATGGCTAATTGCACTATCTATTAGAAAACAAATGAACAAGCAAAAAAAAAAAAAAAAAAAAAAAAAAAAAAAAAAAAAAAAAAAAAAAAACCCAACCAAAACAAAAAACAGTTTTATATTGAGTTATAATATGTTGAATAATAATTTTGAAATCCAGTATTTGTACCAATACCATTACTGGAGCTATTACAACTTATTGAGAAATATAAGAGAGATATTTAAGATTTTGTCTTTTATAACAAGATTTAATGCTTATCTTTAATGATCTAAATGGAATGAACTTCTTGACTTTGCTATAACTCCTATTTTAGAATTCAGTTTTTGGGGGAGTTTCTCCTGAAATTTTTCCAGTTTATGGATCTTTCTGCAATGTGAGCGTCAGATCTGGATGTAGCACTCTGTGATCACCTTAACAGCAAATGCAGAGATAATGAATGTAACCTGTCTTCTGATATGGCCTACGTGAGAAGAGAAGTAATAACTAATCCCACAACACAGGCTGTGTGGTCTGTGACACGGCCCTGAAACTTTACTGTATGATGTGGTGTCTTCACACAGACTGGACGTGTGATTGTGGACGGTAGTGTCTAATGAACTCACCACCTGATTTTTTCAGAGAAGTCACAGCAGCAACTGGTTTTAGTGGATATGGAAAAATTCCCTGCTGACAAGAAACCAAAACTTTCCAGACATCATGATTCTTCTTGAAGCTTTCAAGAAGCAATGATTTATTATAGGCAAACTGCAGATCCTAAGGAAACCATGGGCATCCTAACAGCACAGGACAGAGATTATCTAAGCTGGCTAGGGGCACGTGCTTCAAGCCATCTGTATGGGTTGTTGTGTCCACCTTGCAGCAACAGAACGCTGCACAGCGGGCTGCCTGATGAAGTTCCAGTGCTGTCCATGGAAGTGATGCTATGCTTCTAGTATAGGGGCAAACACTCACAGCTGTGCCAGTGCTGTCAAGGTACTGTTTCTAATTGATTTCTGCAGTCAATGCCAACTGTGGCATATTTCTGAATTTTAGTTTTATAGTCATGTGCTGTGACATGGTATGTAACAAAATGATAGTGGATTAAGTAAAAGAGAGTTCAACAGTCTCCAAGCCTGACAATACATTCTCTGAATAAGCATGAATTTTGGACTTTTTGATTCCTGTAATGCCTATTGTTATACCTCAGCACGAATTTAAAACTTCCAGGAATACAGGAAAGGTATAGGGCGATACACTAAGGCTACATTTACACCAATAAACTTAATCCGCTTAGAAAATGTAAATAAAGCAAGCAACAGGGAAAATATATCTACTCTGACAGGAGTTGATAGAATTTGCCATTTTTCCTTTGTTCTACGTAGTGCCCAGTCTAATGTTTCTTTCTTTTTTTTTTTCCAGCAGGCAGTGATACCTCCCAGGGGCAGCTGCCAGGACAGATCTGTTTGTGTCTGGAGTAGTCCATTACTTGTTACCTGGCAGCATAGCCCACCTTTGCTAGTTAGTTGATTCTTTTTTTCCATATGAGACTCTCCTTGTATTAATTCAAGCAATCTATGCTTTTAGGTTTGTCTACTAACAGGAGGAAAAAAAAAAGTGGAGTTTCATGCTGAAGAGTTTAAATCCCAGATCGCGGTAAGCCATACCTTTATTGCCCATCCACAGATTCCCTCGACAGTAATGCTCTTACCAGGCTATGTTCAGACTTCTTTCAGGCTGGAAGGAGACTTAATTCTTCCACCACTGACATCTGTGAGTGAAGAAGAGGTTACTCATAGATGAGCCAAGTGTGTTAGCTCTCAGGCTAAAGCAGATTCATGGCAGATCCAGAGTACAGATTGCTCAGCAGGGACCTTTATGAAAATACATAAGAAGTGCTCCTCAGGTGTTATGGCACAGGGAAGCTTCTTTGTTTATTTATTTGTTTTTCATTCCTAGTTGCATGTTATCAGGCGTGCTTATTCCAGAATATCTCACCTGAAGATGAAAGAACAAGAATGTGACATAAGGATTACAAAAAAACAACCAAACAACAAAATCCTCACTAGCAGAAAGTTTTCAGGTTTTATTATTTTTTTCCTGTATTTTTCCAGTAAGATAGCATACCTGTATCAACAGGATAAGAGATAAGTGTATATTTATGGCTCCCTGGGTGATTTCAGCAAATTTGTCAATACATTCTGGTTAGATTCTCAGCTGGTAACAAACTGCAGCACATTCATTTTACATGGGGAACAAACACACCATCAGTGCATGGTATATTAATATTCCATGCACTTTCTAGTAAATGCCTTATCTTGAAGGCATTTGGATGTGAACTAAAACTCCTGTAAAATCCAGTAAAAGATTTCTTTCAAAAGTAAATGCTATCGATCAAACTTCCTGTCAGAGCTCACTAAGATCAGCCAGATGCATGTTATCTTGTTTCAACTATTTGTAATTATCCAGATTTTTGTTTTTTGGGATAGAAGAAATGGTGGTATCTTACACTCCATACAGTTTTCAAGAGATATTTTCAAGATAATTAATTTAGTTTATAGTTGACACATGATACGTTTCACTTTTTTTTTGTATATGAAGTTTCCCCTCAGCTCAGATATTCTGGTATGGCAATTTTATGCCTTCAGAAAATAACTCTGAAACATTTTTGTGAAGTAGAAAACATCCTATATTATTAGTTCATACATATATAGTTTTCAGTTTTCTAGGCAGGATAAATGAGACCATTAGTAATTTGAATTGTTCTGTTACAGACAATTTAACGTTTTTAGCATTCTGCTCGTATGTGGGGTTACTGTAAGTGTGGTCCAGCATTTATGCATTAAGTATTTATGGCTTGTTTGCTGCAGATTTTATTGATCTTTATACTTGACCCCTAAGCGTAACAGGGAACTACATTAGGAAGAAAATTGGGAAGGAGAAATGAAAATTTTTAAAATTGAACAGGCATCAAATCTCTTAGCCTATGAGGCTTGAGTCTACAAAAATAAAATTTGTATGATGGTCAGACTTCGGCTGCCAACAAAATTAGGGAGAGTAGAATGGGTAAGAAACAATCTGGAATCCTTGAAGATAAGAAGGGATGGCTAACTCATTCTGTGTGCATCAAGAGATGCACTAACAAGAATAATTATTAATACCTTGAGTATATCAGCTGCAATCTACAAGCTGCTGAAACAGAAGGCATGAATATGATTACATGCTGCAATTCCACTCTCCTTGGCACCCCCCAGACTCGTTCAGTGCACAGGATAAACAGTAGACACTCATCTTAAATATTTTATTTTTGTTTTTCAGTATGCAAACATTGTCTAACATACTGAATGATTGTTAAACCCTGCTCTGAAGACACACTTTCTTATTGATTTATGTGCTTTTATATCAGGTAAGTGTGTGACATCGGTCCCATTTTATCAATGTTGTTTAAAGTGCATGAAACATTACTTATTTTGTCTGCTAATTCAGGATGCATAATGTGGTGATTGTAGTTCAGAAAATTTCAGAAGCTTTCATGGTACTTAGTTGGACAGGCCATTTGATGAAATCGAATTCCACTAAACTGGTTTTCAGAAGTGGGGACTCAGTGGTTTTGCAATTTATATCTGATTATGTATGATTTCTGAAAGATTCTGTTGAAGAATTTTGTCCAGATTCCTCTAGAAACTTTTTGGTAGAGACGGAGATAAAATTTAATACTCCATAAGAGTGTCTAAATTCTTAAGCTGTATGATTGTTCTTTCTTCCCCTGCAGTATCTCATTTTGATTTGCTGTAATCCTTCCAGCTCCCGAAGGAAATGAAACCAGGATCATCCTCTTCAAAGCAGCGACTTGCAATTTATTGAATATGATGGCTAAAATGTTTGCAATTATGTAATTAACTATATCACAGTACAAAAATGCAGAGGACAGAGAGGAATTAAGTTAAACATGCAACCTTCATTTCAGACTTCCCTCAGTTTTCATTGTTTGACTTTCTGATATTTGTTTCCCATTTGTTTTCACCGAGTCACCCGGAAAATTTCTGGAGCTGCAACTGATCCGTATGTTAACACCTTTCCTGCCATCCTTGATTTAGAGGCTACTGTTTAAACAGAACTTCTCAATGCCCCTCTGTAAGGTCAACATTGTCTCTGCGTATAACAGGTATTGGACGTGCAAGACTCGTAGTAGTAGTGCTGTCCTTTATCATATTTCAGAAGAGATGTTAATTTTACATGTTTGTGTAGGCCCGTGTTCAATCCCTGCCCTGCATGGGTGTGGAGTATTGACATGCACTTGTTTGTCCTTGTTTCTTGATAGCAGATTGCTTCTTGACAGATTTTTCTGATTGTAGACATTATTGATGTTAATTTCTGATCTTGATGCAGCCAGCTGGAAAACATCAAAGGAGTGATAACAGTAGTATGAGTAAGGGGCTCCAACTTTTCAGGCTTATTGTAAATTCCTATTTAAGGAAGGATGTTAAACTTTTTCTCAAAACACACATTTTCAAGGAAGAATAGAAAACTCATGGCTTAAGCCTCATACTGCTTTCTTTCCATGGTGAACTGTAATGATTGTACTGGATTTTTAAGTGGTAGGCTTTATAATTTTTTTTTATAATTCAGCTGACCAGGCAGCAGATATTCCTTCCTTTTAGATGTGCTTTTAGAAGTAACTAACACGAGAAATTTCAGCTACAACTTTTTTTCCAATTTAGATTGGAGTTATTACTGTGTTCTGATTTTTCTATGTGTCTTCTCCAGCTCAAAAACTCCAGCAGAGCATCTGAATAAATATAGCAAACCTTCTAAGGGTCAAGTGAAAACCTATGTTTTTCTATCTAGGAAACAAGAGTGTTGTGAATTGTCAATCTAGACCGTGAAGTCTTTTATTTAAAAATAATCTTGTGATTCTACTAGTTATATTGTATAAAAATAGCTCTTGGTTTTAATTTTTCTTCCTGTTTTTCACACAAGTTTGACTTTGCTTTCTAGCTTGTAGTAGCAAGGGTATGAAAGGCAGAAAGACGTGATGAACTGGAGGTTGACCCAACGACCTGTTTGCCTGCTACTTGCAGCATCTGAGTACATTTCGTGCATGACTTCAGCAACATCATCACCACGTACGGTATTGATAATTTAGTATATACTTTTTTAAAAGAAGGATGAAATGAAGCACTGACTGTGCCTTTAGTTACATAAAGTCCAGGTCTTTTGCAGTTCAGTTCATTACCTTGCCTGCTTCATTTTACATGCAAAGTTTATGCTTGTTCCCGTTCAATATTAGGTATGAGCAACAACAGTAAGAACTGTGTAGTCATTGTTGTTTCAGGATGTCAAATAAAGATTTTTAGACCCTGATGAGTTAGTGATAAAATAACAAACACTTGTAATAAAATCTTTGTTTTTGAAAGCTCAGCTGCTTTTGGTCTGTGTTTCTGCCTTCTTGACACTGTCAACTTTAACATTGTTGTGTATTCATGTGGCACTCTTCATTTTATTATTCATATTTGACTTAATTTATAATTAAAAAAAATCATTATTTCACTGACATTGATTTTTTCACCATATAGTTCAAATGAAATTATCCATTTGCATTTTATACTTCCTTTGTTTCCAGTTTATCGGTCTGTATGCTGCAGAGTTCTTCCTTCAGGAGCTCCGAAGATCAGAAATTACCAAGTGTAAGCATGCTATGATTTTTTTGTGTATTTTAATGAGTTCTCATTTAAGCATTTAAGATTTACTCTCCTCAATGATAGCTGTGTTTGAAGAGATGGTTGATTTACAGATTTACTATTGAAACTCGCCTAGGGATTACTGACACTACCTCTGTACAGATAGAATGCTTTGTATTTCTCTTTCATATTTGCAGTTTTACAAGGATGCTTTTCTTGTTATTTGTATTTATTTTCCCTGATATTTTTCTAAAATACTACATCTACTCCTCAGCGAAACGTAAAGTTCTTGTTTATTTTTTGTTTGCTTGCTTTTCTCTAAAGGAAAAGCAAATTTGCCTTTTTTTCCCCCTTCGGCAAGTTGTCACATCCTTCAGTTGCTATAGTACCATCTATGTGAGGAAAAAATGCAAATAAAAAGTATAAAAAATTTCTCTGCATAAATGCCTGATATTTTCTGAGCTCACATTACTTGCTTCATTTCATGAAAAAAAAGACATTTGAAAAAATTCTCCATTGGAATTTTGTCAGTGAGTGGAATCAGGCATATGTTGTTGCTGCCTATCTAAAAATGCCAGCAGCACAGCTACAAACAAGGCAAGTCACTGCAACATTTTGGACCCTCTTCTGCTTGTCCACTTATTCCAGCAATATTTTTAAAATCATGAATTCTCATCAAGTTGCCATATTGTTCTTATTCCAATGTTAATGCACTCCGGAAAAGTTTCATGTAACATGTTCAAATATAAAGAAATAATAATTTCCTTAGAAAAAAGCCATAAACAACAGATAATTCTTTGTCCTGGGCTAAATACATCAGCAGTGCATTGATAGCACTTTTGTGTCATTTGCTATAAAAGTCTTTCAACTTGAAGCCTGTGGTAAATAACGTCATTTACAGGTGGTTTATTCCATGCACACACAAGTGGGAGAGAACAGGAAGCCAAAAAAAAATTCCCTTAGGCCAGTGTTGTAACTGTATGGTATAATTGTGCTCGTTTTTGTGCACTACTGGGAGGACTTGGCATGTTCGTTGTTGCTTTGTAATCTGGGCTAGAACAGTCAGTAAATATAAGCCATCCAAAATCCTGATGTGACCACGTGAGATGATGTGCAAAATCAATATAGGACTAACTTAAAATCGAAGATGAAATACATTAGGAAAAAGATGACCCAAATTTGACTGCGATTAAGGAAAAGATTCTGCCGTGTTTTCTTGTGATGTGAATTATTCATTGGTGATACTGTTCTTTTGTTTGACTATGGATGATTCTGGGTTAGATGTAGCATTTCTATTGAAGTTTGTGTCTAAACTAGCTGATTTAGAACATTTTCTTAACATTCATCTATGAACAGTGTACACAGACTTTGTCAAAATATTAGCAATACGTTGGTTAAAATATTGAAAATAAATTACTCTGTGGAAATATAGATATTCTTTTCAGAAAATTTGTTGTTACACTTGTGAATTGAATGGCATTCAAGTTAGAGTGGTAGAAACTTTTCACTGGAATCCAAAACCAGTGCTACAAAAAAAACTAGCAAGTGCTCTTACTTCTGTAATTATTTTTTTATATATTTTGTGCATTTATCCAGAATTTGTCCTTGTGAGACTTACTAGGAATGTATTTCCATCCAGAAGAGAGTTTTATGTCTGCTTGTGTGTGTGTGTTGGGATGAATGAGGAGGAGAGGGTAGAGAAGAGTGAAAATAGATGAGATCAGTATGGCTAGGGAATGCTAAAGGATCTCATATCCATTTTTGCACTGTAAATACTGCACTAGACGCTGTAAATAGCTGATCTATCTGCAAATAACATAGTGGATGGCTCCTCGAAATCCCCTGTCCTCTGCATCTGCCTTGTTTGTAAGCTCTTATCGTTTGTTATGGGAGCAGCAGTAGGCTGGGAAAATCTGCAATGCTAACGCTGCTACTTTATGCTCTTGTGAATTTTAGCTTAGGTTTCTCCAATTCAATCAGCACAGAACTCTTTAAAGATGGAGAGTAGTACCGCATGGAAGAAAATCAGCAAAATCCTTGGGAAAAGAAGTGGCGTAATGGATTCAATAAGAATGAGGAGGAAATCAATACTGCATAGAAATTGTCTAAAGATGATAAAGTCTGCGAGGAAAGGGACTCGTGAAAGAACTGCCATGTATGGTGACTAGATAATAGTGGAGTATTCACCCTGCTGATGCTTTGAAGGGCATAGATGTCAGCCATTTTTGCTGCAAAAATAAAGTTACTGAAGATTACCTCTCAATTAATTTTTTTCCAGAGCTCTGTTTATCATAAGACTCACCTTAGGAAAGTGTACTTCCTAGATCGCGTACAGGAATATACTTCTGCTTATATGCGTTAGAAAAGTGTAGACTTCTTAGATTGTCTCAGAGTTGCACCCTACCTGAAAATACTTGTTGCTGCACATACATTTTGGGTATCAGTTTTTCACTAGTCCTTTTGGAAGAGCTAATTCTTCTAGATTCAAGTTCTTTTAATTAAATAACAGAGCATTAGCATATTAATTCAAATTGTTTCCTGCACCAAGGTAAGTAGGTGTGTATTTTCATACTGGTTATGTATCTTCCTCTTTGTAAATTATTTGAGCCAACATTACCCACTGGACTGAGGAAGCACCGCTTCACTAAATAAAATAGAATGAAATGTGTGTTATCCCTATGTTCTGGAGAGGTACATTATAAGTTCACCATAAATCAGTTTTTTTAAAGAATAATGACAGATTTTAGGTGACTGGTATGAAGCAAATATCCTAGAAGATACACAATAAGAGCAGCCAAGGCTTCCTTTTCTTACTCATCTCAGAAGGCTTGGGGTGAAGTCTGCGCTGATATAATCACAAGCAATATTTTGACTGAGGTCCTGTTTTTGCACAAATTCATTAAAGTCATACGATCTCTCAAATAAATTGGAGGTAGCAGCTAGGTCTGCCACCTTCATTAAAATGATGAAAATGTCATTAGCTAAAAATTGCATTTTGTGGAAAAAGCAGAATATGGTAGAAAGAATGGAAGAGATAAATCTAGTGTATGGTTTTTTTTTTTTCCCCCTGCCATCTAATGGCTAGAACTAGTGTCCAACATCTGGCAGTTACTTCTGGTGAAAGGAAGTAAATCAAGGAAGATGGTAGAAGTTACTACATTTGCAGTTATTTATAACCTGAGAAAATGGAAATCCTAAGAACTTAGCCAGAAACTTTGATGTATAAGGTGAGTTTCTAGTGTGATATGCCTCACATCTGAAATAAATGTTTAGCAGCTGATATCCTCGAATGGAATACTATCAGGGTAGGAATATTTGTAACTTTTCTATACCTGTGCTTCTAGTAAACTCACGTAGTATCAAAAAATTTTGTTACTTATATGCATAGATTCATAATTCATTAGTATATCATTGGATTTTCATACTTGCTATAGTAAAACTGGATAATAAAACAAAAATTTTGATGCCTGCTCTACTAGCTATTAAATATTTCACTTAGCTGGAATTTGACAGTTATATGCTTTCTAATATTTATTAAGTATCAAACTTCTACCCTTACAAACATTTTCATTATTTATGCTTCTAAAAATAAATTCAGGTGCATCTCTTTATGTGCACGATCCTCTTAGCTTTAGAGAACAGTGGTTCAATGCTATGAAAAGTTTCTTAAAAGAATGTTGTGCTTCTATGTCACCTGGGGCTTGACAGTCTTCTGTTATGAATTATCCAATGGAAAAGGAAGCTTTGCCTGAAAAGCTTTCAAGCAAACCTCTTCAGATTTCTGATTTCATTGTCCCTCTACAGGTGACAATTTTTATTTATATCCAATATAGAACAGAAAAACATGGTTTTGTAAATTTCTGAAAATGTCTGACTCCACTCATTCTCCGTGAATTTTGAGTGGTTCAAAAATACAGGTGACCATTCTGCACTAGGCTTCAATTTGCACTGTAGTATTACTGATATGTAGCACTCCCCATCTAGTATGCAACAACTGTACATTTAATAGAGTTTTTGTGTTTGCAAGGAAGAAAAGATTTGTTCTGACTGCCATCCTCCATGACCAGTTGAGTTCTGTAGGGATGGAAACGGCAAACGTAAGCAGACCTTTCTTACTGACAACGTAAGCTGTTTTCAACTTCTCGTATTGCTTAAGAGAAGTCAGACACAGTACCCTAAACTGAATGGGTTGCTTTTGCATCCTCAACAGGCTAGGCAATCTGACAGGGAAGAAACAATCTACCATTAAACTAGAGGCACAGCAGAGAAAGCTTCTTAAGTACTTTTACATACCATCACTTAATGATTTCAATGAGCTATCAGGGGAAGCAGAGGGAGAGGAGACCAACATATTAGAAATTATTTAATTACGAAATACTGTCTTTGATTATTATTGTCTGTTCTTCAAAATAAAACTGTGACAAAATGCATACAGAGCTTTTGAAAGTAAATTTTATTTATTTTAACACTAGGGCAATGACTAGTTTAGACTTGCCAATGTTTATGGAAGATACTTTTTGTTGGGAACACCCAGTGGGGTGTTCATTATATTCTGTGTGCAAAAGCTCTGTGATTCTTCCGAGATCTTGCATTGTTGGCAAAACGGTGTAATTTGTTTGGAAAAAGAATACCTATTAGTTAGAATGAAAGTGTAAGGGGTGTTTATGAAGGATTTGTAAAGACGTCCTTGCTACAAGTTGAAAAGAAATCACAAAGATTTGTAAAGCGCTTAAATATATGAACTGATTGGATACTGGATTCTCTTATTCTTTTCTCAGCTAGAGACGGTCTTCTGCAAAGTAATAAATTCAGGTGGGGAAAAAAAAAAGGCTGTTAAAGCAGAGCATCATTCTACGCATGATCTTACCTTTGCAGATAGTGCTCAATGGGTCGTATACTTTAGCATCCTCAACAGGCTAGGCAATCTGACAGGCAGGAAATAGTCTACCATTAAACTAGAGGTGCAGCTATCTGCTACCTTTGCAGATGTACTGTAAGGGAAACATGGGGTCATGTCCTGAATTAGTGATTCAGCACCTGGTGAAGGGTGGTGGCTGGCGTAAGGAACACCTGTGCCCCCCCTCCAGGTGACCAGGAGGGGTGGACCCAGGGTGGGACTACCCTGGGCTCATTTAAGAGTCAGCCACCGAGGGAAAAGGATCTCCTGTGTGGGATCTGGCTGTTCCTCATCTCGGTGGGAGATCGCTATTGTGTAAGTTAATCTTTTGTTTACAATCATTAAACCTTTTAATACTTTACCTGGGATCGCTTCTGTGATTGCACCACATGTACTGAAGAAGCAGATTCCTTGTACTTTACAGGTAGGTATTACACTGTCCTGTATCTAGCAGAGGTACATCCGATAGTTTAGTCTGAAGTATTAAATTTGTGATAGCATGATGTTCTGTCCAGGATAATTTACCTTGCTGAGAAGCAAGGCAGATTCATCTGAACTCAGTACTGTGCTACTGCTGGTGCATGCTGCTAAAGAAGGCATTCCTGAAATCTCTGCAGGATTCTGTACAGCACTGTAATCCTGCTCATTCTGTTCTTTATTCCTGGCTTGAACTGCTTGTCTTTCCACAGACTGCTTGACACACGGAAAGCATACTATTACTGCCGTGATAGCACAAAATCACTCTCTGGTAAAATGCAGCAAGGGAGGAAAGGATGGGGAAAATGCAAGGTGGAAAGGGAAGGATCAAGGTATATGGGACTCTTACTAGGTGTATTTTAAAAATATTCTGGAAAGTTCCCAGTCTCAATTGTCAGTTGTGTTGCAATTAAATGCTGTCTCTCTTCCTGATGCAGCCAGGATTGGTCAGACGATGGATCGTGACTGATAACAATGCATTGGCAGAAATGTGTGCACAGATGTATACAATTAAACTAGAAAGTAATTTGCCTCACTACTTGCCTCTGTAGTTAGTTACCAGTTTACCTTCTCAAAAATCACACCTCTGTTCATAATAATTAGGGAAAAAGAAATGTTTTGGTTAAAATTGTTGCATATGGATTTTGAAAATTAATCCTACTGTGATCTTTTTTTTCCTTTTCAAGCAATTTTTTTCCTGTTGAATCTACTCAGTTCTGCAGCTCTTGCTATGTCCAAGAGGTTAATTTGGAACAAAGAAATGTCGAATGTAAATTTTGAAGTTACTCAGATTTGTGGATTATTTTATTCCTGAGAATTAGCCAGGGAAGTTGCTGATCCAGTTTTGGATACCTTGTTAAGGCAACGGAGTGTTTCAGTACCAATCCATTCCTAATCCTTTGGGTACACAGTACCCAAATGGCTTTGTTAGAGTACGGTGTATATAGATTACGAAGTAAGTTTTCATTCAGTTAGGTTTTGCTTTTTCTTCACAATGTCTCCACAAGACTGAATGTCTGAATATTCTCCTTTGCTATAAGGACCATCTATGATGCTTTTTAGTCCTGCTGCAGAAATTGTGATACGTGTGTATATATGTGTGTATAAGTGTGAAAATATCACTGCAGTATCCCCAGCTTAAAATCTTAATTGAATTCATGGAATCATTAAGGTTGGAAAAGACCTCTAAGATCATCTAGTCCAACCATCCACCTACCACCAATATTGCCCACTAAACCACGTCCCTAAATACCACATCTGAACATCTTGTGAATACCTCCTGGGATGGTGACTCCACCACCTCCCTGGTCTGCCTGTTCCAGTGCCTGACCGCTCTTTCAAATAAGTTTTTCCTAATATCCAACCTAAACCTCTCCTGGCACAACTTGAGGCCATTCCCTCTCATCCTGTCACTGTTGACTGGGAGAAGAGGCTGACCCCACCCCTCACCCCAACGTCCTTTCAAGGTGTTGTGGAGAGCAATAAGGTCTCCTGAGCCTCCTCTTCTCCAGATTGCTCATGTACTGTGATTTCTTTTCCTGTATCCTGACTTATAGAATAATATTTTCAAGGGTCCCTGCAGCGCGTCTCTCTCTCATAGCAAGATGTTCATTGTGTAAAGTTTATACTTAGGGCTAAACATAGGTGCTCCGTTAAACGTTTCTTTCTCTTGTGAAAAGAAAAACAAAATAACATTAATTGACTCTGTGTGTGTGTGTGTGTGAAACTTCTTAGCATTTTTCTAATCAGTTGTTTGGCAAGTGTGAGGGTAAACAATTTCTGCTTTGAATCACTTGCAATATGCAATTCAAGGGCTGTGACTTTCTTCCATTTTAGGGTAACATTTAGCGTTACCTGAAGTAAATGTGGAAATGCTTGTGCAAAGATGGTAACTAACTAGGATATAACTTTAGAACAAAAAAAGGTGATGTGGTCTTTTGTGGTAAAAATATTTCCAGGCATGACAGAGCTTTTGCAGCCATTTTGCAAAATGGAGAATAACAGAATTTTCTGAGTGTAGGCTTATGGGGAAACAGTTGATCGGGGCATGAACTGATGATTAAGCACATGGTGGAGGGGTGTGGCTGGCCCAGGGAATAGTGGTAGATTGCTTGCACCTGTGACCAAAAGGGGTGGACCTGGGGCGGGGCTGCCCTAGGCTTAGATAAGGGCTGGGCAGGTGAAGCTCAGAGCAGAGAGTGCAGGGAAGATGAGAAATCAGAAGCCTGGAAAGAAGCAGAAGTAGGAGAACAAGGAAGATGCTGAGGGAGCAGAAAATGATGTGGAGCAGAGTCCCCCAGCTCCAGATGCAGAAATGGTGTAGTTGGAGAGTTAGGACTCGTTCTCTTACAAGGCTGTAGCTCCACATTCATTTAAATATGTTTTGGTGTTTTCCAGTTGATAGATGTTACCTCATGGACCAAGAAAAACACATGAAAAAATAGTTTGCTGGCTCAGTTCCTAGATTGTTGTTTCTGCTTTCTGCTCTTCATGGTTTTTTGGATCTACGTTTTCAATCTACGCTGCTGAGACTATTAAGGTGAGCACAGTGACTTCTATATCTCAGTATTTAAGAGCTATTCTTAGACATAATTAAAATCTTTTAAAAACCCTGAATATAAATCAGAGGGAAAATTGAAAGTAACTACAAATAAATAAATCCAAAATACGAAATTCAGAGGCAGCAGAGGCCTGTGGTCTTGACTGTATTTAGATACAAAAAATACTTATTACTCTTTACTATATTAGAATAATTTTGAGCAAGCTGTAAGGAAACACTTGTTTATTTGGATTATTATTTGTTGTCTCTGTCTGAAAAGATTCTTATTTTCATTATATTCTTTCTAGTAAAAGGAAATTTGTTTTTTTTCTGAGAGGGGATTGGAATGTGTGGTTTAAAAAAAAAAAGCTAGAACTAAAAAGATCACAGAATATTTCTTTTAAATTATGGCTTAAAGAAAAGGAGTCACTAATTTCAGAGCTGTCATTTCAGTTTAGTAGATTAATGGAAATGAGATCAGTGTCAACGATAATAATAAAAAAACACAAAAGGAATGCAGCAAAGTCAATGGCATGTTTCTTAAGATAAAAGGATAAAAGCTAAAGTTGCACCATGTTTTAAGCAAGTATATATAAACACACGAAATGACAAAAGGTAGCAGAAATCTCAACTAGAGGAATTGAATGTACACATAGTTCCAAATACACTAAAGATGTACTCTTCTAAGCCATTAAATTTCAAATGCTAGTTGAAGGCAAAAATGCCATGAAAGGTGGGCAAACGTTAATAGACACATGGACACTTTTCTGAAGACAAAACAAGACATCTATTTCTTTTCTTTTTTCTTAACCAGTTATGTATGGTGCAATACCCTGTTATTTTATTATTTTTCCTTGCACCAAATTCAATATGCAAAAGCGTAATATATGATGATTACGTTTTCTAGATTTTCTCTCTTGTCTTATAGGAGAAAGTCATAACCATCTTCATGAATGTTAAACGTGTAATGAATTTCTGTTGAAAAAATATAGAATAAAAAGCTTTGGAAAATCTAAAAGTTAGTAATCTAACTATGACCTTTCTGATCTATCTGCTACAGAGTACGACCCTTTTTACTGTCCTGGTAATGAGATCCAGATATGTGGGGAATTTGATGTTCTCTTACAATGATTTGAGAAACTTCGCTGATGTCAAGAATTGAGGGTCAGCCAGAGGCTACACATTTAGTTGGCTACTGTCTATCCATCTTTGCTATTACCTATCTAGTGTTCCTAGCCCTAGAATGTACTATATAGTGGTTTGCAAATCCATTAAGTTTTTTTAATCATTATACCTGAAGAATGAAAGACTTGAAAAAATATATATGCAAGAGTTTATGAAAGAGTATTTCACGCCTGTGTGAAAAGAAAAAGCCATAATCTAGTATTATGAATTTAATGTGACTTCCAAGACTGTATTTCTAGATTCAGCTTTTGAGATATTTTCAGATTCAGATATTCCCTTTGTGGAGTGATGAAAGAGAACAATGAGAAGATTGAGTGATCTGGATTATTTTTTATTTGCTGTATTAATTCCCTAATTAAACAAAAGTATATTTTGCCACTGCTTCACAGCAAGCTGGAGGCTACCTTGCAGACGAAGGTTGGAGCATGGAAAATGTCACCCATAAGACCTTAAGAGCCTTCCAGAAAGTGGAGCCCTAAAACTGATGTAAGAAAACTGGAGAATTAGCAGGTAAATTTTATAAGCCAGAGGCACAATAATAATTCTTAACAGTGGAAAGAAACAAACAATAGTTTGGGCATTTTATGGTACGATTGTCTCTTAAAGAACCATTGAAGATGAACAAAAAGTGGAAATCGGAAGCTTGAGTCTACCCTAATAGGAACATGAAATAATGACCTCCTCTACTGAGGAAGTACATGGACTTTTGGAAATAGACTAGTTTCAGAATGTTGTATCATTCCAAATAAGTGTGATGTTATTCCTGAATAGTGGTATAGGTCAGGGGTGAAGCAGGACAAATTACATTATCAGGAAAGCAAAAGAGATCGCTACAGATCATTAACAGAGGCTCCACTGTGTAAAGGATACTTCAGCAGTCTCTAGCTTGAACTCCAGCTGACTTTGCTGGAGGAACTATTGTCAAGTTTTATGCTTAGTACTGTTTCTGTTAGTTGAAGGAGACAGTAGCTGAACCAATTCCTAGCGCTCAGCCAGCCAGATGAACACTTGCTATCCCCTCAAGCCATATGTTTTATGTATGATCTGATGAAGACTTCTTTTGATTTGTTTGTGTCTTCCACCTTTCGCTTTATATGTACATTCATGAATTACAGCTTCTGAAGGGATGGAATCGTACTGCTATGCTATGGCTTTAACCATGTTATTTTTGTTGATAATACTAATCTTTACCCAGTCTGGCTCTATCTATATTTTTTTTTCCTTACAGATTAAGCTTCTTTTAAAACTTGTGAAAAATGTATCTTAGAAACTAAGTGATCTTTTTTCTTTCCAATTTGAAAACAACTGGACTGGTTGTAGTTTGCATTAAAATGATCAACTTATAGGTGAAACAGCCCGTAAAGAGTGTTAGGAATTATGTAAATGAAGATACAAATGTAGATAGAAAAGATATCCAGAGTGTGGATGCCATCTCTTAAGTTTCCCATAACTGTTTGGATTTGAATATTGTTCCTTTTAACTGGTAAATAGCGTGCACTTTCATTGTGTAAGAGAGGATAAGTTTGTTTTGAAAAATGGTTGAATGTTTGACGCTGAGTGTTTGTAGGAATATCTGCATGTATGCAGAAAAAAATTGTGCAAAAACTTTAATATTAAAATTCTTATATTGTTCATTAGAATATTTGTCAGATGCTCAGGAAACAGGCTTAGGATGTGATCTAGATAATAGAAATCATACGTCAAATAGCACAGACAAAGCAAACAGTTTCATTAACTTCTACTAATTCTACTGATAACTCAATGGTATGTATAGGTCGAAGTTGTACAGATGATGGAGTAGGGACTTGACATTTATGAGGAAAAATGAAGTGCTGAATTCTGCAGTCAATCATTTGTAGTGGATGTTTTAGACCAGCTTTTCTGTAGAAGTAGGTAGAAGTCTGAGTCTTAAGAAAAACATTCTGATGAAATCATGGTTCAGTTCAAGTGTCATGAAAAGCTCACTAAATTCAGTGATGACAAATTTTCTTTCGGGTATTCAAGCAACTGATAAAAACTGTAAATTCCTCAGCTGATCAAGCTCCTTTTGAGGATTGGATCTGTAACCCATTTGTTTTTAATGCTAATATTGATATTTTCCCAGGATAAGTTTCCTTGTGAGAGAATAAGGATTGGATATTTTCTTTGTGGGAGAGGAAAGAAGTCCAGAAAATGTATTGCTTAATTGCTATATTCAGCTAAGTATAAATATAGTAAGTACAATACTACAGAATTTCTCCTGAATGTAGGAGAAAAATAGAAGACATATATGCTTTTGTCTTGAGTGTTTCAGCTGAGACATGAGAAAGCACTGTCCACTGTAATTCTGTCTTCTGTATTGTGCAGAGTTCTAGATGAAATTATTGATTTTTTTGAAGATGGCTGTGTTTATGATAATGAGAGAATCATTTAAAATTGAGGTTTTACTTTAGTTAATTGTGGTTGATATCCATACCACACTGAACTCCAACATACCAAACACATGCCGTAACTGTGTTAATAACTACCAAGAAAAAATAAATATTTAGCCTGATGTGAATTTCCAATTGCTAAATGCATCAGTGACTCAGAAGAAGGAAGAAATGGGAAAGGCAATGAATATGACCTGTTCCATGGGAATATGCTGCATCCTTAAAGAAATATAAAAGGATCCCAAGATTTAAGAATTCAGGGACCAGCTTTTAAATGGTTTTCTTTTTCTCTTTTTTTCCC
>WBMW01003428.1:63739-73856 GCA_013396635.1 Penelope pileata | reverse complement strand
CCCTTCTCCTCAATAGCTTGGCTTTTATTACATTTACCACTAGTTCAATGAAAAGTAGCAAAGGTTCCTCAGGAGACTTGTCATGATTTTCATGCTCTGTGGACCTGATCTCAGCTAGAAAAATGATCTGGAAATCAGCATCTTACCTCTATAGCTCTCTCCACTGATCTAGTCTTTCTGGAATTAAATTTATGGTCAGATTAGAAAAATGAGAATAAATCAGAGATGATTATTTAATGGTATAATTGCTATAATAATATAAAGGAATGTAACCCAGCTCTTTTATTTCTCTAAGTGACTTGTTGAAACACAATTTTAATGACAAATATGCCAGAAGCCATCTGTCATTTTTGTAAAACTGGAATTCTCTCCTCGTAATGCAGAATTTGAGATAATTTGAAACAAATTTCAGACCTTTCCTGAAAGGATTCCCTCTTTGAATTTTCAGGCTCTTTTAGGGATGGACTGGTTGTTATACAGCTGGCACTGTTATTGCACAGTCCCATTTTAGTAATCTATAGCAGCCATCTGTGCAGTCTCAAAACCCTACCAGATAAAAATCGAGCATTTTTACAGTCCGAAGTTGTATACTTATGGTTTGAGGTGGACCAGGATTAAGGACTTAATGGGAATATAAAATTAGACGATTAGGAGAATACTGGCTTTAGAGGTACTCCTTTCATGTATTAAAAGAAGGATCCAGATCTGCACATGGACCATATTAAGTATTTTTTAACAAGTCTGATTTTATTGCGAATATTTTGGCAGTTATTGCAAACTATTACAATACAGTAGTTTTCTAGGCATCTTTAAAAGAGGTTTTATAATTTCATGTAGTCTAAAAGTCAGACAATTAGATAAGATAGTTAATCGTGCCTTCAAATAAATGCTGTTTTTAGAACAAAAAGGAAACTTCAATTCTCTGCATCTTTTATAAAGCTGTTTCTAAATGGACAGCATGACGTATAATTGATAAATATTTTGCCCAAGCAATTTAGTTTCCTTTCATTTAGGTATAAAGGATGAGAAAACAATTGAAATAGACTGCAGTTATTATGTTGGATTTGTTTTTTTCCTTTTTGAGCACCATTCTCTTTTCTAAACTAGAATTAATTGTACTGTTTTCCCTTGTTTGTTTTTTTTTTTAATCAAGTTTTCACTGTCCTGTCAAACTTTGGGTATTTTGTCCATAGGTGAAGATTGTTGCTATGCGTGTACAACGAATTGCTGTATTCTGTTTGTTACTGTTAAAATGGTATAAAATGTAGAGATGTTGTCTGTCTGACAAAAGTTGCAGATTTAGGATAGAAGACTGTGGTGTATTATTGATAGTGATGTTTTTTCAGATACTTAAAGCTAATGGGATTTCCAGTGGAGATGTACCTTAATTACTAAACCCCAGTTTTACCTAAATTCTGAGTTTATCTTAATATTAAAATTAGCTTTTTTTGCTCAGATAAATGGATTTCCACTGAAAGTAGGCAAAGCCATTGCAAGGGTTTTTGGAATAGGTTTTTGCACTAGCTGATGATAACAAGCTTTGTGTCACCAGCTTCCCTGAGGGAAAGACAAGAAAAGAAAAGGGGAATTGTTCTTGCCCCTTGCCTGTGTTTTCTACCTCTCTGTCTCAGGGTCTCACAGCACAGTAACAGTTTCTTCAGGTTGAGAACAGGATAATGGGAAATATGAGGTGTCTGAACTTTTTCTACGTTAGTTTGTAAAGGAAGAATTTTTTTTTTTTTCCTCCTGACACTATAGGATGTACTTGTTACCTTCTGGTGCTTCTTGTTTCAGTGTTGTCTTCTCTACATCTTCAGTACAACAGACCTTGAAAAGACCTCTCTAAATTTTAGGCCAAGTAAGTAAGTGTAAAAAAATAAAAATAAAAAATTCAGTTATATCTGGATGGTGGTTTTGTTTTAAATATGGGTAGAATTACCAAACCACCTCAGAAAGTAACAGATAACATCTCTATCTAGATGAAGTATTGCTATTTTGGTGTATATTGGTATATACTTCTTGTTAAACTTGACATCTTTTTTTCTGTTCATTTTTGAAGTACCTATGTGTGTTTTCACATATTGATGATCTCAGAAATTCATTTTTGGTGTTGCTTCTTGTACACCATATTGTGACAGTATATCATGCGTATACTTTTGCTCCTATGCACTCAAACATATATGCGTTGTAGAAATGATACCAAAGTTTTTAATGTACAAACATCAATTATTAGAATTCTCTTATTTTGTAGTTTGACCATGAAAATGAGAAAAATTCTGGCAGCCAAAGATGATGTTGCAGGCAGAAACTACTGAGTGTACTTTCAGGGTAGCGGATATAATTTTTAGGAGACTATTTAGGATTATCTTTTTTTTCAGGGAGAAAATGTATGAGAATGAGCTATGGAACAGTGCTCGCAGAGTGTGATTATGTGGTCTACCCTATGCTGCAATAAAAGGATGAAGGATGTTTTCTCTCATTAATGCGTAACTTTATGTAACTTGCTAATTTAAAAAAAAAGGTGTTGCTTTTATAATAGAGTAGAAATCTCATATAGCTGTAAACTGTATTGTGAGGTTGGATTAGGGCAGTCCTGAAAGGTGTACAAAGGTGTCTGGTTTCTTACTGGAATGCTGAACCTCTAGAGATAGGCCATTAATCCTGTCATGATCTCAAGTACTGTGCAGTTGTAAAAGCTTTTCTTCCAATCACAGTGCCTCTGCTAGAGAGATATCAACTTTCTGTGCAATAATACAAAGTGTTACGTTGTTTAATCATTATGAAATGTCATTTAATTTCTATGAAATGTCATTATATTTGAGGATTATAACAGGGTTTGAATAATATCTAGAGACCAAATTGAACTTTCTATTTAATCATAAAATATTTCTTGCAATTGCTATTATACTCTCTGAGTACCAAGGTGAGAAACTACCTTGTCTCTATTGCTATGCTTGATTAGAGATCTGTATGTATTTGCACAGTTTGTTTGTAGTGGACAATTGTCAGCAGAAGAATACAAAATAGAAATGTAGTATACAACAACTTTGCCAGATAATTCTGATCGTAAGATCTACTATTAAAAGATGAAATCTAACTAGCTTAAAATTAATTGACTGTTGATTTGAGGTACATATCTTAGTTTTCTATATTGGAAGATTGGTGATTTGTATCTTCAATAGGAAGACTGAAAAATAAATCATACAATTTTCAGAAGATTTTGGTTTTACTGTTCTGAGAATTATAGGCCTTATTTATAGGATGTATTCCTGTTGATTTATTAAGTGATTCTACGAATAATATTTAATGGAGCAATAAAATCATACAATTTAGCACTAAGGTGACCTTTATCTGAAATGTACATATTAAAATGCTTGGCTTATAGAAAGACAACTGTTATTGTTTAACTACGTGAAATACAGCATAATTACTTCAGTTTATCCAACAACTATTTCTAGTCTGCTCAAATAATTTGCCCAATAGTATTTCATCCATCTTTAATTGGCAGCAAAAGCAAAAATGTAAACCATTCAAACTTAGTCATGTGTCTTTAATGCTTTGATGATACAATATTGAAATGGCTTAGGAAGAAATTCTTGTAACTGAGATCATCTTTCTGAAGATTCCTTCTAATACAGTTTCTTTATATACTTGAGCATTTTCAGCATGTTCATCTAATTTCTTTGACTGTTCTGTGACTTGATGACATTTATTTGAATTTTTACATCACCACAGAAGAACAAAATTTGTGGTCAGATTTAACATTGTGTATTTCACTGTAATCCGCTTCTTTTCGTAATTTTTTCTTAGGTTACTATTTTGTGAGGAAGGATAAAACACTGAGTCAAAAAAGAATTATGTTGTGGCTTTAGAAAATGTTCATCGTTAGGTGTTGTAGAGGTTAGGAAAGGAGATGTGACTCGAGTTTGATGTTGTTATGCAAAAAATGAGAAAGGAAAAAAAAAGAAGGGAAAAAGCAAGAAACATACTGGAGAGTAGGGTATGTTCTCAAGCGATTCCTCCTGAGCAGTACTGCTGTGTCTATCCCATACCTCTTTCTGTGTTCAGAACAATACTATCTATCATGATATGAAAACACTGCAACTGTACTTTCCATGAGGTAAATTACATTGGTAAAGTTGTATATTGAGTGTTTTATGCTCAATTATTTGGAATCGCAAAGAGCAGAGTTGTTACTGTCAGTTAAACAGGCATAAATAATTATTTCATTGGCTTTGGAGAAATTGTAGCAGGAAATACTTTAAAGCTTGTGGGTTTTTTTTACCCCTTTAGAAGACACTGTTTGAGCCTCTATGTGGTAACTAGGAATTTTTTCAATATATTTTCTGTTACTGCAGGCCACCTGATTAAGGCATCCTGTTGACAAGGTCTTTTTGCTTCATCTTCAAAAAGTGTCACGCTCACAGGCTCGCAACCTGATGAGGAACTTCAGCCACTCGGATGTCTGTTGGGAAGCAACATGATGGGCTGCAAGCAATCCGGGAGACTGCTGGGGGATAACTTCCTGTTCCCAGGTACTGCACAGACCAACCAGAGGAGAAGTGTTACTGAAACTAGTGTTCACCAATGCAGAGATGATTAAAGGGGTTAAGATTGGAGGCAGTGTGGGCTGTATTGACCGTGCCCTGGTTGGATGTGCCCCCAACACAAGAAGGATGTTTGCGCTGTTGGAGTGGGTCCAGAGGAGGCCACAAGGATGCTCAGAGGGCTGAAGCTCCTCTTCTATGAAGAAAGGCTGAGATGGCTGGGCTTGTTTAGCCTGGAGAAGAGAAGGCTCTGGAGAGATCTTATTATGGCTTTCCAGTACTTAAAGTGAGCTTATAAACAGAATGGAAACCGACTTTTTACACAGTCTGATAGTGACAGGATGAGGGGGAATGGCTTTAAACTAAATGAGGGAAGATTTAATCTAAATTTTAGGAGAAAATTTTTTACTCAGGGGGTGGTGAGACACTGGAATAGTTTGCCCACAGAAGTTGTGGATGCCCCATCCCTGGAGATGTTCAAGGTCAGACTGGATCAGGCCCTGGGCAGCTTGATTTACTGGCTGGCAACTCTGCCCATGGCATGGTGGTTGGAACTAGATGATCTTGAATTCTGATACAAAGAATCTTCTTTTGGAGTTGAAGGTGAAGATGCTAACAATATTCACAAAAGCATAAGACATGAAAGCGAAAAGCCACTAAAAAGACATGAAAGCGAAAAGCCACTAAACATTGGAAAATTTAAGTTTTGAAGAAATTGAAATCTCTTTACATTCATTCTCAGAGCAAATTCAAAAGCAGCTTGTAGTCAGGATGTTGCATAGCTTGGGTTTACAGAGATGATCATACGGAAGCTTGCTGGCTACCTGTACTATAAACATCTGCATTCATTCTTCAGCAGAAGTGAAACTTGAATCATTGTGTTCTGCTTCTGAGGAGGTTGATTCTGCAAAATGACTGAAAAACTGTGCCATGCAAGTAGGCTGTTAGCAATGAACTTTGTTCCCATCTTCCAGCTTTCCTCTGTTCTCATTCATTTTTCTCCCTCTGCAAGTAGAGATGAATTAGGAATATAGTCTGAAGATTTCCTTCCAGAAAAAGCTCGTTATTTGAGTAAGACTAACAAGAGTTGACTTGTACAGCCTGCAAGGTACAATAATGAGAAGTAGCAGCTATTTGAGCATTGCAGGCTAAAGAAGGTCTCTTTATCAAATTACAGGTAATCAATATGATATATAGATCTGCTTACAAATGCAGTAAGAACCAGTCAGTATTTGTACTTAAACAGAGGTGCAAATAACAGTGCTATTGTTTCATTCAATATTAAAATGAAGTATATTTAATAGTGTATTGAAGTACAGTAAGATTTAGTAGAAAATAAAGAATCATGCTGTGGCCAACATTTTTAAAAAGATTCGTAGTTAATAAAGAGAATTAAGAAAGCCAAAATTTTGTCTTAATCTAGTCAAATTTGTTGATTTATATGTAGTGAAAATACTCCAAGCAATAGGCAAAAAAGACTTGTATTTGCTCATGTAAGTGCATAAAAGAATGCCCCGGCCAGCATGACGTAGGAAAAAGTTCAGCACTGGATGAAAATATTTAAAAATAGTCAAACAACTACAAACTGTAAAGAAGAAAAAACTAGCCAAGTACTTGTGTACTTGCAGTATTTTCTCTGTGGACCCAGACACTGAAGTAATTACAGAGAAGGAAAATTCTATTAAGCAAAGAATTGTCTTGTGCACTCTGATATTGCAGAAACCTGCATATTTTATAGTTTTGGCATGCCCATAATTTAAGCCCCTCATTCTCTTCTTGTAATCTTGTTAAGCCTTATGTGCTCATCTTCCGCTTTTAATTCATTCAATTTGGGTTATTGCATAATGGCAACAAACAGATAACAAATAACGTGGGATTGTACTCGCTGTATTTTATTCTCATTTTGCATATTTAGGGCCTTTATTTTCTGACTCTTTGCCGGAAGAAATTTGCTGTTCTTGCTTTAATGATATTATTTTTTCTGCTTTCTTGAAAGCAATTAAACTAGGATTTGGTGCATTCACTGTAGGATTTAATTTACCCTTTAGAACTTCTGTTCTGTTCTGGGTTAGATCTGACATACCTCACCACTTACACGTAATCATCATGTGCAGTGGGTTTTTTAGGCTTAAATTCAACATGCTTCATCTTAGCTTTCTTGTCATTCTGAAACCCATTTGAAGAGGAAGTACTGTTAGTAACCTGTTTATTGTTGTCTGTTTTACTTGGGGATGACCTTTACTAACTCAATATAAGTCTGCATATTAGCAAACAAGATTTTAAAATTAGTACCAGTAAGGACAGCTGATACGAGTTTTCTACTTGGAGCACCTGTGTTAGCATCCCCAAATTATACCTCTTCACAGATAGCTTGGATATTCTATGACTGAGCTGAGTTAACAGTGCCGATGTGGTCTTAGATGTCCTAGAATTAAACTATGTTCTAATAGTCAATATGAACTGTGAAGAGAAGAGTTATGTCTTAAGTCCAGCTCCTCTCTGGAGATTTAGCACCTGTCAGAAGGCCATAGGAAACAGCCTATAGGCAGTCATGCCCACGTTGTGCTCCACAAACCCTGCCTTAGTCCATCTACTTTCTTTAAGAAACTGGGAGTGAAGTAGGGGTAGACACGAGGAAGAAGCTCAAGGGGAAGATCAGGGCTTGCTTTTACAAATGGCTGATTTTTAAGCACATTTTGTTTCACTTAGAAGCCTACAATTTAGAATGCAAATTGAAATAGTGTGGGGCAGAGGATCAGTTCTCCACCTTGTATGAAGCAATTCAAACTCAGGTTTCTCAGGCCAGACCAGAAAGAACGCCGATGTCCTTGGGGCTGAATGAGAAAGGGCTGTATTACAAACATTAGCAATGATCCTGGTCATGAGACAGAATGCACACTTCAATTGTAAAGAAATAAAAATATGGGGAGCAAGAACTTGGAAATCTCTCTGCAGAAAAACCTGAATGGAAGAAGGCTTAAATATTATGGGATTAGTGGAGTTTAAAGCAAAAACAATTGACAGATACGGTGTAGGTTACATGAGCTAATAATACATTTTCTGCAACATTTCTCTTATTCAACCTTACTGGCCTGTGTTTAGACAAATTCAAAGTCAGTGTTTCCTAGTTTTTCTTGAGGAAAGTCAGTGTTTTCTCAATATTTTGGCAGATAACCATTAATTAGCATTAAAGATGGTTCTAATTTAATTTCAGGAAAATATTAACGAACTCAGGAATCATTTACTCTAAAATTCTTCAGCTCTGTAATGTAAATCAGTGGAAATAAAGATATTTGTGTTATAGGAGACATTAAAGAACTTTAGGGAAACAGTCTCTAAATGCTGGGATTTCCATATGTTTTTGCAAAGTTTCAGAATATCTGGTAGAATATTAGGAATTTGAAGCAGCCAACCTTGAGATTTTGAAATTGACAACCAGAAGAGTTTGGAACAAAAGCAATTCCCTCTGTTCTCAAGAGCAATAGCACTTAATATAGAGCCCTTATTTACTGTTGGCATTACACTAAAATGCTTCCAAAGTGATTGTGATCCACTGAGGCAATGAACAAGCTTTAGATTTCTGTAGTTGATCTTCCTTTGAAGATACCATAATATCCTGCACGAGTGGAGATTCACATAGATTCACAGACTGATAAGTGTCTTGGACTTTCAAAATAAAATAGATAAAAAATGCAACTCAGGTGTATACTTATTACTCTTAACACATTGATATTTCTAATGATATTTTACTTCTGTCAGAACTGTCAAATTATGGATTTTTTTCTCAATCAAAAAACTTCTTGGTGTTGGAGAAATCAACTTTGATATGATATACATATAACGCGTAAGATGTTGAAGCTTTTTTTAATACATTTTGGTAAAATGACAGTGAGCTTAAGTAATCCTGCTTGCAGAAATCGTAAAGGGAATAGGAAAATTGAGATGCATTTTTTTCTTCAATGTTAATTTCATGTTACTACCATGGTGATCTCCTTATCATACTTCTATCATAGTTTTACTATACAGACTGTTTCTGGATTTATTGCTTTTCGTATCCTATTTCTCAGCATTTTTGCATTAGTTGCCTTCAACGGAATTTCCAGGAGCTGCAGTTATGAAGTGATAGTTATTGTTTTCTGAAGCAAGTGGGGAACAAGTAGGTCCAGAGGTCACCATAACCCTTCTAGGTCAAGCAGTTTGGCTTCTGTAATCCCTCAGAGCTATCATACTTCCTGCTTTCTCAGCAGCTAACAATCTCGTAAAATACCAGTGTTTTTGTGGCATACAGTGAGTAGAAACAAATCCAGAAAATAAACTTCCTTCCTGTTTAATCAAAACAAATGTTCTAAATCTTGCTCGATTTCTGCAGGACTTAGTTGAATTTAGTTTCCAGTTGACCTTAACAACAGTCCCTTAGGATGTGTGGGCAGATCCTTGCTGATTAGAATCTAATACCATCAGTGTTCAACAAGAAAAAGATGCACCGAAGCTATTGTGTGGTTATATTTTTCAGATCCCTTTTATTACAAGTCCACAAGTGGCAGCATCCTGTTCCACATATTTAATAACTGTTCTCACACCTGAAAAATGGCTAAGAAACAGCAAGAAAAAAGCCAGCTGCAATCATTCTCAAGAGATGAAACATAGAAATTTCAGGAAGAGGTTCTTGGTAAAGGCAAATGCTCTCCTGCGCTATCTGCTTACTGTTTTTATTTATTGATGTATTTTTTATTATAGTCAAGGGCAGAGAAATTTAACATAGAAAACAGAATTTCAACATGGAACTCTAAAAGTGTTCGTATCTGAGTTCTGTGAGCATGCTGGTCTTTTCAGTAATGTGTTTTTTTTTTTCTGTGTACCTTTCTTATGCCTATACTAACTATAGTGCCCATATTAAAACAGAAGTCTCTTATGTGTGAAACACCAGCTGTTGATATTTGGTAACTGTGTGGGGTAATTTCAACAGTTTGTTATCTCTAGCAATTTACAGCAACAGTTAGGAGAGCAAGGGCGCTTCTGAATAAAAGTGCAAATGTCTTATGTTTAATGGCAACTAACAGGGATCTCGTTTATTCTACCTCCTTTGGTAAGTGCAACTTGAATTAAACAGAGCTGTAAGAGATCTTCTGGCATTTTGCATCCTGGACAGCTTTAATGCTCAGAGCTGCTGTAATGACAGCTGGGGAGGAAAACACAAAAGTAATGTGGTAAGCTGCATGGGACAGTTCTCTTTGTCCAAACCATTGATGCAAAAACTGGTATGAACTGCTAAATACCACAACTTTTTTCATATTCTAGAGAGGAATCTGTACTTTGAGTTGAGGGGACTGTGTTGTATAAATAGTGGCTTTACATTCCCTTTTTTTTTGTCCCAAGTTACTGATGGGAAAAATAGAGATGCTGCTTCAAATGTTATTCTGTAATAATACAACTAAAACAGTACAATGATATCAAAATTGTGACCCTGTGACCTCAGTTTCTGACTGGTAGTAAGACAAGAGGGAGTATGATTACACAGAAATCTTTGATAATTGTCACATTGAAGAAGGCAGCTACTGGGTCAGACTCAA
>WBMW01003428.1:48357-63708 GCA_013396635.1 Penelope pileata | reverse complement strand
AAAAAAAAAAAAGCATTTTTGCATTTGTCTTTCCTTTCCTTTTGGTTCAGAGAAATTGCATACTTTCTTGTCTGTGGTTTATGTCTCTCTGTTTTCATAAATTAGTTTGTGCAATCTGTCCCTCGGACCTCAGGAACAATTCTCCGTCTGTTTTTGTGAGCACTGATGCTGGGACTGAACAACTTACTAGAGATGATAATGGATAATTCGCCCTCTAAGTAAACATAAGCTGTAGATAACATTGAGTTCAGTGAGTAATTTCTTTTGTGTCACAGCCTCACAAACCACTACACAGTAGGTGCGTGCTGTAAGCTGCTCATGGGTTAGAAGGAAAAAAGGTTTTTTTTTTGTCAGCTTTCAAGTTTGGCAAATTGTTAAGGATTTCCAGCATTGAGAAGGAGGCTGTGGTATGTTCATGTTAGTTCCTCCTGTAATTCCAACTGCTTAACATCAAATAGAAACGTAGGGCACATGTGTATGGGTGGGAGAACGGGATGACTTATCCTGATTATAAATTGTGTATGTGCCTATGGAAAGAGAGAGGAAAAGATGATTCAAGGCCAAAATGAAAGGGACTACGTGAGGCACTTAGCTCTCCCCCTTCCCCATTCTCAGGTTACCACATAATGCATTTATGTTCCTAAACATTTCCTTCACCTTCATCACAGGCAATAAGATGTTTTTCAAATGCACCGTCACAAACTTGGAATCAAAAGCACCGATTATAATTTGTCACAAGACTAAAAAGCAGGAGAGATCTGACACTCAAACAGCAGTTCAGTGTCCTGCAAGTGTTACTTTTAAGGTAAAAAAAAAAAAAAAAAAAAGGGTAAATTTTTAAGCCAAAGCCTTCTTTCTCCTCCAAGATCACTTAAATTCTGCCATATTTTCTTTTGTTTGTAAAAAGTGGAAATACGTTGTGCCCATTTGAAATCTGATTTTAAACTTTCCCTCTATGGAGGCCTGGAAAGCATCCTTCCCTTCTACTGAGTTATTGTAAGAAAGATTTATGGTAGTTCAACCATAGACTGTTACATCTTGTACGGGAAATAGTTCTCTCATCTTAGTATTTACTCCTGCCCCTGCAATATTTGCAGAATTCCTCAGCTTCCAAGTTTAATTTCTGCAGACTAACCAATCCAGGTTCTTTTAATATATTTTTCAAATAAAGAAAATTTTCTGCAGTCATTTAATCAGTGTATTTGTCCTGCTATGCAGCCCTTTCCTATTTAAATTGACATTTCTTAAATGAAAGAAGAGCAGAAATATATGCAGCGTTCTGAGGTTATTTTACAATTAAGAAACTGATTCTGAATTAATGCCCATTTTTACCGTTAGCTTTACCTTTAGGAATCACAATAGTGTTTGTTTCACAGCCATCCTCTGATGTGAGTTGGTTTTTTTTGTTGTTGTATTTTTTCCCTGTTAAGAATTTTAATAATGGGGGGGGAAGAGATTTAGTCTTGACGTGGGAAAAAGATGCCATCGTGATGCCAGCACCCCAGAAAGTACATTATAGCCATAAAGATAAATGTGCTGTGAGCCCAAATATGTTATTTATGTTGTCTACAGTTAAATATTAAAACTTTGGAGATAAACAACAAGATTCATATAACTGTAAAATGTCATAAACATTACACATAAGCATAGCTAAAAAGACTGTAATAAAATATACCTATTAAATGCTGTCAAATTAAATAAGTATGATATTAGTAAAACTTCTTGTAAAATCTATAAAGCTGTTGTATGACATTGTTTTTGGATTTAAGCATATTGCTTGGGGCCATTCTGCAACTTCAGAGGAGAATACCCAGAGATTTTCAGACTGACCGTACCATATGCCCTGACAAAGCAAGTCTGAACAAAGAAGAATGAAACAGGAAAGAGCAGGAGTTTGAATACGGCAGGCTAAGTTTCTATTATACTTATTATTTGTCTTGACAATTGAAAAGGCAACAGGAAAAGAAAAGCTGATCCTCAAGGTAATGTAATGGAAGCATAAGGTAACCATCTATTTCATATTCGTTTCAGACAGAATAAGTAATACAAAATACATGCAGTTACAACAGCTGTTAGAGAAAATGACATAGAATATGGAAGATAAGATGCAAACTCCTGGTTTAGGCTTTGATCATGTTTCCTTAGGGATCAATAGTTCATCTGACGATACAGATGTAAGTGGAAATGAGAAGGAGATCTAAAATGTGTTCAGCTATGAAGTATCTACTAGTCATGACTGCAGAGTTCTTAATTCTGAAAGGATTGTGATTGAAACCATTGGTAATGCTTTCCTTTATTCCCCTGTCAAATACTGAACTCGGCTCTTTGAGCATTTTGTTTGATCACTGTTGTTTGATTCCCTTGGCCTGAGATTGTCCAGCTATAGAAATAAACACGAAAAATCCAATCTTTATTTTTCAGAAAGGTGCACCTATGAATATGCAGCGAGAGAGATTTCCTACAGAGAATGACTAGAGGACTGTTCAGGTCATAGTTCTGAGTAACACAAAAGTAGGACTTAACAAATTCATAGGCTTTGTGTCAACCTTTTGTGCTCAGCTGAATTTTATCCAGCCATTGGATAATATCCAGCATAGTTTCATAATAAAAAACAACTTCTGCAACTAAGAAAAAGTGGTGGGTGATAGTGGTGGGTGACTCTTCTTAGGGGTACAGAGGCACCCATTTGTCGTCCTGACCCACTATCTAGAGAGGTCTGCTACTTACCTAGGGCTCACAGGGATATAATAGAGAGATTCCCAGACCTTGTACGTCCCACTAACTGCTACCTGCTGCTGCTGTTTCATGTGGGTGCTAGTGACACAGCTGTGAGCAACCTAAAGAATATCAAGAGGGACTGCAGGGCACTGGGAGCAGCAGCAAAGGACTCAGGAGCACAGGTAGTCTTCTCATCAAACCTCCAGGTTGAGGGGAAGGGGGGGAGGGAAAGGGATGATAAAATTGAGAAAATGAATAAATAGTTAATGGAGTGGTATCATGGACAGGGCTTTGTCTACTTATACCATGGGATTGGCTTTGAGAAATCCGGGTTTCTGAGGGCTGACAGGGTCCATCTTTCAGAGAAGAGGCATTTTTGGCAACGAGCTTTACAACTTAGGAGGGCTTTAAACTAAAGTTGCTGGGGGATGAGATCCTCAATCCATCCCACTTCATGGCTGATGACAGTAATGGGCACCCTGGGCTTGGAGTACTGTCACAGGCCAGGAAGAGAGTACCTGAAGTGAAGGACAAGGGAACTCTGTTAAATCAGCCTCAATGGGAACCCAACTTAAATGCCTGAACACTAATGCACTGAGTGTGGGGAACAAGCAGGAAAAGTTACAGATGCGTGCATGTCTACAGGGCTGTGACATCATTAGCATCACTGAGACGTGGTGGGATGTCTGTTATGGTTGGAGCATAGGAATAGATGGGTATAAACTCTTTAGGAAAGATAGGGCAAAAGGGGAGGAGGTGTTGCCCTCTATATCAATGACCAGCTGGAGTCAGTGGAGATGGATGAGGAGCTGCCAGAGAGCTTATGGATCAGGGTTAAAGGGAAGGTGGGGGAAGGGGACATTGTAGTGTGGATCTGCTACAGGCCTCCTGACCAAGAAGACTAAGTGGATGAGGCCCTCTATAAACAGATAAAAACAGTTTTGTATTCACAAGCTATGGTCCTCATGGGGGACTTGAACCACCCTGGTATCTGTTGGAAGGATGACGCAGCGGGGCACCAGCAATCAAAGAGATTCTTGGAATGCGTTGATGATATCTTCCTCTTCCAAGAGGTAGAGGAACCGTGAGAAAAGGTGCTATGCTGTACCTGGTCTTCACCAACAAGAGGGAGCTGGTGGGTAATGTGAAGCTTAAAGACAGCCTTGGCTGCAGTGACCATGAAATAATAGAGTTCTACGTCCTTGGAGGGTGCACAGCAATATATAATAAACTAATGACAGCGCAGTGCATCAATGTATAGAAAATATTGAACACAAAATATCACTATCATTGCACTACAGATCATAGTTCACCTTCCTGAGAAAGCAGTTATGATAGAAAATAACGTAATAAAGTCATTCAGTGGGTGCCATTGTAATGAGGAAAACCAATGCAAGTCTATACAGACAGTGCAACTTTAGAGGCAACTGCTTCTGACTGCAGTCCTTCAAATAAAGTTTCCCTTTATTTCTGGGGAACTATGCCTGTTGAAACCCAAATTATGCACAAGGCTTGTAATAGTAGTAAAAGTTATTCCATGCTTCTCTTTCAAATTTTAATATAGTTTGGCTTCTAACATTGTGCTTTATTTCTGGCTCGATAAACAATTCTTCAGTATTTCTAATAATCAAAATGAAGTGCTGGCCACGCTCTGCTCACCATTTGTTTCACCTATTTGTTATGCTGTTATTTGCTTTTTTCATGTACATAATAAAAAAAGTAATTTTAGGAAGTGGGTTTATTAATAACTGTAGTCATAATTCTGTAACTTTAATTTCTTCCGAATGAAATGAATAAATGACATATTACTTTTTAATTTACAGGTTGGAAATCTAGGGAGCACAACAAGGTAAAATGGTTTTTTATAGCTCAAAAATGGGTTCTGAATGTATGTAGGTACAATAATAATTGAGGAAAGGATTAATAAATCAGGTAATGCATAATAAAATTAGATTTAATCTGAGGATGGTAAAAATGTATGTGATACGTCTAAAGATGCAGTCTTGCAAGCTGTTACTACTGAGATCTTTTTTTTTTTTGTTACTGCTGAGATATCATCTATTTTATCAGTAGCACAGCAAAACCACGCGACTTGCATGTATCAAGACAGAATAAAAGTGGCTAAGGTGCAGTGCTAATTCTTGTGTCATCTGTGGCAGTTTGCAACGCTCCACCTTGTACACAACAGAAGTTTGCAGAGCACATCACGTTTCCAGTAAGAGACTAAAGGAAACAAATGCAGTTCACCTCTCCTGTACTCCTGGAAGCTACAGGCCAACAGGGTAAGTCTGTGGTTTCTTTGGCCCTTTTCATGTTACCCTTAACTCATCTCTAGGGATTTACTATGAAAAAGAGCTGCCACTGGTAAAGTTGGGAGCATTTCTACCAGCTCTGAACAGTCCAGGTTGGCTGAATTGAGTGTGGCAATTTGTTGAAAAACAAAATGCAGATCAGGCACTGCTCCCCAGCTGTCTGTGAAAATATTTTCGCATGGTCTAAATGAGATTTGTAACATTTTTGAATCTCATACAGAGACAGCCACTGGCATTGCTGCCAAGGGCAGCTTCCAGCTGTGATGTTCCTTCTCACTGATCTGCTCAGCAGTTCCTGGAGGAACGAAGTGTAAACCAACAGTGCTGTCAAGCTGCTGGGCATCACCAGTCACGACAGCAAGTGCTGGCCTTTTGTGGGATTTTGCAAACGCTGTCATGGCTTGGGGGAACCTAGCATTTGCTGTTTCAACAGCCAGCTCCAAAAATGTTGGAATGTAGTTCAAATGAGTAGCTGGTTCTTGAGGGCAAAGGAAGAGGCTGCTAAGCAGTGACAACTCCAGCAAAGAGAATAGTTGAGGTGTGAGAATTAACATCATGCGTCTAGGGTTATTTAATGTGTAAAGAATTGTAATGACATTCTTCACGATGTGCTGGGCCTTGCTGAAGTTCAAAGTTCTGGACTGGATTTATGCTGGTTGGGTTTTTTTTTTGTTTTGGATGTAATAATTATGCTAAATAATGATTATTCAAAGTGGTTATTTTGGCAACTTCAATTATGTGCAATTTTTACTTTTGTGCAGTTTTGTAGTTAGGTGTAGTGAGTGTCCTCGCAGCCTGTAAGAACTTCTTCACTGAAATTAATTTCTGTTACTTTTACGGGAATTATGTTTCTGTAATTAATCCTGGAAGTCCCCCTATGATAGATTTTCTCTACATAAGAGAAATGTTCATTTTCACTTTAATACACTCTTGTATTTTTCATCTATACAGACTTTTAAAAGGATATGTTTTTGATATTGAAGCTCATCAGAAGAGAAGGCTTGGCTACCTATCCTCAACAACTTAAAAATTGCCACACTTTCACCTTGACAGTACTGATTTACTGATTAATAGGCCCTCATCTTGCCTTTGTATAAAGCAATTGCTTTTGGCTCCTGCTGAATTTCCAAAGGAGCTGTAAAACAGACTGCTGCACAGAGTGCAAGTTTCCACCACTCAAAACTCAGTGAGAGCCACTGAATTGTGTTAGGGCAGCAGCTCCTGGCTTGTGATGAGTTCCTCAGGCAGATGACCTATTGCTCCAAATGAGGACAATTTTACTAGCTTGGGACTGTACAAATCAGTAGCTGCCACTGAATGGAACTGTGCTTCTCTAAAATACTGTGTTTCCACTTTCAGCTTTGATTTTCTGTTATGGGAGCACCACTGAGCAGCTAGGCTAAAAGGATTCACACAAACCTTATGCTCTCTCCGTATTTCTTCTGAAACTCAAAGTAGATCTTAAGTAGTGCGTGGTTAATCAATTGACTTGAATCACTTGTCTGTGTGCCTGGTGTCTGGGATGGAGAGAATGCAAGCATCTTGGAAACACGTATAGAGAAATCCTATTGATTTGCTGCTGAATGGCTCCTTATAGCAGTATGGAAGCATTGTCCTGGAGATTTCGTACCTTTTCCAAACCTTCCAATTGGACCTGTAATGTCCATGCTGCTTTGGCACTTGAGAATGTATTTATTGTATATGCAAATCATTTACTCATCATCTGAGTGTCCACAAAGCGAAGTTGTTCTTTTTACTAAAACCAATAAATAGTTGCAAATATTTGTAAACAGTATCTTTATAATACAGCAAGAAACAATTCAAGGACAAAATTCAGCAGAATATTTTGCTCTTTTCTCCTTCCAGTTTGCTGTGCAAAACTTCCAGTCATGCTCGTGCACCCTGATAGTCTATTCAAGTGCAAGCTGCCTCAGGTATATATTCTTGCTCTGTTATTTTGCATTCCTAAACTGTAGCAGATGTGGAGGATATAATATTTTGCCTTTTACTTCTTTTGCAGCACCGATTGCACCTATGTCACTATTGAATTATCTTTTTTTCATTCTGCCAGAAATTATAGTATCATATTTTATAATTCATCTTAAATTCTCTAGTACTATTGACACACACCCAACTTTTTTATGGAGTTCAAAATGGTCACGTGTCTTGCTGCTTCCCCACCTCTGAAGTTTGTATTCCACTCTCTCGTACAGAGTTTCTTTATGTTTGTGAACATCACAATTTGACATATAGCTTGTAATATCTTCAAGGTATCAGTAAATTGATTGAAGAGAGGTTTCATTAACTGAACAGGAACAGACGTGTGCGTGGGGTAACTTATTCCCCATTATAGGAGCAAATATATGACCCTTATAGCATTTAAGCTTCCAAGAGCTAGTAGGTAGATGGTGTAGAATGTTATACTTCTATGAAGCTCTTGTCTAAGCTGTTTGGAGTTGTTAGGCAAAGTTGTTATGCATATGTTAAATATGTCAATAAGGTACATCTCAGTAGATATTTAGCAATACAGCACAGTGAGCAATAACTTCTAACGACTTAATTGGTTTAAGTAATATGTATGCTATAAGGTATTCCATATTTAG
The DNA here is from genome assembly GCA_013396635.1 of Penelope pileata. Taxonomy (NCBI): domain Eukaryota; kingdom Metazoa; phylum Chordata; class Aves; order Galliformes; family Cracidae; genus Penelope; species Penelope pileata. The sequence goes on along the minus strand of WBMW01003428.1, from coordinate 56,075 downwards.
ATTTTGAAATTGTTTTACATGGCTGGGTAGCGAAGATCTGTAGAACTCTGCTGCTAGGACTATGCCTTATCTTGTTCTCACTCAGTTAAATGGGGGTAATCAACAAGATGGAGTTGTGATTAGTGGCCTACAGCAAATCACATGGCTAGAAGTAGGAGTGACTGCAGACCCACAGCAAATTTGCAGAACACGGTCCTATTCTCTGTGGACATTTTCTCATTGTGTGTGTGTATATATATATATGGCATATGTGCCAATAATATAATGCTTTGCACAAGTAATAACACAATGCACTCTTACTGGACTGCATAAGCTTTAAAAGATATGCCTTTCTCCACTGCTCTACTCTTCTAGTTTCCTGTTTTCTTTTATAACAGTCAGTATAAATCCTGAAGACAACCTACAAATTTAGTAACTACGGACTATTGAGATAGCTACTGAACTGTTTTATCTTTCCTTTCTCCATTTGTACCCTTTGGAGAAGGCCAATGAAAAGGTATGTGTCACTTATATCAGCCTATTTAGAAGACTTTGAAAGCAGATAGCCTCTCTTCTGTGTAGTAGTGTATCCTTATTTTCTGCTTTTAACCTTTTTTTTTGAGCTGACTTACTAAAGGGTCCATCAACTCCGGTTATCTTGGCTTCTTTCTTGCCATGCTTTGGCCTCGTTCAATAATTAGATCTTTCAAGTTTCATCAAGATTCGAAAGAGAACAATTTCAAAATGAAAAATTGAAAGGAAAGGACACAAACTGTCAGAGGATTTAGAGCAGTTCTCAAAAGCTTCTTACTTTTAAAAACCTCTCCAGCATTCAAGAATTTTTTCCAGCGTATTAATAAGGGCAACAAATACAGAGCTGGCAATAATCTAAAAAAGTCCAACCATCGTCTGCTTCATTGCTGTAATTTCAGTAGTTACAGAAACGTATTTTTCTTGAGTTTGTGAACTTGTAGGAAACAATCTTTTGTTAACTTGAAACTTCTACAAATCTATTTTAAAACGTTTGTTGCAGACTTTGATACAGACCTATTATACGTCTCTACTTCTGGCTCTCTGAATTTTCCCTTGAAAGCTCATGCATCACTCAGCTTTAGCCTCAACCGTGATAAAGAATATTAGGAAAAATCTGTAAGGCGAATCCAGCCTAAGTAAGTTTGACTTAGAACGATCATTTTCATTCTGTATCTATAGATTTCCCTGTAGTACATCTTACAATGTCTCGCTTGAGTATACCCCCGAGAATCTTTTTTCCTAACTCTCCCAAATCTTACGCTCATTTTGGAAATCACTTGTCTTTGGGAGACCTTATTTTTTCCTCCAGTAGGTCCAGAGAAAATTGCTAGGGCTAGTTGTGACAAGGACTAAGACTTCTGTCAGCTACAGAACTATTAACTTATTTTCTGGATCTGAAATCAAGACTCACTCTGTACCTTATATTTACCTATGTACCTGTATTTACTGTGAACAGGAACTTATAGCATACAGCAAGTATTCTACATAGAACTTAAATTTCAGTTGCAATATGTTAGATAAAAAGGGATTTGTAGCTGCATGTTTTTGGTTAGGAAATAGTATTTAAACAGTAGCTCTTCTAGTTGTAGCTCCAAAATTAAGACCATTTAAAGTTCATTTATTCTAAATGGAAAACGTCTTGTAGATGCAATTATTCTGTTGCATAAAACCACATCGAAATTATTGTTATTCTGGGTGTAAAGTACTTTAAATAACTGCAGTTGTGTAATGAAGTGAAGATTAGTATACTGCACATATGAGGCTCGTACTCTAATTGTAAAGAAAAACGACTTTCCTTGCATTTAGCCTAATATTTTCTAACAGGGTCATTTGCATTATGGAGTCAAACCCAAACTGTGAAAGCTTAGGCATTTTGGAAAATGTGAACCTGAAATTAAAACTGAAATTGGTTGAGGTGTTCCATATTGAGATTTATATCTGGGCAGTCCAAAATCCAGAGCGTAAGGAGAACAGGAAAATGAATATTTTTATATATATGTATTTAAAAGCAGAAGCACCGCAGTTCGGAATGGAAAAGGCATAAAGCAGGAGGTTGAAGAAAGATTTCAGTAGTAGTGTTTTCTAGGTAAGATGTCACAGTTGAGGAATACATACTGGAGGTCTAGTCTTCTGACTTAAATTAGTTAGAATTGTTTAGCACATTCTGTGTAGCAGAAAAATCTTTTAAATTGGGATTGAGCTGTTTCTTTTACAGAATGTGTATTCACTGATGAGCTAATCCTAAGGAACTGAACTGATTGGTTCAATTTTATACCAGTTCACCTGCCAGTCACAAGTAAATTCCATGTCAGCATTGCTTGTTAGTTACCCTAATTCACATTTTAAATGAGGAGATGAGAGAACAGGCAAGACGCTGAAGATAGCTTTAAAATCAATTCTTCATCATGCACAGTGATGTATTGATGTTTAACGTTTGAATATCAACTTAAACATGGATAAATACTGGATTTTACTCAGAAATAGTTCAAGTGAAATAACATTAAACTGATGTAGATCGGAGAACATAAATCAACCTAAGGAGAAGAAATGTCAGGAAAGCAGTAAAGTAAATTTGTTGATTAAAACAAATGTAGAATACACATGGAAAAATACAGTTACAGTTAACCTGTTAAAACTACTTAGCATTTAAATTACAGTCAGTGTATGTAGGAAAATCACAACTAATTCCTTGCACATCAAAAATATGAAAATGTATAAAGCATACATACAGTTAGCAGTGCTCAGACAGAACAGTCTTTCCAAATGAGCTCTCAGGAGGCTAATAGTCCTGTTTTCTACCTTGTCGTATTTGGTATGTCTATCAGAGAACTAATTTGATGATGTGTGTGAAGGTTCTGAACTCTTCATCTGATCCTAGATTCTCAGTGCTTGCTGTCAGAACATGAGTCTACAGCTGATGGCAACCTTACAACAGCCCTAAAAGACGGTACAGACAGTAAGTCATGCATTTTCTCCTGCACTGTACACACACGCAGTATTTACTCCTGGGACTGTTCTGAAGACCGAGAAAATGATGTTAGAGTCACTACAGAGTACTGGGCTCAACTGCTGGAACACATCTAAAATGGCTTTACCACTGCCAAAATCCTTTCTGAGCTGTACTTTTTCAGTCGTGTAATCAATCTGATTTCTGAACAAATAAATATGATCAAAAGGACCAGTTTTCTCCCAGTAAAACCAGGAAGAAAATCTAGTGATAGTTTTTTTTTTTTTTTTAACATAATAATTTGAGTAAATTCTGAATCTATGGCTCAGCAGTAAAGAGCTCCAAGTTATCAAAGTAATTTTGAGTGACAAAATCAAAAGAATGTCTGTATTGTTCTGCAAGAATGGAGTTTTTAGCACTCTATTCAAATTCCAGTTTGGGTAATTTCTTTCTCCTTACCTAACTTCACCTGCAGTTCCAAATGGATTAAATCTTCAATTCCAATGATAAACCATTGTGTAAAATCTCAATAGCCCCTGCAGTTCACCCGAGAACAAACCATAATTCATGGGTGTCTGAAAGAATTCTTATATGATATATATTCATTTTGTAAGTCCTTAGAGGTCCTTGTGAAGTAATATGTGCATATAAACATATAACATGACTTTCATAAATTAGATAAAATGGGGAAAGTGATTTCTAGCAACTAAATGATAAATGTTGTAAAATTAACCAAAACTTAGATAGGAAGGAACAGATCAATTCACTACTTTTTATATCTTTTCTTACTTTGATTTACAGTTCTATCAGCTGATCAGCACCATTTGTTTAGAAATAAAGGAGGAGAAAGATGGGAGAGAAAAAGCTTTGCTAGAGAGAAAAAACTCTGTAGCTTAATCCTCACCTGAAAGAGATGCAACATTGAAGTCCAAGCAGTACTGGGCCTATGAAGACACAACTCCCTTTGCTATCAGCTTCCCACTCAAAGCAGGAATACTGTTGTTACTACTTAGTTTTGTTTTTTTTTTCCCTCCTGCGGCTGGTTGTTAATACAATAAAGGGGATTCCAGAAGCAAAAGCTGGAGCATTTGCTCCATTATCGTTCGAATAAGGGGGGAAAAATTCAGATGTGCATCCTGGACTGTTGATGGAAAGTATTGCCTTGACTTTTTGAGAACCCCTGGTGTAATTAACAGATCCTTTACTCAAAATTATTTTGGTAGACTGATTAGGAAGCAGGATTCTTAGGGAATGCAAAAATACTTTCATTTCTTTCTGTCTTAGTTATCAGCTGTCTACTCTGATTCATTTTTTGGTCTTGGAAAAAAATATTTTTCACTAACTCATAGATTTTCCCAATAATAATAAGTTATTACCAAGAGAAATACAAAGACTTGTATCTGCAGAGATGAATTTTGCTATGTTTTTCCCAGATGCTTTTACAATCCTCTTTTTCATAGGCCTCTATGATTTGAATATATTGTTTATATAACTGTATATTTTGAATTTCTGTAGTTCTTACTGTTCTTTCCATCCCTCCTTTTTTTTTTTTTTTCAGTGCCATCTATCCAGAATGTCTTCTAAGATCGTATGTCTGACTCTTACAGGTGGTTTCAGACAGTTATCAACGTGCACTTGAACACTGAAAGCTATTTTGTAGCCCCTGGTGATAAGTACTAATGATACTTAGCTCTTTCAGTATGAAAACCTGTATCATTAGGGAATTGTACTGATTTCAAATATTTGAGGTTTTGAAATTTCCATGCCAAAGGTCCAAAACTGAGTACTGAGAATCAATTGTGTTACCCACTGCATAAAGGTAGGTTGGAGATATTAATTACTGGAAAATTATTCCGTCTGAAATGCTGAAGCTTATTTGGTTTTGTGTTTTTGTGTGTGAAGCACACTTTTGTTCATCGGTATAAATTTTGTCAATATTTCATGGACTTTCTGTATTTTTCTCCTTTTTCTTCAGTGTTGTCAATGATAGACCTTTCTCTGGTCCCTGCTGACGTCAATGGCAATATTGCCACTGGCATAAAGCTCAAGATCTCCCTTTTGCTTGTACAGTAGCTTTGAGGACAAATGTCTTTGTAACAGATATATTAATTCCAACCCATATTTAGTCCCAAACCAAGCAAAACAAAACAAAGAGATCAAATTTGGCAGTAACAGTAAAAGACTTCTTTACTGTAAAATCAGTAATTCTTATGAATGGACTCAAATAACGCTTTGATGTTCTATGAAAAGTATGTCACCTTATATATAAGTATTAAACAGATCCTGTCATGTATTTCAAACTTGTTGGAAAAACAAAGCTTCTCTTCTTACATTGTGCTACCTGGACAATTAAAAAGAAAAGTGACACCTAGTGACTTTGGCGCTCCAGTTTGTCAGCAAACATAAACACTTGTCTCACTGTCAGTGGATCCTAGAGCTACAGGATGAATTTGCACAGAAGTTATTCAAACTGCATAACAAACATAATGGCTCTCATTTTTGAGCGCTTTGAATATATTATCCAGACTTTTCTCCTTCTAGTTTTGATCCTGAGATCTGGAAATGTATTTTCATAATATTTTTCGTGTACGATTAGGAAATATTACAAATCTCTACTACTATATACCTGTTTGTCTTTAAGTTTACGTAATGAATTCCAATTAAATTATTCCTTTCAATCAGATCATCTGTAGCTACATCAGCTATTAAACAAACATGTTCCATTACTTTCCCTGTGGAAGAAAATATTTTCCCTATTTAGTCAAACGTTTGTTTTCATTTCTTTGGGTCATTATGAGTGTATATTGAGATTTCTAAACTGGAAATTTTATTGGTGACAAAAGCAAAAGTTTTTTCCTGGGTGAACCCCGAGAAGTTGGTGAGTACTGAGTCATTAAGTATAGTACAGTATTCTGTGTCCAATATAGTTTGGTAACCTATTTAGGTCAGTTTCCTTTGGGTGTAATTAGCACAATCAATAAACCTCTAACAGTGCCTGATACATGCCCATGCTTTTGTTTCATAGCCTACTTCAACCATATTTCTCTTCTGGACTAAATCGTGCATGTTGCTAAAATTTCTTTTTCATTTAACTAGTTTTCTCTGCCCATTGATCCCCAAAACTGTGTCTCCAGGTTTTGTTTTTATGATGTGATCAGCTGAACAAGATGGAGAATGACCTCCAGATCTATGCAGTCCTTTAAGAACTGGCAATACACCACAATCAAAAATGTTATGGGTCTGAAATGGTGGATAAACAGTGTTATAAAGAAGTAAATGTTTATTAGTAAGCGCAATCTAATTACTATGGGACCAAATTGTAATCATTGAACAATAATTATTTCAATATGCTGCTTTGCAGTGACCTTTGCAGAAATGTCCTAGGGAATTGGAGAAAAATGGCACATTTCACGGAGTGCTGTTTGAACTATTGTAGTTAATTGTGCTTACTCTACAGCATACTGAATGAAAAAAGAACACAATAATTCTCTATAAAATCTTGTTCGTTTTTGGAGTATGCTCTGTCGAACTCCTGCGTTTCTGTGATATTTATTTGCTTAATTCCTAGTGAATCAAAGTAATTTTCATAAAGTAATTTGACATGAATATAAAAAATAGACACTAGAGAGTACTATGTATAGCTTGTACTGTTAGTGTATAACTTGTACTATTAGTGTACAGTAAGCATATAAAAATAAGACAAAGTGTAATTACTACATACTCAGTTTAAGGAAGTGATTATTCAGGCAAAAATACATTGAACAATTGAGGAAAAAGACAATTCCTTCATAGATCACATTAAAAGACGAGACTTGGAGTGATACACTTCAAAAAGAAAAAAACAGATAGCAGAATTCTAATGTGAATCCCTCCTGTGCTGCTAGATGAGGTGGAGATGCTGCACATGGGAATAGGAGCACTGACAAATGAATTGCAGCACTGGTGTGAGCACTGCATGATCAACTTGGCTTTAAAGGTGCCTGAACTGACAACTTTAATCATTGGGTTTGTGAGGCAAACAATGAAGTATCAGATATTTCTACTTATATCTTTGTTAGCTAAGCACAGCTTTTTATTATTATTATTGCAAGAAATGACACCATGCAATCTCTTTAATCAATTTAGCTCTACCTATCCTATCAGCAGCTCTACCTTGAAAGCAGTCTGACTTCTGGGCTTCTCAGTATTTCAGGGTGGTGAACGGTAACAAGGCACTTGCTTTGAATTTCCAGAACAATTTCAATTCTTCATGCCCAATTTATACTCATTTGTTCTTGTGCCACATTGCCCTGGGTATGAATAGCATCGCTCTCTTTTTGATGCTTTGCTTCTTGATATATCTGTAGAGGGCAATCATATCAAACCTTGGGCTTCATTTCTGGGAGGCCTCGTTCTTCTCTCCTGTAGTATTTATTTCTGTGTCAGATCTACAGCTCTTCTGTCTATGTAGCAGGAGTGATCAGAAGCTTTTGCAAAATTCAAAAGCCCTTTGCGCCTTCTGGGGTGACAGAAGCGCTCCTGTCTCTCTGCAGATGGTGAGAAACCCTTGGCCAGCTTCATCAGAGGGAAATTGTTCTCTTTGAGTGTGATGTCGGTGTCCCGGTGCTGGCACGTTGGCATAGTCCAAAAGCAAAGAAAACCTCATCCTCTCTTGTGTTAGTTGCAGTGTAATAACAGACAAGTTTGTTTGCTTCTGATCTGGTTCAGAAATATCATAAAAGGGTTTAGCTTAGTTATAAAAAAAAAAAAAAAAAAAAAA
>WBMW01003428.1:36829-48327 GCA_013396635.1 Penelope pileata | reverse complement strand
GGGGAAGGGGGGTGAAAAAAAACCCAAAAACTTAAAAAAAAAAAAAACATAAAACAACAACCACAAAACAAAAAAAAAGAACCAAGTGTATACTGAGCTGGGAACATCCTGATCCCTATCAATTCCTGATTGTCTGAACTGCTGAGTTATAATGTGCAGGGGAATATATGTGATTTTAGAGTGCCAGTAGCAAAGGAGTACTTGTAATTCATTCCCAAGTTATTTATTCTTGCGGTGGACATAATTCCTTTACAGTTTCAGCAACGTGTCAGCTGGCTTAGATTCAGGTTAAACTTTGCTGGTGCATTTGCTATGCTCATGTGGGTGAAAAATAGGGTCTCAGGAAGGTCTGCCAATGGAGACTGCAACTCAGTGACAGAATAATTATTTAACAGAAATATTATAGTATTATAATTAATATATTAAATATTATTTACAGAAATGCTATTTAACATCACACAGAAAAAAAGGGGACCTCTGAAAAAACGTACCCTAGGAAAGGAAAGTAGACAACTTGAGAAAGTGATCTTTAAACAAAATGTAGAGTTGTCTCTGTTTATAAATCATATATTATCCCACTTGATGTAGTATGTATGTAGAGTTGTCTCTGTTGTGGGTATGTCACTCCAATTAAGACTATTTGTTCTCTTTGCAAGTGAAAATTTTATCAGTGATTAGGGTAAGATCAAGATTTTTTCAGCAGTCCAACACGAACTCATTTACAGCTTCTGTGAGATAGCAGATGCTCTCATCATTTCGCCACTCCATAACTCTCATCTGTCAGTGTGACCAAATTAATTCTGAAGAACGCTTTGAAGCTCACACGCTTATCCCGAGATTTTGCACGGTGGTGTTCTGGACAAACTCAGTGGATGCAATGCAGAATTCTTACTTCATTTGTAGAAAAACACTCATGTATTAGTAAAGAAATGTGTCTGATGAATATGACTTTCCAGATTTAATTTTTTTAAAGACTAGCACAGATTATGCATAAAATTTTCAAAATTAAGCCTTATAAAATGTCTCTTGTGAACTTTAATGTTCAATAATACGTTAACAATAACATTCTGTAGATGTTATTAGCATTTTTTTAATTTGTAAACCAGTAGGGAAAAATTGAGAAAACACCTCTTTCAAAAAGACACCTCTTTCAAATCCCCTATCAGACCTATGAGACTGTCTTGCTTCTATTAAAAGCAAGAAAAAAAGAAAAAAGCAAAACCCATAAAAAACAGAAAAGAGGCTGTTAAGTGTTGATGTTTATAAAATCAAAGATTTGTATTATTCCATCAAGAAAAACAAGCTCTCAGACCACGTTATTAAGCAGTCAGGTACAGAGCATGATGTAAAGTCAAAACTGTACCAGCTTAAATTTAAATGTAAGGAAAACTCTGCTTGCTTGCCAGCAAGATTGCACAGGAAGAGCATTTCACCTTACTTTCAAACAAAGCTTCATGATAACGTTCTGTCAGCCATTTCACCATCTGTTGGTATTTCCTCCTGTTTAAGAAATAAACTAATTCAGGAAGAATATACTCTAATTGGGATACATGATGACCACATAATGTCTGGTACCTTTTTGTGTGCCAAAGTGCATTTCATTATGCAATTATTTGCTGACAGGCTTTGAGTATTTTCTGTAATTTCTACTCAGCCTATGGAAATGATGCTGGTATATGAAAGTAGTTTTACAGAATGCTAGGAAATGTGGTGCATTTGGGCTTATTTTATATTAGGTTTTTGATAGCAAAAACAATTTTGAAATACATAAGCAAAATATATCCAAATGGAATAAACTTTTTAAGGGAAAGCAGATGTATTGATGAAGAACTAATGTTTTAATGATAAAGGAAATACAGGTTTATAGTGGACGTATGAGAAATACTCCAGTAATGTTCTGGCAAATAGAATAGTAAGACTTTAGATTTGCATTTTATTAAAATGAATCAGTGTATAATATTGTGCAATTCAGAAGTGTAAAAAAAATATTGTTTTCAGCAGTCTGGGTAACCTTGTTTATCACAGGCGTACTGTTGTATCAGCCAATGACTGTGGAATTCACGACACTTTGTTCTTCTGTTCTTCATGTTTATTAGGATATTACTTTTGCAAGCAAAACGATAAATGTTTTCTTTCCCTATTCAAAGATGCCTCTTTGGTTTTTTTTATTCAATAGCTATACAGCCATTATAACAATGAAATGCCCGGTATCTGCAATGCATAGATGAGTATGCGCCGTAAGGTATGCGCCATGCATTGTAATTTACCTAATCATGCAGCACGCTGCTTTTTTGGATAAAGTTTGTATCACAGTAGAGGTAAAATGAAGATAGAGCATATGATGGGAGCATGAACTCAAATGCAAGAAAATACATAAGTGAAAAGATAAGAAGAAAATCACAGAAGAAAGCGTTACTTAAATAAAAAATGTCACAGTTTATCTGGATTTTTAAGTAGTAGGATTACTTGCAAGGTAGCATTGTTCTTTTTGGGCTATTTCTGACCAAAAATGCTGTATGATGTCATTCTTATTTTCTGGATAGTTCTTATCTCCTTTCTGTCTTAGGAAATGCCGAATTGGATTAGACTAGTGAGATTATCTAGTCCAGTATTTTCTTGGTTAATCTAAAGTGACTTACAGTTTTTCTTTTTGTGTCTCTAGGTCTTTAACTGACTTCTGTTGGTACAAATGGAGATCAGAACTTCCCAAACACTTCCTGGCTATCAGTGCATGTATTCTTATTGTGGTTGGTATACGTGATAAAAAGAACACTCTTTTCCCACCACCTTTGTAAGTAAAACAATCCCAACATTGATGTGCATTTTTCTATCCCTTTGATCATGTCTCTGAATCTTCCTCTGAGGCTTCAACTCTCTTTTCTGAACCCCTGCCTTTTCTTCCAGCAATGCTGCACATATTATTTTGGAGGAGACGATATTTTAGGTGGATATATGGTCAATTCTTGACTGTAATGGCACATTGAACAATTGATGTTTTTTCATTCCCTCCTTTTCTCTTTCGTCATTGTCAAGTAGTTCGGAAGGCACCGAGTAACTTGCTCCAGACCCTGTGTTTTAGTACCAACCAGTAATTGAAAGGAGATATGATCACTCTTTTTGATTGTTTTCTTGCTCCATATGTGTGTTGCATTCAATTACTCTTTGCAAGAAAGGTTTCTGAAAAGGTTTCTGAGGCAGCCAGGGAGAATATCCTCTCTTTTGATATGTGATTTGCTTTGTGGGGAAGTGCTGGGATGAATGCTGGAGTAAGGGCTTGCCTTGCTTTCTTCTGAAAGAGTGGATCTACAATGGGAATAGGCAAGGACAGACAACAGGGATGGCTTATTGCTCCTATCATTTTGAGAAGCCCTTCAGTGGCCTGTAGCTGGTTAGTGTGGCTATTCTTTTGCCCTGGATTAAATTTATGGCCAGATTTAGGGTAAGGAAGAAATTTTGCCTTGCGCTATATTACTCTTCTACAGTGTGTTATGTGATCTTGTTCCTCTGCATATTTTCACCAAAAGTTTCCATTTTGTTGCAGGATATATAGACATAGGCAGTGTCTTTAATCACAGCAGGCTTCTTCCTCTGGCATAGTTTCATTTTAGAGGCTTTTGATCTTATATATTAAAGGCTCTATTCTTTGTGATCAGATCAGCATGTTTTGTGCGGTGAGGGGTGTTTTACAGTTTGTAGACTGGACACTGAAGAATTCTGCATTAACAGCTCTATGCCAGTTTTGGTTTTGGCTATAATCCAGCTCTGTATCCCATTAACTTAAAAGAAGTGGATTTAAATGACTACTGTTTTGTAGCCTGAACTCCTAAGTACGTGTGGAAGGGGAAGGGATAGAGGGAAGGTATAGGGATAAAGAAGAGCGTGAGGGAAGGTGAGCATAACTCCTTCAGTCTGGATGTTTGCAGGATGTGGCCTTAGACACAAGAAGGCTGACTTCCAAGTCCATGCATGGGTTTTACTGTAAACACTCAGAACATGGCCTGAAGTTTGCCCCTCTGTAGCCCCTGCTGTACAGAATATCTTTTTCACTGTCTTGTCCACAGACTTTAGGAACATCATATGGGGTTGTCTTCCAGTTGTACTCTTTGATTTTTGTGTTTTTGAGACTCTGTTTCTTCCCCATACTGCTTAAATTGAATTTAGGGGGTACAGACTTTAAGGGGAACAAGAAAGTAAAATTAAATGTTTCAGTGCTGTGCTGTTTAAATCCCTCTTAGATATGCATTTAAGATACGTCTCAAATATTAAGAGTTTCTGTAATAATGAGTTCTTCAGGAATAGTCAGAAAAGAGAGGGAGGAAAAAAAAAAGAAAATGTGCATGCATAGCCCAGAGTTCTCTATCTCATTAAACAACAGAAATCAGAGCAAACAATGCAGTCTAAGCATGATATTTATTTCAAACTGATCCTAGAAATTTGGAGATGAAGTAAAAAAGAATTACAGAATTTGGACTGTTTTTCTTTGAGAGTTTAGTTACAAGTACTTTCAAGTTATTACTTCACTGCTCTTCAGGGTTTTGTGATGTAGGTGACCTTGGGAAATACATCTCGAATGTAACAATGGTATGTATTTCAAAGATGCTGCAAAAATTTTATTTGCCATCTGTTTATTTCTATACTTCTGGACTGAGAAGCCAAGATGCTGAACATGATGAATTCTCGAACAAATCAGGTAATAAAACAGGTTTGTTTTTTTTGCATTTCTCTTTTAGCTTTGTTTCTTTCTGAAGTACTAAGCAGGTCACGAATTCTAGAATTTAATCTTCTGTAAGTGTTGGTAATGAGACTGTGCAGCAGAGAGGCATGGCCTCTTCCCATAAGGTTTTACTTTGTTTATGAATTAAGTCATATGAAGTGTAGAATCTGAGATAAGGCATGAAATTTTTAGCTGGTGCCAGCTGGCATGGCTCCATTACAATCAAAGGAAAGATACCAGTTTTCACTACCAGCTTCAGACTCACTCCCAGTGGAAATAAAATAGTGAATGTGAGTGTCTCAATCATGAGCCTTTTGGCTCAGAATACTGACGTAGCAAAGACTAGCTGGTTTCCCAAACCTGACATAATTTGAGATGAATTTGGGATTTGACACAATCTGTAGGTTTCCTCTCCGTCATCCACTATTGCTTTGATCTTGATTCATATTTGGGCTTAGCAGAAAGTAGGTGAATAATATGAAGTTCCTGGTGGCTGTAGTAAATTGTGGGTTGCTGTGTAGCTTTAGGATGAAATCTGGCTTTTCTTCAAGACTAGGACAGAGAAGGATAAAATCAAATCTTTTCCCCTTCATTCCTCATGAGACACAAATTGAATTGTCCCACTGAGTCCTTGTCAGCAATATGACTATTGACTGATGCTCTAACCACTAAGTTTAGTAAAAACCATTTAAGCTGATAAATATGCGTGTCACTTTCTGTCATTTTACTTTAAGGTGGGTGTGGGATGCCATTTTCCAAACTGAATGTGACAGCAACAAGTTGAATTCATGTGTAAGAACGCACAAATGGGTGTGGAAAGAAGGGGGTGCAGCTTTGGATTTTTCTGGAAAATCTTTAAGATTTTCCAAAATCCTACTGTGAGCCCAGGAAGACCCCATGCCGAACAAAATCTAGGCTAGAAAGTAGAAAAACAGATGATTCATTTTAAATTAAGAGAATCAGAGGCCATTTTCTGGATTTCACTGCATGTACATGTGTTTTTCCCTGCACTTGTCTGCTAGCACTGTCACATCTACATCAGTATGTAGATCAGTCTAGATCAAAAGAGCATCATTAGATGAAAAAAGCATTATTAGATAAAAAAGATTAAAAGAGCATTATTAGATAAAAAATAGATATTGCTTATCAACTATTTCTTGATTTTTTTTTTCAACTGTGATTTGAGGTATCACTGTTTCTTTTAAAGTACCAGCATGTGGTGTTCTCTGGAACGCTAGTTAAATTTGCTGGGAGGATAAGATGCTGATAACGATGAATATGTATCTGTAATTTTTCCATGGGCTTTTTGTGTCCTCAGAGGATTGTAAGCAGATAAACAACTGGAAATTCTAACTTCTAGCTCTCAAAGGCTTAATTTCAAAACTTTTTAAAAGGCTTCTATTGCATAGAGAACCTCATGTCCGTGTCAGTAAGTGTTGCTCTGAAAGTAATGCCTCCTATTTATTTCCATGGAAACTACAACAGATACAAAGAGCTCAGTAACGCCGTTTGGTAGAGCACATTCTCAGCTACAAAGCACTGTTCTTCAGCACAGTCACCACCAGTAGCTCTTTGTTTCGACCAGTGATGAACAAAAGCCTGCATGACACGCTCGTGAAAGTCTGCACAAGCAGAGGTGGTAGGGACAGTTCAGCCAAGATTGGCAGTGTGCTCCACAGTGTTCCAGCTGGTGTAGGGCCTGGTGTTATCACATCAGGAACGTGACTTGTCTTTCATGTCATGGTTGCCGCTGCTGAAATGCACCACCACTGCCTCGATGTGCTCACATCCACTGTTGGGTATATAAATGTTCAGCAAGCATCAATGAATGTCAGTGGGTGCCATTTTTTCTGCTGGAGGTATTCAGTTCCACACCTTTGCTTCATGCACCCTTCCATGTCAGATGCCATTGTGTCAAAGTGCCCCTCTGCTGCCATCTGTCTCATGGCAACAAAATGAAAGGGAATATTGGAGGGAAGGTTCAGCCTCTACTGCCATACCATCAACATCTGCCTCTGGCGTTGTTGGACCAGCAAGACAAAATAGGAGGCATTACTTTCAGAGCAGCCCTTGTTGCTGGGAGGTGATTGTCTCCCTCTACTCTGCCCTCGTAAGGCCTCATCTGGAGTACTGCATCCAGGCCTGAGGCCCCCAGCAAAAGAAGGATGCAGAGCTGTTGGAGAGGGTCCAGAGGAGGGCCACAAAGATGATTGAAGGGCTGGAGCTGGGTCGAGGGAGCTGGATTTGTTCAGCTTGGAGAAGGGAAGGCTCTGGGGAGACCTCACTGCGACCTACCAATACTTGTGAGGACCTTAGAAGCAGGAGGGAGCCTGACTTTTTACACAAGTGCATAGTGGTAGGACAAGGGGGAATGAGTTTAAACTGGAAGGGGAGACTTGGGTTAGATGTTAGGAATCAATTTTTTTATTCAGAGGGTAGTGAGGCAATGGCACAGCTGCCAAGAGAAGCTGTGGCTGCCCCATCCCTAGAGATGTTCAAGGCCAGGTTGGATGGGGGGGGCCCTGGGCAGCCTGATCTGGTGAGTAGCAGCGCTGCCCATGGCATGGTGGAGGTTGGAGCTAGATGATCTTGAAGATCCTTTCCAACTGCAGCAGTTCTATGGTTAGTCATTATTATTGCACATAACATCACATGCACAATAGATGAGTGAAGAATCATGAGTTATTTAATTTGAGAAGAAAAGCACTGGCTTGTATTTTGTTATGTGAGTTGTCTATATTTCACTCTATTTCTTCAAGTGTATATTTGAAATTGAATGTATCGGTATAGCACAAAAGACTGTCAGAACAGGGAAGGAAAGAACATTGTTGTTCACTTTCATTGATAGTTGGGCAGCTATGTGACTGTGCCAAAGCGTGCCGGTATGTTTGAAAATAAATTATACAATATCTTTTAAAACGTAAAATTAACATTCATTTAATATTCTACTTAAGATGCATTTTTTCTGAGAGCTGTATCTTTTGACCAGATTTCAGTTCTAAGGGAGCCAAAATTATCCTTTCTTCCCTACAGATTTTTCATTAAAATTTGTAAATTACTTGAGAAAATTTCATTATAATTGTCATTGCAATGCTGGTTAGAGCTGTATTGTAATTAAATTTTAACAGTCACCATCTGATTTTCCATGTTAATTATAATGAGAAACACTGATTGGCCTTAATTTAAATAATGTATAGGGATCTTATCTTTTACTTGGCAATATTCATGAAAAATAGAACAAAAAATGCTACTTAAACTTTCCCTTTCAATATCAAGATAAATATGAGGCAAAGTGCAATTATCCCTTTGCTGGAACACGAGAGGTAGCCCTTTGTGAATCCTGCTGACACAAGATGCAAAAGGGAGTTTTATTTTGAAGACAGAATTGTTTCTCTATTTACATTCCCTTTGGATCAGTACATAAGCAAGTTTCTCACTTTGGAGTTTTATTAATGGAGCTTTATTAATGTATTAATTGTTAAACAAGCAATCTCAATTGCTTTCCTTGCAAATGAAAAACAAAACAATTTTGTGGGCTGATTTGCCCTCTAGGTAGGCACTTGAAATTCTCGTGGGACTGAATTACAAGTGTTCTCCCACCCCTTTTTACAGGGTAACAGGTGGAAGTGCATGAAGTTTAAGCTTGAGCAAAATACATTTCATTAACTTTAGTATTTGTTAAATAATTATTCTGCAATTACGGTTCTGGCCGTTCAATATAGCTGTACCTTTTGCTATGGTGTGGTCTTTCTGCTGAAGAAATTACTGACACTAGAAGGCTATCAGTATTATTTGTCCTGATTTCTTAAGCTTACTGCAAACATGAATTGATATTTCAGGCTGATAGTGACCTCTTGAGCTCTCAAACCCAATCTCCTGCTCCAAGCAAGTTCAGCTATGAGGCCAGACCCAGCTACTTGGGGCTTTTCTCAGTCAGGTCTTGACAACCCTGTAAAAACTTAGAAGAATAAGAATGATAAGAACTTGCACAAACTTGTGAGCTCTTGATATCGAAGAAGGTATAAATCTGTAGTTGCTAGATTAAGGATATTAGAGGGTACAATTTTGCTTGATCGCTATAGTACCTGTTTATGGACTTGTTGCGTTTGTTTAATTGTTTTTAATCTGCTGGCTCCTGAGGCAACAAGTCTAACAAATCTGCTTCTTGCCATATTTCTTTAAACTGTTTTAACTATCTAATGGATTCATTGAGTGCTGTCTCCTTCTGTTTTGGATTTGTTGAATAGATAGTTCCACATTCGTGCAGCCTTGTGATTTTGCTGACCCTCCGATGTACTCTGTCATCCTTCTCTGCAGTTGGAAGAATCCCAACCTTTTTCAGCTCTCCCTGTAAACCAATTATTGATTTTCTGTACCTTTCTAACTCCATGATGTTTTCCCCAGAAATGCAGGGATTGGGACTGTTCACAGTGCTCGAGATATGTGGAGAAGTCTACTTAGCCTTGATGCCTGACTTATGTAATAGATAAATGTGTAAAATACAGCTTTAAAATGATGGTGCTAGAACTGAAAGGAACTATAAGGCTTGTCTGAAACAAAAAAAAAAAAATAATGAATTAACTTTTGACTTTTAATGGTAATTGGCTGAAAATAGCAGCAGATGGGTATGGTTTGTTGGGCACTGATGATGGCTGTATAAAGTCACGGTGAGGTGAATAAGGAACTTCCTTACTGGGTGACTTATGAGATGCCTAGTCTGTATATCACCTCAATAAGCTCAGTCCATGGCAACTGTTCAGCTGAGGATCTTTTAAGATTGTGGAGGATACCTGATGGCAGATCTGACTGCTGATGAGAGGAAAGAGAAGAGCCCACTCGAGCCTGATGGACAGAAGCTGTGTGCATGGAGTCCACTTTGCATTGGTAAGTGGTAAAATTCCTTTCTTGGTTCTCAGCCCATTCAATTGCCAGTCTTAGGGTAAACTAATTTACCAGTTCCTATGCTCTTGCTGCCCTATCCAAATGTGCAGGAATTCACTAACCTTCTCTGCTCTGGCTATATGAACTCGTTTACACCTGTGTCATCATGTAGTACTCATCTTGTAGTGCCACAGATTCTCCAGCTGATTAATTGCCATGTATTTTTTATAAATGTTGTTATTAGCTTGAGAATCCTTTGTAAGGAGCTTTTCAAGTATTTTTTTTTTTCATCATCTTAATTCCTGTCTTATGTTTGGTCTGTCACATTTTGTGGCCTTTCCTGATTTCTGTATTTTTACAAACTTCACATTCTTTAAATGCTCAATTACCTCTCCTCAGGAAGTAACTAACATTAGAAACTTTCAAAGCTGATACAGCTCTGAGGAACGTTTTGCTTTGCAGAAGAGGAAATATGTTAGTAGCCATAAAAGCAATATGGAAAGAACTTCTGGTGTCAACAAGTCTGCGCTCTTCATCCATTCTGAGCAAATGAAACATTGGATACGGGTCTTGTAGAGTTACAAGGGCTATTAAAGAACGGAGTCATCCTTTCTTCCAAATTTTGCTAAGACTTTCTTCAAATTAGGCAAGTGTATAATAGTGCCAATTTACCAACTGTTTAGTTATGCTATTTACTTGTAAATGTTCCTTTTAGGAGAGTCTTTAGAGATTCAGCATCGAATTTTCATTTCAGTCCTGGTGGACAGGAAGCAATTCATGCATAATAACTATCAGCTTCATAAAACTAATGAATTCACACTGCTTGTAAATAACAATTGTGTATCAAATTGCTAAATATGCAGTAGGTGGTAAATAACTGTAAAAGCACTGACAAGATTCCTGAAAGAGAAATGTCATTTGGATTTTATCAGTAATAATTTCAAATGACTATTTAATTCTTCTCTTTTCAGACAAGACAGGAAATAGCAACCTCCCTGCCTGAGACAGTTGGGTGTTATGATGTATTAGGAGATTACAAAAATATAGTGAAGAAACAACCCATTCCTTTAGATTAATCTCTGTTGGTGCTAGCTTCCTCTCTGTTTCTGTATTTAAATTGTGTTCATCACTATCCTAATTCTTCTGTGTGCTGGGTACTTAGAACACAAAGTTTGAGGCAATAGTGCTACTTCTGTAAAGTTTCTCAGAAATTTTTAAGTGCTTAGAATTTAATTCATTTTCACCTTATTTGCATTACATCTTAAAATGAATTCAGAAGCAGTTGCAACACATTTTGGCTTTATTCAACTGGGGGCAAAAGTAGCTTCATGCCAACCTTCTGTTAGCTTGATTTTTGTCACCGTCTTGACAAATTATGCCAGCCTCTAAGCATATCCAAAGTGTCATTACACCAGGAAGAAGTTAGATGGAATGAAGTGGCACTCTGGAATACCTCTGACATCGATTCTTCACTTCTATTCCATTGCGATGAAAGAGGGTGTTGTAGTGACATCTGTGCCATCAATACATAATTAAGGGATCCCCTTAGCTGCTAGTCCAGAGAAGTTTTATAACACCCTTGCACGTTGTGACAGTGCATCATATCAGGGTAAAGATCATCTTGTTTTTCTAGAATAGTGCTTAAGCATGTTAAAATGGGCAATGGGTAAATATTTTTTTCAGTCATTTTCTTCCCTTCTGTCAAATAATATTATAAAACAACTACTATATTATAGTATTATTTTGCTATAAATACAATATCTACAACACTCTATCAATACTTATTTTACAAGAAAAGCTTATATATGTAGCTCCACTGCCACGTGGTTCGAAGTTGGAAAAAATGCCCCACAATCCCAACAAAGGTAACTGTACTCTGTAACCTCCCTGCAGCAGAAAAAAA
>WBMW01003428.1:22826-36784 GCA_013396635.1 Penelope pileata | reverse complement strand
AAAAAAAAAATTCCTGGCTTGGAAGTATGTTCTAATTATATAAGGTCAAGAAAATTTGTAAAATAAATATAAAGCGTAATAATAAAATTCAAAGTAGGAATACCTTTGATCGTATCCAAAATAGTATTGGACACTGAACCAGGGGAGCTGTCTCAGTGGAGAAAATTGAGGCAACTGAATGGGAACAGTTAAAAAATAAAATAAAATAAAAAAAATTAGATGGATGAAAGCAAGTAAATATATACATATAAGAAAGTGAAAACAGAATATTTCTCTGTAAGAGAGTGTGATGTGTTTTTTCCTTCAGGTAGAAAGGAACAGGAGAACACTGCCTTATTTCTGGGAATGTCTGAGTTTGTCTTTGAGTTTGACAGCCAAATCAATGCAATCCTTTTTGTTACACTAAATTGACATACTCCTTGAGAAAAGGCCATTGCTTTGTGAGATGAGTCCTCAGGAGTCATCAAAGACCGTTGAAGTGTGGTGATATTCAGCAGCGTTAGACATTCTGTAGCTTGCACAAACCAGGAAACTGCTCTGAATCCTTCTGTGGGAACCAGCACTGCATGCAGTGAGCAGTTAGTTTAGTCATTCCAAAGGAATTTTGATCAAACAAGCATCAGGAGAAAGAATTCCCTGGATTCTAATAGGGGTCAAGAATCCATTTTAAAAGTTTGTGTCTCCTCCATTCCTGCAGATGGCCATTGGGACTGCCAAGGCAAGACAACACAGGACTTGCCTGCAGGATAATATGACGACTCTTGGTCCTTGGTTGGGAGACTTAACACCATGAATAAATGTGGGAGAAGCATCTAGTATGAGAAAATGAAGGGGAATAAAATGGATTTTACAGTAAAGGCTGATTAACTTGCTTTCATGCCCTAACAAGTTTGTCCTCTGTGTTTTCAGTTCCTGGAACCACTGAATATCTACCTGGATATGCTAATCCCAAGAGTATAGACAAGATTTACCATGTGAGCATCTGTCTTTGGTGAGACCTATTTATATAAGAACATTTTCTTCCTCCCACTCTTCCCCTCCTCCCCACCAAAAGCTCCAGCTCAGGCAGCTTTGTGTGTATTTCAGGGCTGCTCATTTTGTCTTGCTTGCTTCGGAAGGTCAAGATGTGACTGCTGCTGACACACAAATCTTTGCAGGTCTGCCCATGTCTAGGGCATGTCTCCAATATACATCTGCAATTCAAGGGTGGTTTTGAGAAGTCCATTCTGTAGTTAGAAAACGAAGCCTTTTGTGGCTGATTCTTTCTTTAAAATAGATTCAGGGAGTGCATATATACAGGTGGAAAGGTTGCGGCTGATGTACAGGGCTGCACAGAGCATTTGAGTGTTGTGGGTCCGTGCGTATCAGTAGGATGGTTCTGTCCACATCTCATAGGGATCAGCACTGTCTTGATCTATTGTGTATAAATACAACAACTCTAAGGAAGGAGAACGGTGGTGTTGTAGAGAGGTGAATTAAGGCAGTGTAAGGGAAGCTATGTAACATGTTATATTCTGATCCAAAATTAAGGTTACTCTGAATGAAGTTTGTCTAGATGCATGGTGATATCCAACAAGCCATAAACAGCAGCCATATCTGCTTACGTATGGCTGCTTGTGCTCGTCTGTACTTGCTGGCAGCAAATCTGGTATGAAGAGGAGGGAGACCAAGTAGATCAAATGTAAAGAATATCTGGTGAGGTACAGGGTGCTGCCATACGTGTGTTACTGTCTGGATGGGGATGCTAGATGTGTTTTGACCTATGTCATTGGGGTTCTCCTATGTGTACTTGCTGGGGAGTTCTGCATAATGTGAATCTGAGTGCTTGTCGATGATGTTAGATCAGGACCCCATATGTGCAGGACGTTATTGTAGCTGTGGCTACCAGCCATTCTGGTGGCTTGCAGCTAAGAATTTATGATACCATGTGAAATCTAATGAAATTCCTTCATGACTGAGAGGTGATTGCTCTTACCAGACACGCGGGTGCTAACGTAACACCAGAGTCTGCTTGAAATATATGAGGCTAATGATACGGCATGTGTCTGTGTCACAGAGATACAAAGAGACAGGTTATGCACCAGGATGTGGGATTTCTGGAAATATTTCATAAAAATGTAAGTCTCTCATAGTTTTCTGTGTATAGTGGCAGACTGATATGGAATCAGGTGGAGATGTTACTGGGGCCTTTGGCAACAGCAAAGAGAAGAAACAGCTAAGGGACTTCCCAATAATGATTGTGATGAGCTAAAATAGAAGCTCATGCTTTTGGGATTAAATGTATTGGAATTATTGAGTTATTACCGAACTATGTCCTTGAAAACTGAGAGATTATCTTTCATTTATGTTAAAATGTTTTTTACATTATACTCTAAATAACATTGTGCTATGTAATTGTGAAATGGGAGGAATCAGAAGAAATTGAGTCATAAAACAGTAATTCTGTAACTTAGGTAAAGAAAAATATTCTGGGTATTTAGTGAGGGAAAAGTGGGGTGAAAATACAACTTAAAAAATGAGAGTTAATAACTGAAGTTATTCCATGGACTTATTTTTACGGCTCAGTAATAAACCTTTGAAAGCAGAGGTTTATAGGGCCAGAGCTGACACTATCTTAAACACCGTAAAAAGTCCTGTACTGGTACCAGATTTCCGGGGTTTCTTCATGTATTTTTTTAATTAGCTAAGCCTTTGGAAAAGGAACAGCACATGTTATACTAAGTACTACAGTTGAGGAAAGTTGAGCTTTTTGCTCTAGTGTAATAGGCATCATTTTTGATTATTAAAGATTATTACATATCTGGCAACATACTGTAAATAACCATAATAAAAATGTCGATCTCTGCAGTTCAGTTAAAACCTTCAAAGTGAATTATGCTTTAAAAAAATATTTTTTTTTAAATAAAAGCTATTTATACTGTTACTTGAAGTTATTTAAGTATTGAGGTTTTTTTTTTTTCTTGTTATGTTAACAATCTTCTCTTCGATCACTCTCCTGAGATGGAATGAGGAAGGGAGCTGGAAAAGTAACAGGGTAAAGAACTCAGGGGTTGAGATGAAGACAGCAGGTAAAGCAAAAGCTGTGTGTACAAGCAATGCAGGACCAGGGATTCAATTGCTCCTTTCCACTGGCAGGCAGATGTCCAGCCTCCCCCAGGCAAGCAGGGTCTATCACATAGTTGTTTCTTCAGAAGACAAATGCCATCATCCTGAATGTTCTCCCCTCCTCCTTCTTTACCCCAGCTTTTATTGCTGAGCACGATGCCATATGGTGTGGGAGATCATCCCTTTGGCCGGTCTGGTCAGCTGTCTTGGTTCTGTCTTCTCCCAGCTCCTTGTGCATCACTAATTGCTCAATGGCAGGGCAGCACGAGGAGCTGAAACATCCTTGGGTCTGTGCAGCGACAACTAAACCATCAGTGTGCTGTCACCACTATTTTCATCAAAAATCCAAAATGTGTCATTGCATGAGCCTCTACAAAGAAAATGAGTTATGTTCCAGCCGAAACCATGACCGGTGGTTAATTAGGTGAAGGCCAGGCACAAATAATGGGTTTTACCTCCTGGAATGTCAGTTTATTTTGTAAGATATATTGAGTGTTTCCAGAGATATAGATGGTTAGCTACAAATTGAAATAAACAGCTTCAATCTTGTACTGCTTTGGATCAGTCCTGATCCAAGATGAGTGACACTCTATAAAAAAAAGTAGCCGTAAATAGAAGAATTCACATCCAAATAGTTTGTAACAAAAAGCAATGCAGTGAGGATTCACTCAGCTGTTCAAAATGGATTCTGTTATGTATCAATCACAACATATTTGGCTCCTGTTATCTTAATACTAACTTTATCTTTTTTAGAAGAAGGCTAGTCTGTTATTTCATAACAGCATAGAGAAGGTTTATGTATGGTTATATAGTTGGCTGTGGAAATTATACTCCTTGAAATGTTTTTTCAGGTTGGCCAATTTGTCTGCATTGGGTGATGAAGGATGAGGGCTTTATTTTCAGGTTTTCTACAAAATGAAAATGTATGTTATTCTTGCAGCTCAGATGATAATTCTGGGTCACCATTCAACACTTCTTTCAGGCAGATCTCCCTTGAGTACTTTATTTCTTGGAGTATTAAACAAGCAGGAGCCAAGTGAAGCTTAAATCTGTAGGGTATCAAAACGAGACACTAGATTGTTTTGTATGCAGACGAAAGGGAGCATAGTCAAACATTTTAAAAATTCGAGTATTATACTCAGTATTCAAAGATGCACATAAAATTTCTTAGAACAGTGGCTAGCAATATTAAAGGATCTTCTCAAGTTAGACTTACGAGGTAATAAAATGGAGGTGATGTCACTGAAGTCTGGTTTAGGATTTTGAGTGCTGACATAGCATGGAAGTTGAGGGCTAGTTGTCTTTGGGATTTTTACAAGGACAAGACCCACGTTCTTCTGAGGAATAGACCTTCTTGTCAGTATTTGTTCTGTTTTTATTCTATCGTACAAATGCTTTCCCTCTTCATGGACGCTTTAATTTGATCACATTAGTGTTCTACTGTTCTCTCACCATAAGTAGAGTTACTTAGTGGCTGTTTTACAGTTTGGTGCAATTCAAACAATTATATTCTGTAAATTGTGGGTGTTAGTAGAAAGCCAAGAGCAAAGCGGCTCAGGGCAACATAAAGCATAACAAACTGGGAATTTATACCACTTCTAGCTAGCAAAGCAGGATTTGCTCTGCTCTCAGGTTTGTTTCATAGGAAAAAGAGTGAAATAACACATTCAGCTTATGGTTAAATGATTTTAGCAGGTTTAGAAAGATGCAGACTCTTCCCTTTGTTACTGAAAACTGGCAGATCAACAGAAGACTAATTCTGTTTGGAAAGAAATATTTTGGATCACAGTGAAACCATGCTCCTAATATTAACCAAGTTGGCAAATTAACAGGAACTCCTTGTTTCATTAGTGTTTCTTCTTTTGTATTCTCTCAAAGTGTTGGAAATGAGCCAGCATTAAGGACTAATTTCCATTTAGCAATACAATGAGGTAATAACCACACTGAGTCCAATGAAAAGTTTTTCCCCGCCAAACTAAAAACACTTTAATATGTGTTTGTAGCTTCAGTGTTTATACAAAAATAGCTGGTAGCTGTAATATGACATTAAAACAAACTCCCAAATGACAAATATAGCACTTGCTACTTCCTGAAGCAGCTAGTGCTCAGAATCTTTAGAGTATGAAGTCCCGTATTTAGCTCAGTCATGAATGTCAGTGTGTCCTGTGAGCAAATTTAAACCAATACAAACGAGGGTACTACCTGCACTCCCTGCACCCAGCTCTGCTGTTTCCCTTACTACTCCCACACAGCTGCTTGCAGTGTTTGCTGCACAGTAGTCAAATGAACCCTATATTTAATGCAGAAAGTGTAGAGTAGATGGGAAGAGGCTTTTTTCCTTAAGTCTTAAAAGCACTGGGCTAAATCCTGCACCCAGTGATCTTGTGTGAGCAATATTCATATGATGAAGTAAACGCTTGCCTGGAATAACTTGGTAATGTCTTTGAACAAGACTTGATGGGGAAGAGGGAATTAACTGGAAGAATGAAATAAGTCTTGATAGATTTTGAGGATCAATTAATTATTCTTTATGTAATACTTTTTTTTGAGGTTATTTTAGATGCCAGATCTTTATCTGTAAGTTTTAAATTTTTAAACAATGAAGCCTTGAAAACGTTAAAAATCGTCGCAGATTAAAGCGTTTAAACCCGGAGATTTTAAATTTCTAATGACTTGTTTTATCTAGTCATATTTAACAGCAAATTCTAAAGCAGTAATTAGATCTGTAGGCCAAATTCAGTCCTTAGCTGAATACAGGAATCACTTAAAAATTTAGGGCTGGTACAACAGTTCATCTTTATGGTGTTATACTAAGGATTCACATTGTGTTACAAAAATTTTTAATTATTTTTTATATAGAGAGATTTTGTATTTAATATTTAAGTGTATATCACCATGCCATTTTTTTGGGATCACACTTAGTGTAGAATTAAGTTGTTTGGCTAATTGAGGAGAGTACTGTACTTCTGGAAAAGCTGGATGCCAGTTCTTGGCCATACATAAGCCTTCTCAATCCACTGAAGACATGGATTAATGATTTATCTATGAACTCTAAGCTACCTTTAAGCGTAATTTTCTTTGACTCTTTCCCAGTAGTAAACTTTGAAAGATCTTGCCTTTGCAGAAAGAAAACTGATGTTGAGACTCTTCGTATGTTTCCTGAAACATAGAATTTTCCACTCTTAATTCTAACTAGACCACAAGAAGCTGGACTTTGAAACGCTGTTGAAGCTATGCTGGAGGTGACCCATCATAGAAATCCACAAGAACTCAACTGCTATGCAAGGAGGGTGAATAAGCCAGAGGTAAGCACTGACAATTTTTAGAAAAGGTGGCCAAGTTGTATTTCCGGTCTTAAGATCATTCTTCCAATGCTGTCACACGGTAGGCAGGACAGAAAGCATGCCTGGATGGTGGACAGCGCAAGTACTGGACTACGATGTGGAACAGATGGATTTCTTTCATGTTTTCTTGCTAATTACAAAAACAGTGCAAAGAAAGTAAGTATGCGTAGGTAACGTTATCTAACAGCATTTACCCTGCACACAATTATATTGATGTTAATACAGTTTTTACTGATGAAATTGCAGGAAAATTGCACCTACTGTACTCATGTTAGGTTTTATTTTGTTATTACAGGCTGTTTAAGTCATATTTATACAGCCTCTTCAGAACAAATCACCACTGAGGAGAGCGGGGATATATGAAGCAGAGGAGTTCTTGTTATCACTTGTGTCTGTTGATGCTGGGAGTGATGGGCAGCTGTATCCACTGGATTAGTCATGTTGGTTTGACAG
The DNA here is from genome assembly GCA_013396635.1 of Penelope pileata. Taxonomy (NCBI): domain Eukaryota; kingdom Metazoa; phylum Chordata; class Aves; order Galliformes; family Cracidae; genus Penelope; species Penelope pileata. The sequence continues at coordinate 29,882 of WBMW01003428.1, read as the reverse complement.
GTAGCAAAGGGACACAGTGTGGCTACGTGCCACTTTCCCAAGTTTCATTGAGTCAAAATTCTTATTTTTTTTGTCATCTTTGATGAAATGCAAACAAACTGTACATTAGCTACCTGTGCACCCCCAGTGTGTATGTAACAGAAATTCTTCTACCAGAGACTGCCGGAGCTTCATTTATGTGTATACATACATGTATCTGAAGAGGGAGAGCATATTCTTATCATCAGGAACTGTTTTAAAAAGAACAAACCTGGCAAGTAATTTATCATACTTGCTTGACAGTTATGCCTCTGCAGACTGGAGAGTGCTCCTAAGCTAGGGTCTTGTCATGTCCTGCCCTGCTCCTCAAATAATATCCTCTTCTATTTCCTGCAAATTCAGTGGGTTTCGACTCACTACATACTACAAAAAAAATCTGTGAAAAATTAAGGAGAAATTAGTATTATATTTTCTCTTCTGCTTTGTAATAGCCTCCCCAGGAATGTTTGGCCATGGGGTCCTGAAATGCGTTGACAAATAATGAATGATGATAAGATTTTTATTCAAGATGTATCCATTTGGGCTTAGAAGGTGTAGGTGGTGCCCCTTATCACCAACTTGTTTTGCAATAACCAAGCACTGAAACATGATAAAATTATGAAATGTGTTCTGTGAATTTATACACTCCAGATTTCACTATAACTGTATTTAAAGGGGTTATCGCTTGTATTGTGGAGTGGACTGCATGTTGCTTTGAGTATTGGTGTAACTTTCTGAAGCGGTGGACAAGAGAGCGAAGTGGAAAATGCAGATCTTTACTGTTAAGAAGACTCTGTTTCAGGTTGTTTCTCTCTGCCTCTCTCTTTTTTATTAAAGTCACATTATCTTCCATGGGGTATCCTGATTTAGTAACAACTGTGGAGGTGGAATTTTTCCCCTTGCTGGAAATACCTCTGGTGAATAACGCTGGCCTGTGCCCTACACTGCAGGGCCACTGGGCTGCCCGAGAGCACCAAGAACCAATTAGTCCAGGAGGTGGGCATCTAAAACAAGATGGCACTAAGGGCTTGCTTTGGCTATTTCTTGCTAAGACGCTGACTAGCTGACTTGTCTGGAAATAACTGCTAAAGGGTACTCAGTCATGAGCTCTGCAACCCCGTTAATTAATACTTGTCAGAAGAACTTTACCCTGGATGCTTAATGTCTGGTTACTCTGACCTTTACAATAACACTTGCAGCTAAGATAACTGTTTAATAGGACCCTGTCTCCTGAATGCTGGCTTTCAGAAACAGGCACAGCGGGCTTCTGACTCGCTTTTTTTATTCAAGACGTTCACCCTCTCTGCCCTGTTTTTATGCAGAATATTTCACCTAGACACCGTGCAGACACATCTGTGGCTGTCTCCTTGTTGCCCATGTCCTTTTGCAGACAGACAATACGTTCTGCAAGCACTTCCCTGTACTTAAAATTTCATTGTCTTCCTTTAAACAGAAGTGATTTTTTTCTTTCTCATCACAATATTTTCCCGTTGTAGCACTTTATAGCTCTTATCTCATTCAAACTAATTCACTAAGCATCCATTTAATCAGATCTGCAATTTGTACTTTGCTCTTAGCTTTTAATAAGCTATTAAAATCATAAGATGTAGACATGTGGTTTGGGTTTCAGAGCTGATTGTCCAAACATTTCCTCTCTATGTTTTCTCAGACAATGGCATGGCATAGTCAGGTCATGGGTAGGCAGAGGAGCAGCAGCAAACAGGTCCTTCAGCAGCTCATACATAAAAAAGCTGCCACAAAAGTGGGATTACTGAGGTTATCAGATTCTCAATATCTACAACTAATTGGTCATTGAAACCTCCCAGGAGGCAGCTTCCTCTGATCAGAGATTTGACCACAGGCTACTCTGCAGGCTTACTCTCCAGGCTCCCTTTGCTTTTGTTGGTGGTCAGGTTCCATTTTCAGGTTAACTAGCCAAATTGGATTCCTTGGGGCTTTCTGGGGCTCTGCCAGCCACTTCTGCAGCCACTTTTGCTTGGGCTGGTGGTGATGTGAAACACTAGGAGCCCCATCTCCCCAAACACACCACAAAACAGAGAGCCTGAGGCGCTTGGTTTCCTGCACACAGGGCAGCTGGCAAAGTGTCAGACAGTATCGCCTCAAAATGTGGAAATCTCCCCAGATTTGTTTGCACAGAAGGTTTCAGCTCTGAATCAGCACTACTAGGGGAAACCTGTTCCATCGGAATATTTTCCACCTGATCTCATCAGCAGAACAGTGAAAACGGCACAAGTTACAGGAGTAGATTTTGAAAAGGTCATTGACTAATGCTCATTTTCCACCTTAGCATATAGAAGATAGAGAGCGTGTTTCAAGAGGAGAATGATATCCAAGTGCTCAGTTGTCTACAGAAAGTGTTTTATTTTTTTCTCTAAGTATCCTGACCTGAATGTCTGGTACTGATGCTGTATACCTGAGATTGCCCTTTGGAAAATTCCCTCACATGTGGCTTGTACATGTTGGACTGAATTTTAAAGATTTAAAAGTTCTCTCTTTTTGCCTGCAGCACTTTGAAATGCTTGAATTACAGTCGTTTAGAAAAATCATTTTATTTTATCCTTATTTATATGTATGCAATAGGCTAAACTCACCACCTTCAAATACTTCCTGATTTTCCCAGAGGCATATCTGACATTGTGCATCAAAAAATGAGGACTTTCTGCATCATAGCCACTGGCCTGCACAGCTAAACAACCTTTATTTTTATCTAAATACACAGATATGTATAGACATCAGTGCTTTAAAAGCATGCTTTATTAACAAACAGGTAGAGATCTAGCGACAATGAAGTTAGGAATGTTGACATTTTAAAATTTCGAAAGCGACAATAATTGTTTCTGAAATGAATGGAGACAGGAGAAAATAGGAACATTGTTTTATCTGAAAGGAAAAAATGAAGGAAAGTGCCGTGCTTTGTTTTTGCTATAATTTGCAGGCACGCATACATGAGGAAAAAGAATTAGAAATAAAAACATACAGCAAAGTCATTTTTGCTGGTTGCACTTTATCCTACCTTATCATGATTAAATAATTCATATAAAATCAAATAAAGATTGCTAGTGCTAGAAAATGCAGAAAACAAAAAAGAAAAGTAGGAAACAAAACAAAAAGGCAGCAAACACGAGTTGCATGATATCACTCGTGTCCCCTGTGCATCCTTTGACAATAAGGCAGCCAGTGTCCTTGTATTGGGCTGCTGGCCGTCACACTTCCTTGACTATTTAATCCAATATCAAGAGGAAATCATTAATGAAACAATTCAGAAACAAATATTCAAATGGCAAGCAGTATGGTTTTCATGCTTCTGATTTACTTACTGTATAACATAGTTTACACCCATCTCTACCTTTTTCTGTATTCAATTATTGATAGCAAATTACTTGGATGAGACACAGCAATGATCTGCCATTTTGTTTTGGCTATTTGCTGTTAGCTGAGAAGCAATAAATGATATGAAAGCTTTTATAGTAACAGAAATACACATTAACACATTAAATTTCATTAATTTCATAAAATGTAATTTTCATTTTAATTCAAAGGAACAACTTTGAAGCGTGAATTTCAGTTTAAATATTTAAGTAGTGACCTAAACTGTAGTTGCTGCAAAGGGGACGAAATCCTGGATAAATGCATTGTCTGGTAGACAGCTCTTTAATGGCATGATACAAATCAGTTGCAGTTGTTGGGAGTCCTTTTGCTGACTCCAAGTGTTTCAAACCAAGCCTTTACTTACTGTGCTTTTGTTGGTTATTTTTCTAAGTGCGCTGTACCAAATCCTACAAAGCACTTCGGGAGCTCTCCTAGTTGGGCAGGAGCGGAGTATGAGGCAGGCACTTATGGTTGCTTGCTGTAGATGAGAATTTTTTTCAATTGCTTTATAAAATACTACAAACAAACTGTCTAAATTTTGTTCACTTCCTGTTATACTATGTCTGGCCTCCCTGTAAATGCTCTCATGAGTCAAAAAAACTGCAAGTACCTGAAGAGTTGCGTTTTGAGCCATAGCATTTCATGTTTCTGGAAAAGGGAGAGCAAAGCAGCATCAGAACTGAACAGTCAGAAGTGGTAAAGGCATGTGTGGGTTAGTCTGCAACGAAGGGTAGAGGGAAGAGGAACATAAACTTGGTAAATTCCTTGAAATGGATTTAGAAAGTCATTTAAGAGTAGTTCTTCATTAAATCCCTCAAAGTAATGATCTGTCTTATGCATGTAGCTGCAGAAGTACATTTACCTATTTCTGTATAAAGGATGCTTTTGTATCCTTTGGTCTTTACAAGAACAAGTTTTTGCATAGGACAAAAGAATTCAGTGTAATCCCTTTTGAGTGTAGTGCAAAGATCTCATACCCTGCATTACTTGTAGTGTACTCATACTGCTACAATTTCATTTCTAAAATGGTAAAAAGAAAAAACAACCAAAGGTGGAGTTTCTGTACAAACTGCAGTATGATTCTATCTTCTTGATCAGAATTAAGTAGCAATGTATATCTGATATATATGTGCATGGCAGAAATTGTGCAAGGGACAGTTCTGGAACAGTCCAGTCATAAATGAAGTGCCCATTTGGTGGATTGCCTTTTCAGGAATGGCAATGTGCACCATTGTGCTTTTTGTCATAAATCCTTTCTGTTCATGTTTTTTTATTATTATTTCCTGGAAGTTTTTCTGCAGCAATTAATACCCACCATATTCAGTAGTTTGTTTAGGAGATCATAAGCATTAGCACTGCAAATGGCTCTCCCTAGTGTTTATAACGAGTATTGTTTACAAAAGATTTTCCTTGTGATGGCTTAGAAGTAGCAGAAGTAGCTTTGTAGAAAAATGAGCGGCACACTGGCACTGTTTATCATTCTTGACTCTGTGTAACCTTATGAATGTTTCTGTGTTTACTGCATGTTTTTCAAAAATTCATTAGTCCTTAGCAGCAACTTTTTTCTTGTCTGAAGCTAAAACTCAACAATATTTTAGGATATTGGTCTTGGTGTGTAAAAACACCATCTTGACGCTAATTTAGATGTTAACTTAGAAAATATTAATTTTAATGTTGGCCCTCTACAAGAATTCATGTAGTCTTCTTCAAACCAAACTTTGTCTTCTGTATGTGTGTATATACTTACCTGCGCATGTGCTTTTCTTGTGTGCCCAGATGGTTGGAGAAACTTGACAGTTTGGAATAGACAGAAGACTCCAAAGGTGAGTATCCTGTGAGAATTCCTTGTCCTTTTGAGGTTGGTTTGAGTACTGTGATAGTGCTTTGGTTATAAAGAAATGACTGGCAAATGTTTTTTTTAAGTAACTGTGCTGATGAACAGGTGGATGGATGCTACTCAATGTTACTAAGCCTTCTGAAACCCTATGGTTTTACAGTATAATTGTACGTATCGTAGTGTTGTAACATTCATGGGCATCAGACTGACTCATACAGAGCTCAACAGCTTTTTTGGGTATAAATGACAACCCTTCAATTTTTAGCATGCCTGTGCAGATGTTTGTGTAACCCTAACACTTCTAGTTGGAAAGCAGTAGGTACAGAAATACATTTGAGGTGAGATAAGGATAACAATCATATGAATGTGAATCATGGTTTCTCTCTTATTTTGAGGGATGTTAAAATAGTCTTCTTTTTAGAAGCTGGGTAGTTTCAAAGAAAAAATCGAAAATTATCTGAGCTGGCTGCTCACAGTTGTAGTAGTTACCTGCTAATAATTGAAGGTGATTAAATCTCATCCATCCAGGAAGAAAGTTTAATCCTCACTGAAAGTATTATTGAGTTCTAAATGCTTATATATAAGCCGAGTTTGATTCTACATAATCCAAACCTAGGGTAAAAAAGCTTTGTGTAGGAGTCTTAATTCTAAACCTTGTATGCTGAAATATCATTGCAAAGGCAGCGTTTTATAAACTTTCAGTGTAATTCTATTTGTTTTAAAAATGTTCTACGCTATTGATCTTGGTAACCTCTCTCTGAAGAGTTAAGTATGCGGTTTTGTTAGAGGGCAACTTTATATTTGGTTTTCTAAATAAATAAATAATATTCGGTTTCTGTTTAGAAAAATAACTTACACTGTAACAACGAGAAATCCTCTAAAAAGCTCACAGGAACACTATAATTTGCAGGAGCATGATCAGAAATACACTTATCCAAGGTGACAGAAGTACTGCTGTGGCCAAGAGCAATGAATTAGCTTCTACAAACTGACATGTTTTGAGAGAGCTAGAGAAACAGCATTATCGAAAACCACTACAAGATTTAGAAACATTACATTGCACATGTGACAAAATCTGTCATCAACTGTTAGTGACAGCCCTTAATCAGGGCTCTTCTTAGCTTAATCTGTTGCTTGCTGATTTTTTTTAAACATCTGTTATCTCTAGAATAAGTGAAGACTTCTATAACATAGAATAGGAAAAATAACTTTCCTGTGATCACCACTATCTGAAGAATGAATCAATGCCCTTTATCAGTGCTAGCCAAAATCTCAAGAGAGACAAAACTCAATATTACTTTTCTGACATTGCTAAAACCAGCTTTCCTAATTGCCATATGACTGGCATACTCACCACAAGCTCACAGAACAAGCCTAGCAGATGCTTATGTAAGGAATTCAGCAAAGTGTGTTAATTACTGCATTTTTTTTCAAGAAGTCTACATGAATTTATAGCTAGGTGTAACGCTTTCACCAAATGTTGTGGTTTAACCTGGCAGGCAGCTCACTACACATCTGTTCACTCACTCCCACCTCCCAGTGGGATGGGTAAGAGAATTGGGGGGAAAAAACAAAGTACAAATCGTGGACTGAGATAAAACAGTATTTACTAAGTCAGAAAAGGAAGAGAAAAGGAAAATAATAATAGTATTCATAATAATATGTATTTACAAAAAAAGTGATGCACAAGCAATTCTTTACTACCTGCTGACCAATGCCCAGCCGGTCCCTGCGCAGCAGCTGCTCCCCCGGTCAACTCCCCATTATTTTGTTGTTTTTTTTTTTTCATATGATGCTATGTGGGATGTGCT
>WBMW01003428.1:148-21896 GCA_013396635.1 Penelope pileata | reverse complement strand
TTTTTTTTTTTTTGGAGTGTGAAAGATATCACATAATTTTGAATCTACATATAATCATTGGCCAAAATCCTAACCCCATTTACCACTTCAGCTTTAATGTTATAGTAGATTTAGGAATACTTCTCACCACAAAGCTGATGGTTTGGGAACAGTGTGTTTTTGTGCTTTGTGGAATGAAAAAGATGAAAGGAAGTATTCAAACGTGTCTCTGTGTGATGGGTAAGGAGTGCAATTTGTGCTTCGTTACAGAATCATGGAATTCTTAGAGTTGGAAGGGACCTTTAAAGGTCATCTAGTCCAACTCCCCTGCAATGGACAGGGAAATCTAATCTACAGCTAGATCAGGTTGCTCAGAGCTTAGTCCAGCCTGACCTTGAATGTCTCCAGGGACGGGGCTTCCACCACCTCTCTGGGCAACCTGTGCCAGTGCTTCACCACCCTTACGGTAAAAAACTTTTTCCTTAAATCTAACCTAAATTTCCTCTCTTTAAGTTNTATTGACAGCAGGGGTTACCATGGCCCAGGTGCAGACCTTGCACTTGGATTTGTTGAACCTCATGAGGTTCTCCTGTGCCCACTGCTCAAGCCTGTCTGGGTCTCTCTGGATGACATCCTGTCCGTCAGGCATGTCAACTACACCACGCAGCTTGATATTGTCTACAAACTTGCTGAGGGTGCAGTCAATCTCACTGTCAATGTCATTGATGAAGATATTGAAGAGTATCAGTCCCAGTACTGACCCCTGAGGGACCCCACTCGTCACCCATCTCTATCCAGACATTGCACCATTGACCACCACTCTGTGTTTGACCCTGCAGCCAGTAAATTATTATCAATCCCTTTCAATACTGTGCATTATTACAAAAGTGGTAGAGAAGGTAATTTGTCTTGCACCCAATTCCTAACATTTCAACTTACTGTCCATGGAACATAGGTAACCCAGAGGCAGACTGTTACGATATAAACATGATGGTGGATCTTCTGTGTTAAAGAAACAAACTTCAGTTTCTGTTGAAAGCTCATTTTCTCCAAAATTTTTGCCTCTCTGGGCCAAGTAGTCACGCAATTATGAGCAGAAGTCTCATTCCATCAAATTCATTCTCATCTGTTTTAGATCTGCAAAGAAATGTAAGAGCTCTTGAGCTGGATCAAAATGATGGTGTCTAATGCCATTTATTTGCAACCATTCCATCTCTGCAGGTTTCAGAATAAAAACTGTGTTGTTATTCAAGCATTGTTGAGAGATGAAGGCTTGAATGAGCTCTTTCTATTGTTTTACTAGGTATGCAAGTCAGTCAGCTGTACAGTGTATAGAGGAAAGCTTTTGCAGTATGTGTAGCCCTGAACTATTCATCTATCCCTAAAACAGCACACAGTATGTGATTTGGCAGCCACTTTACCTCTGCAGCTGCTAGTGCCTCTCCAAGGACTGCAACTTGGATTTTTCTTTTGTGAGAGACAACTGGAATATAAGCAGAAAAAGTTACAGGTGACAAGAAGAGAATGCTGGGCTATGATTAAGAAGGTAAAACCAGCATCTGAATCCCATGGGAAACCTCTGGGTGCAAACAGTTGCTAAGCTGCTGATGGTATCCAGAAAGATATACAGGGTTTTGCCATCTTGTTGAATGACAAGTGGATACTAGAGTAACACTTCAGCCCCTCCAGACAATGAAAAACCTGGCCAGATACCAACGTGTTCTTAAAGGAAAGTTAATACAAATACTAAACCTCCTAAAATTGAAATTGCTCACTACTGTCTGCATTCATGAGATGTTTGCTTTTGTCACCTGGGATTTGGGGAAAAAAAAAAAACAACAAGAAAACAAAGAAAAACCCTGGTAATGCTAACTTGTGTGCAGGCCCAGAACTGCTCTGCTTTGAGAAGCTAGGACTGTCAACAAGTCAGAAGCTGGCCAGAACACGACTGCTGTCACTTGAGAAACCCTATCTAATAAGTGTTTTCCACACAGGATGGAAAAAAGTTAGGCTGCAGGTTGAAATCAGAGGGCAGAGGAACCATGCTTTCGAGGAGAGTGGGAAGTCAGATGCATGCATGGTTCACAATTTTCCATTGGCTCACTCTGGATTGCTTTCCCCTCACCAGCTGGGACATTAGGGTTATTCTCAGCAGGTGGCTAATTTCTTTTTCATGCCATCTGTGGGTGGTCTTTGTGTCCATGCCAGGTGGGTCTTTGTGTTCTCTAGTTAAGAGCCACCCTCGTGCTACTTGGTTTCATAGCTGTGAGCAATGCTTCACAAGCACAGTTCTGCCTGAGGTAAGAGGGCTTTTTTGAACAGGGAGTGTGAAGAGGTCAGGGAGATGAATGCAGAGCAACCATTTGAATTACATACGATGCTGCACGTCTTTCAAAGACTTTTGGAGAACACTACTGTTGAGGTTATCAGTCTACTGCTTCCACCTGAGTGTGTCTTTAAATTCCAGTGATGGAAAGTGAAATAGATACTTCAACTTCTCAAAAGCTAGCACTTCTGCAAAGAAAAAGAGAGAGAGAAAGAAGTGAATTTTGAGAGATAGCTAATGTCTCATGCTCTGCATGCTGTGTGACCAGACAGGTGTTTTGTAAAGAACCCTTGGGGAATGTCTGCTTTGATATAAAAAGGAAGGAGTTTTCATTTCATGAATCGCTAGATTGGCAGTGATCCATTACAGCTTGTCACAGATGTTATGGAGCAAATCTGAAGTACTGCCCTGAATTTTATACCTCTGTGACTGGAAAATTTGAACCCAGGGATTTGCAACTTGGGTGGCTATAGCTGTAATCACCCATGACAACCTTATTAACTGTTGTTACTGTTAGTATTTTGGACGCTTTTTCTTAATGAACTTTGAAACTGGATTGAGTGATTGATCTGTTAATGTTTTCCTAGTGATAACTACTCTCTGATGTCAGAGACAAACGATGATAGTTTCGAATATGAAGCAATTCATGAAGTAAATGCAGTATCAAGTTGCTATACAGGACTTGTGAGTTGGTCCCTGCACAGTGATAATGTAGCCCTTAGATATACACTGCATACAGTAGATTCACTAGAGAGTTTGATATTACTTTATTAGTGAAAGTATGAGTCGGGACACTCATCATGCTCAAGCAAAAATTCCATGAATGCTCAGTAGATTCTGGTGGTGAAAGCTGAGATAATTACATAATTACTTAGTCTTCCTACCTCAGAAGAGCAAAAGACTAGATGAATGTCTTGTGAGGCATAGAAAACAGCATTCTTCAAATGTGCAGAATATTGATGTGGAAAGAGTAGGCTTTTTTTTTCCCCCCCCTTTTTAATCCTGGCAGTTATTTTTTTGCCTGAGAGATTTATCAGTGGCAGAATTACTTGCACAAGTTCTGAGGCAACTACACTTGGCTTCTTTTAGTTGCTGTATATGCGGCTATTATAATTCCTTTGCCATTCTTTTATTCTGTCCCAAAAGTCTTTTGCTGAAACCATTTTGTCAGTCTTGTGTTAGCAACTTGAATTTTAAGGATAATGCTTTTGTAACCATTTTACGTGGGGATGTTTGTACTATTAGCTAAACATAATATGCAGTCATATTAAATGAAGTGTAGTTCCTGAATAAATTGCATATAGCAACACTCAGTGCTGAACTTGGACCTTATATATTTTGGTGTAATAGGATTTTGTTTTTGACTGTTCCCAGCTGTTGCCACTTTGCAAGTGTCATTCATTGCAGATAGCGTGAGCAGAATACATTGCTATCATTTCTGCAGAAAATATTTTTGACCTTGTGAAATTCTAAAATTTTATTTTGTTACTTTGAAAGCAAAGATACAGCATGGAGAACATCGGGCAATCTGTAGCAGTTAATCTACTAGCTCAGCAGAACACCAAATTAATTGAAATTTGAAAAGGGCTCTCCATCTGTAGCAAAAGCATGTTCTCAATTACACATTGAATTAAATAAGAGAGGAATATTTCTGAAAGCTCAAAATTTATGGTTTCATTAGACTGAAAAATTAAACCTAAAAATGTGTAAAAATCCACATTAATCATTTAGTTTTAGCACATAAATGCAAATGGCTTGGAACTGAGCTTCATTTCATACTGTAAGTAGTAATTACCTAGTGACACCTCATGAGCTTCATTAGAACCCTGCCTTTAATAAAAGTGGGGAACACTAGGGATCTGCACAAATAAGAGGATTATGGGATTTAATCAGAACGAAATGGTGATGATAAAGCTTCATTAGATAGCATTTCCAAATATAAAATCAAGGAAAATGATAAGTGGATTACAAATCCATTTTCAAGTATTTTATTTGGTGAATTCTCTTCTGTTCATGAACTCTTTGATTTGTCTGAATCAGCTTTTGTACTCGAAACAATCGTACTCAACAGTTAGTAGATGGAAAATGCTTTCTGTCAAACTACTGTTCTTAAGCAAAGGCCAATCTTACAACTATTTTTCTAATTCATCAGAATTTTAATATTTGCTATTCACAGTTTGGGATTTTTAATGATCCTTTTTATCATCAAGTTGTTTCTGGTTCGTGGCTGATGTGTGTACTGTCCATAAAATGTAAGCTCACGTGCAACCATATATACAAGAGAACTTTCAACATGAAGATGCTGAAATATTTTCCTTGGTTTTGCCTTATGAATTAGAATCAATCTATGTACAGAATTTAATAGAACAAAATAAGCAAATAGAATTCATGGAAAGCAGGTGGATTTTCTTTCAAAATCTCCCAACTATCTTCTTTTACTTCTTTGTATATTTTTCAGTCTTAATCTCTCTCATGATAACTGGTTAGAAGCCTTGAGCATTAGTAGATCATTTGACTTCTAACATCTGGATTTTAATTTCCCTTTTTCATATGTTCAAGAAAAGTTATAAAATTTCAGATGAAACGCTGATTCTATAGTATCATATTGCTTTCTTGTTGTTCAGCATGTATTAGTATTAGTCTGTATGTGAGAATGTTATGGGAGGAAAAGGCAGTGGTAAAAGCACCTACAAAATTTAATCTAATATTGAAAGCCCTTGTTGAAGAAAATATACTGGAAAACATTTCTTAAATGTAAGGAATTAGCTGCTCTACTGCTACACTTAAAAGTCTGTGCTTCTAACTTGTAGCACCTGGTAGGCAATTGTAAGGGAAACAGGAGGTCACGGCCTGAAATAGTGATTGAGCACCTGGTGAAGGGCGGTGGCTGGCGTAAGGAACACCTGTGCCCCCCCTCCAGGTGACCAGGAGGGGTGGACCCAGGGTGGGGCTGCCCTGGGCTCATTTAAGAGCCAGCCACCAAGGGGAAAGGATCTCCTGTGTGGGATCTGGCTGTTCCTCATCTCGGTGGGAGATCGCTATTGTGTAAGTTGAAATCATTTGTTTACAATCATTAAACCTTTTAATACTTTACCTGGGATCAGTTCTGTGATTGCACCACAGAAATGATCTTGTTTGTTTTTTTGAATGTTGCTCTCTTCCCATGTGTCAGACCTGGAGAGGTAATGCTTTGATTATTTTTTCAGGCTGGTTCTCATACAACTTATTCTAGAGTTTTCTTTAGTCTAGAAAAAACAAATGTTAATTTTCATCTTCTGTTCTGGAATGAAATAATGCTATGCGGTGATGGAAAAAATAATACAGAACTCTCCTTTTTACAGGTATTTGGCATTTATAAAGTACAAGGGAATCATCTTACCTAAGCACAACAGAAGATTTTAGGATATATACTCGCTATGTGTAGAGATGAAGACAAGGTAATTATAAATTTCTTAACAATAATAAAAAGACAAAGACCCAATTGTCACTCTGCAAAGCAGATGAGAGGAGTAGATTCTCTTCCACAATTCAAGTTTATGTGTGTAATCGAATTAAGTGAAATGATTAAATAATCTTTCTGTTCTCACAGTAGTGAACTCAGTTCTGCATTTTGCTGATGTTTTATTTACAGTCACCTCTAAAGCTCTTTCAAATGCTCTTACTCTATGTGTGTGAGGGAAATTCTTTTGATAATGGCTTTGTCAGTTTATACATAGGGCAGTAGCAGTTGCACTGTTCTGGGCATCGTGCTCTACTGTGATGTTTTATTTATCAGGGTTTTGTGAAGGTAGAACAAATGGACTTTTGGTATTCCTAAAAGGCACTAAGGCCTTAACCCTTCTTTCATTCTTTGTTTTACAATCTTATCATGCTATTGTAATTTGTCTTCTCATTTACAATCTTAAAGTCTTACATGTCTCTTTCCATTGCTTTGACTATTGTGATGTTCTCACCACTTCATCTGTGATGTTTATAACTAGGCCAAGTACTACCTTTCTAGACTCCTCTTCCATCTGTTCATACACGGATCCAAACATCCAGTTCTTTTTACCTAGTTGTGCAGAACTTAAGCTTGTACAAATTGGGAGGTTAGCTAAGAAAGGTCGTTGAACAGTTGGGGTTTCTATGCCCACCTACATAAATGGCCTACACAAGGTATGCTTCAGAAGATGCACGTGATTTTTGCACTTCTGCAGTTGTATCCTGAATTGACCGAGGCATCCAATTGTATGTCATTGATCCGACTCATCTCCTCATGAGACTGATATTTAAGGAGTGGGTTAGAAGAAAAAGGTTGTGATATCATGTCTTTCAAGATTCCTACATAATAAAAGTAAAGGGTGAATCTTGGAGAATACTCTTTTTTTTTTTTTTTTCTTTTTCTGGATGAGTAGCTGGAATTTTGTATGATTTCATATATTTTTCTCATTAAAGGCCACAATATTTAGTCATTCTGTCATTACATCCAATATGTAATCTAGCCTTTCACAGCAATGATATGTTTGTGACTCTAATTATTTACGAGTTCTGCATCAATGCCTCTTCTGTACTATGATTTTTACTGGTTTTGGTATTCTGAAATTTCTGTTTTTCTCACATAGCAGAAGAATTCTTTGTTGATTTTAATCAATGTAATCAATTTAAAATTTATTACTTTACCCAGTGCTCATTGCACCATGCAGTTACAGCCTTAATAAAGCATTAGTGCTGCTGTTTTTCTCATTAAATTTTCCTAAAGGCATTTTAGAACCCATATATTTTCTTCACCGCTGTTGGTGCTTCATTACAATAAAAAAGAGACTGTACTTTTCTGTAGTTTTTCTTTCTAGCACAATCAGTGTGTTCTTGATGACCTGTTTTCTTCCTAATAGCTTCAAATACTTTTCTGTCCTATTAAGTGTAATGTGTGAATTTCTCAGAATAACATCATCTGTAGTGATCAAATTCTTCATACCTGGGACTGAAAAATGTCATATTAAGGTCAAATGTGCTTAGCTCTGTGTTGTCTCATTAGCAAATGACTTCAGAGGGTAACATATTTTAAAGTAATATGATATCAAGTAGATACTAAACTTCTGGAACAGAGAGTGCATGCACATAACGTTTCATTTGTTTCAATCACTTATAAAATCTCTAATTTTAGATTTTATTCAAAATCATGTTAGTATCAAATTGCTTTTGGTTACATTGAAACCTTATCTGATTTAATAAAATGTTTACAACAAGCAACCCTTACACTGAGAGAAAGTTGAGACATCTCATTCTGTCACAAAATCATTCCTATGTCTTTATCTTTTTTGATATTACTGGAGTCTGTGGATGAACCCAAGAACATTTATTATAGCAAGAGTTTGTAGGACTGTCCCTGAAATCTGAACTTGTCCATCATAAAAATTTTTGCTGCTCAGGAAGCAGTGCCTCCAGGCTGCTCAAACAAACACAGCTGTTCCATTTTCCAGCCATATGTCTAGACTGAAATACAAAAATAATATATTACTTACAGCATCTGTGACATTTAGTGCCAGAAGTACTAATGATAGATATCAGAGATATTAATGATAGATGGTCAAATGCAATAAAAACAGAGCTTAAGGACTTTCACTTTAGTTATAAATGGTTGTTGAGTTTGAATCAATACTTTAATGTTGACATTCGTGTCATAAAATAATTTGATGTGTTTTGGAAATGACTACTTTCCCCACATTTGAAGTGTGAATATTCAGAAAATACATATGCAGCAGTTGGGACTGACTCTTGAGCACTGTAAAAACAAGAGTGAAATTCACTTCAAAATGAATCCCCAACAAATAATAATTAAATAGAATATATGTAACTGCATTATCTAATGACAGTTATGTCATCTAGATTGAACATAGGTAATCCTTTACTGTCTCTAGATGCAGTTACTAGTTATTTTCAAACTTAGTCTTTCTGAGTTTCTGAGAAATCAGATATGTTGTTGCAGATGCAGCTCAGATAGTTGTGTGAGTTCATACCTTTCCCCAGCATGTCACTATCTCGAGAGTTGTCATTATTTCTATTTGCCAACCGAAGAGTGCACTCAAGTCATCACTGACTTCTGTAAAATTATCTGGCTAAAAAAAAAAATCACTAGTTTATGGTAACGTGGAGTGCCAATGCCTAGACTGAGCCAATAGATCTGAGGAGACATTAGTGAGAAGGAAAGAGTGGTGTGGAGTGAAAAACAGTATTGGGTTTACCTAGCAAAAAAAATACACATCAGACTATTGTTTTATGACCCCAAAAATGTTCTTAGACTTTAATCTCCATATTTAAGCACGGTAATGTTAGTTGGCCCAAGAGATGCCTGGTTAATAAAATAATGAGTGAATAAGTTATTTGCATAAGGTTTATTGGAATATATGATTGCTTCACCTGAAACTGGGTAGTCAAAAAGAAAAAAGTCAGTTGAATGTGATGACTTTGGGAGGTCAGCATACCTGATCAAAATGATATAGCTACTGGAGAAGGTGCACATGCACAGATTTGATGCTTGAAATTAATAACAAGTTGTACACAATTTTAGACATGAACTGAAGTTGAAATGAGTTGTCTTATACCACAGAAGTAATAGAAATCTTTTGAAGCTCCAGGATAGGAAATATTATTCTATGACAGATGTAGCAAAATATAGTGCTGATGTCTCTTTAATAATAGATCTCCAAAGTTAAGAAACTCTGGACCAAATTTATACTATTTTAGTGTGAATCTGATTTTTGGAGCTTGTTTAACCCTATCAATTTAACTGATGTTTTGAGGATATTCCTCAGTGCAATGCTATATTGCAGTGTTATAAACTCAGGTTTGAGTCTCATGTGAGTACTGATGAAGTGAAAGAGCAGTAATTCAGAAGAATAAAAGGCTTAAAGCTTTTTTATTTACACTTCTATTTTCTTAAAAAGTAATTTCAATCCAGATTGGAAGTAGTTTTGGAAATATTTAATTCTACATTTTCAAACTTTCAATATTCTCACCAGTTTTATTGGAATCATCACCAAAATTTAACCTGTAAGTTGTTATTGTTTTTTATTCCACTACCTGTGGCATTTGAATTTTAACAGCTGTGCAAAGAATTTAAAAAGTACCTTAAGGTGAAAGCTCTTGTGATTGTTTCTAGAACCACCCTTAGCGTAATAAATATGTAAATATTGGATATTTTTTCAATATGTCTGCGTTTATTTGATATTGCCAAAAATAATAAGGTAAATTAGAGATCATTTTAAACATACATTAATAGAAAATAAGCAAGATACAATGCTTTCATTTGGAAAAGGCATTGCAATTAAAAACAGGCAGCTGTTACGGAAAACTTAAGGTTTAATAGAGGAAACTATAAATCATGATTTATAGTGAGAGAATGCAATTTCTGGAAATGCATCAAGCCTGAATTACACCTGCTCCAAATGTGCACACCGTAAGTTTTTTATCTAGCCCTATGTGATCTGCAAAATGTCACTTAAATGGTAGCCAAGGATATAATTTGTACTTCCCCTGAGAAAACAGAAACAAAGTTAAAGCTAAAGAGAGTAGGGAGGGCATTGCACATTCTGGTCATCAATTCCGTCTCATAACATCTCTACAAAGTCCCTTTTTACTGCAGTTATTTTTTTTAATACTAGCTTTGGACGTTTCATGGTGTCTCTGGGGTCTTTGAACTTCATGGGAACGTATATCTGAGGAGCAGTTTTCTACCACAGACACAGTAAAAGTATAGGGAGCGGCATTATTTCAGAGAATGATCTTCAGAGTAAGAATGTAGGTGAAGGTACAAAGAAATGTTTATGTGGGGAAAGAATTCAGCTTTTCTGTATAGATTGTAATTGGCAGCCACATCTGTGTAGGAGAGTGCTGAGTAGTTAGTTAACTATTGTGTAATGTGACTGCAGCTATGAATTTATTTTCCATATTCACAAATTATATGAGGACAAGCCATACGGACATTGTCATATGACATTGTCCTGCAGCAAATGAAAGTTGAATTGTCAATGGAATAACCTGAGGCAGTCCGGACAATAACATCCTAGCTTCTTTGTGAAACCCTAGAAGCATAACTCTTGACAGGTTTTTACCTCCTGATGCATTCAGCATTTTGTCACATGGCAGCTTCAGTTCTGGAGGGCCCAAGAGATGAAGTCTTCACCACCTCGTTGTCTCTCCTCCTTGCTAGAATGAGAAGGGTATTCAGCAGTTCTGCAGAGATTGTTCTCATGATGTATGCTGGAAGTGATGGCCACCAGCAGAAGCAATTGAGGTGGTGCCTGGAGCTTCTTCAGTTACTGATGGCTTCATGAAAGGTAAGCTGTTACTGAAAAGGCTGTTTCAGAAGTGAGAATTTATCCATTCCATTGACAACTATTGTTTTAATCAAAACCAAACTGTATGTCATTTTCTATGCTAGTTGTGGCTGTATCACTATGCCAATAGCCGTGCAGTATTGCCACTGGTGCTAAAGACAGGAGCGCAAGGCAGGGGAGTGCTGGCATTTTCTCAGAACTGTTAGCAATTCAGGGACTGAGAAAACACAAAGTAACACCAAAGAAATGGAAATTTTTAAAAAACAAAACAAACAAACAAAAAAACCTAATTGTTACAAAAACAACAAAACACCCAACCAGAAATAAAAAGCAGGGACCAACTTTCGAGTATCATGCTCGCATTCCCAATCCACTTTGATTTCCTATTAAAGCCTATAAATCAACAGCACAGTTGGAGTGAGGCGCATTTTAAAATTGATATGCGTGGTTAGAACAGCAGTATTGCATAACGTAGATATATCCAGAAGTGTTACAGTTTTTTATCTTCATTATCTCAGTTGTAAAATGATAAACATGCAAAGATGTTGTGTAACTATTAGATAATTTTAGGAAACAGAAATGTTCTGATTACCTATAGAAAATGCTGTGTTGTTGACTGCTCGAATGAAGATTTGAGACATTGTGAAATGACTGCCAGATCCAAGGATGAATGTATATACGTGCACATCTATTTCGAAAAGACAGACAGCTCTGTTTGTTTTACTTCTGTATGAAACCAACATTCTAATTATGCTTTGGATGAGTCTGCGTCACGTGTTTTGACTTCCTTGCAGCACACTGTGGTGGTTTGGCCCTGGCTAACAGCCATGTTCCTTCCCAGCTGCTCGCTTACTGCACCTGCTCAGTGGGATGGGGGAAGAGGAAGACCAGGAAAAAGGAAGTTTGTTGGTCAGGTAAAAGACAGATGGACTGCTTACCAGTTACTGTTGTGAGCAAAATGGGCTCAACCTTGGGGGGAAGGACAGCCTAATCTACTGCTAACTAAAATAGATATGCAATTACTAATATTTGCAAAATGGGAAACAAAAGGAAAAACATTTAAACACCACATTTTGCCCTGCTACCCCTTTTCTTCTTTTTTTCTTTTCCTTTCCCTTTCTTTTTTTTCACTTACACTCTTTTCTGTCTTTCACTTGCTTCTACCACTGCCCCAAATGTTTTGGGGTCATGTCAGTACATAGGAGTTTCTCTCTGCTGCTCCTTCCTCCTCACACTTTTCTGCTCTCCACAATCTGCAGGGGATATCTGCTCTGCCAAAGAGCATCAACTCTTCTCTTTAGCACTTTATGCCCTTTCTTAAATGTGTTTTTCTGGAGGTACCTCTAAGTAATACCTAGGCTTATGGGCCTAGCCATGCCCTGTGGTAGATCCGTTGCAGAACTGTCTGGATCTGCGTGTGTCCGGCTCAGGACAGCTCTGGCCTCCTCCTGCAGTGGCAACCCCACTTGGCCACCTACTCCCAAAAAACACGTGCAAAGGTCTCGTGAAAAATACGTGGAGAATGTGTGACTTCATCCTAATGCAGACCTGGGAAATACTGTAAAGTTTGAATTGTATGGGAAATTCAGTTCCCTTTCAAATGTTTGCCCCTCTCTGGTACACACACACAGTAGACTTGCTCTGCATTCAGTGTGGAAAGCTGAAACTACAAACCCTGGGTGTCACCGATTACAAATTAAATGACATAATTCTGATTGCAACCAAGTGGCTGAACCTTTGTTTTCAGAAAACTCTATTTCTTTAATTCCTTAGCACTGGTAATTCAAGCTGTCGTCTTCCCCCTCCCTGCTAAAGTCATTCTGAAATCTAACACTGATTAAGAAAAAGTATATCACCTCCGGAAAACTTAACCTTAAAACTTCTAATTTTCGAGAGCTGACTTGCGATTAACCAATTACTTTTATTGTTTAGTGCTCAGACTTTAAAAGCCTTTAAAAATGCTGTTATAGACGTCAGTTGTTTATGATCCTGCAGTTGTAAGACACAATGCTATTTGCATCTTGGCAGGTGTTTCATCTCTGGTGGCTGAGAGATACATCATATATCTCTGTTTGAAAGCTCTTCAGTGGTGTTCTATATCTCCTGTCATTAGCAGCGCAACTGTAGGTCCAACCACATCCATTTTGGCACAGTATCTGTTCTTCTAGTTCACCTTTGCAGCAACTGTTAAAGAAAAAAATCCCTCGGATTTTAGTCAGTGCAGTAAGTATTTTGTAAAGATTAGTAATCACTCAGCACTGGCATATGCCAGCAGGTGAAACAAAAAGACTGTATTTGACCTTTTCCAACAAGAATTTCCAACACCGTGTAGTTACGAGATTTGCTTACTTATAAATATCTACAAAATGGTGTGCAATATTGCTGAAGGATTAAAACAAAAAAAGGTTATCAGCAAAGACATATTCAGCTTCTGCCCAAAGTAAAAGATACTTCATGCTTAGGGCATAAAGGAAAAAAAAATATGCCAAAAAAAAAAACAAAAAAAAAACCCACAACCAGAGAGGAAAGCTGATGTACGAATGAAATAAGTATATAGTATGTGCTGGATATGATAAAGAGTGGACAAAGCCGTTTAAACACTTTCACGCAGCCTAGCTTATTCTTTAAGGAAATAAAAAAACTGTCAACAAGAGGAGAAAATGTCATGAAATGTCAGCAGCAGAATAGCCAAAAACCAAATCAGAGTGTATTCCTTGGGATAAAAGCTGCATAAGCTCCATGAAATTCTCCCAATGAAGTTCTAAAAGAACAAGAACAAAGCCTTAGGGAGAAAATGTCAGTGCTAATAGATAGTCAAACAGAAAACAGCTCTACTGGGGCAGAATGAGAAATAAATGTATCCCAAGTAACATCCAAGTACAGAGTGACCTGAGTGAATGACCTAATATAGGAGTCTTCAAATTTAGAGAGAATAAATTTCTTTTGAATAG
Organism: Penelope pileata; assembly: GCA_013396635.1. Classification (NCBI taxonomy): domain Eukaryota; kingdom Metazoa; phylum Chordata; class Aves; order Galliformes; family Cracidae; genus Penelope; species Penelope pileata. The sequence goes on along the minus strand of WBMW01003428.1, from coordinate 8,325 downwards.
AAGCAGAAACTAAATCTGAATTTTGTTGAAGGGTTTTGTTCATGATAAAACAGACCAAAAAATAAATAAGGCACGTAGCCAAGTTTATCTGGAATCTTTTCTACAATCCACGTATATTAATTTTGCAGCTTGAGACCGTAACTGTCGTAAGGACAATTGCAAAAGATGCTAGCCAGTGATGCAGTGCTGCTGGTTTTAGTTCACAGAAAATATACTAATACAGTAATTAACAGTAAATCCTATTTGCAGTTCCTTTTCAAATACACGGGGAGTGTAGACAGTGGGGACAGTGAAGAACAGTTCACAATCCAAAGAAATCTGCTCTGAAGTTGTGGGAAAAGAAGACAACACATCTACAATGGACAATGGAATCATACTGAGTTAAGAATCTGTGCTTGAATTTTGGGTTAGGTGCTTTTCATTGCTGAGACAGAACAGGTGGGTTGTGCTTCCAGCAACAGGTATGTTTGTAACACAGGTGTTTTTGTGGCTGTGAATTCAGTGCTGTGTCTATACATGTGCAGAGATAAAACCCTACAGCATTGTACCCTTTTCTGTGCACCTGGATTTCCCTAAAGTGGTAATTATTTTTAATTTGCTCTAGAGAAAGTCTTTGCGTAAACTAACAGGTACAATTTTGATATGAATGATGGTTCGTCAGAAGTGAAAGTGAGGAAATATCAGCATTGGAGTATGACTTTAGATAGAATGTTTTTAGTATTCTGTGAGAAAATCTGCGATTTCACATTTTGCAAGGAATGTGACTAAATGTGACAAATTTTGCAAGGATGTGCCTATCTTGTGAATCCTAAGCACCTTTAGATGACACTGGGGGCATTGGGCTGCTCAGTACAGTGAAAGGTGATGATTCCTTCAGGTCTAAGCAGTTGTTCCTCTTTAGGAAGCAAAGTGAATTGTGTTCTGGTATTTTAATTTTATGTGGTGATGTTTCAAAATAGCCAAACAAACGCAAAAGTTTTTGAGTTGTTCCATATGGTGGATCTTACATGCGCTTCTCAAGGTCTTTTCTTGNACACAGCTTTGTAGCAGACACTGAGAGAAAGTTTCAGTTAGAAACTAAGACACGCACTTAGACACTTCTTCTTTTGCAACTAAGAATGATTTCAATCCATTAATGCAGAAGACGTCCTAGCCTCAAGTACCTGAAAAGCAATCAAACTGGCTTTTCGACTTCCTCTGCCTAAAGCAAATTTTCACCCTCATCTTTTTTCAGACATTCCTCTTGTATGTTCAGAAGTAAAGTGTCCTCATTACTATCTCCTGATGTTTTTGTACTTTGTACAAAATAACAATCTATTAATATAAATTATTAACCACCCATAATATACAGACCTGTGAATACTTTTGGATTTTCCATCATTATCTTATATATATATTGTATAGAGTAGAGAGAAGGAAAGAAGTTGTAGGTAAAGGGGTTTTATGGTAGAAGAGATATATTACTGTGACACAAATGGAAGATTTCTATCAAAAAGAAAAGAAAGCAACTCAGGTTGAAGGGGTTAAGTCTAATGTTACTGCTGCAGAAACAATGGCAGTAACACAAGGCTCCAGGCTCTGTGTCTACTGGGAGTTTAGTAGAATGTCTTCAGCAACATCCAAACAATATATTATTGGTCCCTGTCCTTCAATGCCAAGCTAGCATGAGAATATTAAAAATAAAGAGAAAAGTTAGGAGAGGAGAAATGAAAGAGAAATTAAGAGCCAAGAAAGCCTGTATCAGTATAACAGTTGAAGTAGGAAATATATGTAGAATCACAGAACAGTTTGGGTTGGAAGGGACCTTAAAGTCTATCCTGTTCCAGCTCCCATGGTGTGGGCAGGGTTGCTGCCACCCACCAGATCATGGTTCCCAGGGCCCATCCAACATGGCCTTGAACACCTCCAGGCATGGGATCCACAGCTCTCTGGGCAGCTGTGCCAGGGCCTCACACCCTCTGAGTGAAAAGTTTCCTCCTAACATCTAATTTAAATCTCCCCTCCTTTAGTTTAGAACGATTCCCCCATATTCAGATCATTATCTCTGTTTCTCATGCTGTCCGACAGAAAGGGGGTGGGAGGAGGCACAGCTGGTGTCAGACATAGGTTTGATTTTTGGTGGTCCTGTGTGGAGTCAGGAGTTGGACTTGCAGATTGTTGTGGCACTGGGTTGTTCTGGTGCTGGGTTTTCCAATTCCTGTTCCTGGACTTCCTCTCTCTAAGCTAAACAAGAGGATTGAGGCAGATGGGACAGAACTGTGAACTTCACAACGTGAGAAGCTACACACTACCACTGTGTAGTATATTGGTGATGAATAACACTGTCAGAACAGGAGCAAGTGGTCTTCCTATACATCTTCCCTTTAACTGCTAGAGGATACAATCCTCAAAGACTTACAGTCCATGAGTATAGTCCCACTGAATTTTAAAACCAGAATTTATGTTTGTGTTTATACAGTATATAGCCCCTTCAAGCTTTTCATCCCTGGACAGATACAGCAAAGGAAAACTATCCAGAGTCATAGAGGTCCTGCTCTCTATGGTGGATTTCATTGCACTTTTCATTCTGGCTCTCCAGACTTGGCTTTGTTTCCATTGAAATTATGAGGGGAAATTAAAGGGTGCTTTTAAGTCTTGTTATTAATTGTGAGATTAATGGGATGTTCAGCCTCAAGATGAACAGGGTATACACCTAGGGACGAGGGAAAGTTGTGAGCTCTGAGGATCTTGCTCAGTAGAAGGGAGGAGCGTTAGCTGGTGCTCCAATAATTAATGGTTAAATTTACCCTTGGGTAGTAGGTAGTAGGTAGCATAACTTTGCAATCTGGTAGCTCTAAATTTCACACCTAATTGTAGCAGTGGGAGTTAGAACATAGCTTTGAAGATGTAATGAAATTACCATAGGGAGGAACAGACTAATGAACTGAAGTCCAGCAAAAAGTTATAACTATGTTGCTGTCATCTTGAAAATCTGTAAATAACAGCTTTGAAAACCTTTGAGGGCACTAGACAATGGATTTTATGTGTATATGAGTGTGAAATGTGGATTGGGAGGAATAATTGAGTTTGCTATATTGTCAAGTATGTACTTGGAAAAAAAATCACTTGGTCATCATTTAATATCCTCTACACACCTTTCTCAACTTACTTGCATTTTTAATGCAGAAAACCACAGAAGATCTCTTCAATCATGCTGAATTGGTTTCTGTCAAATAGTGCATATACAACTTTGTAAATCTTTTAATTCTTCAGCAAAAAACAGAGAGAGACATAATATTCCTCTTGGAATTTTAAAGTAAAACTTCCTTAGTTTCATGAAGAACTCTGAAATCTTAGTTTATTATAATCCTAAAACGACTTATTAATGAAGTGGCTTATCTTAAATAAAATTATCTTCAGTTAATAAAATACAAATGAGTGAATCCATCCATTAAGCAACAGCTACTATGAAGAGTGAAAGAATAAGAGATGAAAAGATAGAAAATGGGAGAGAGACAGGCATACAAGCAATAAAGCAAGATGGTTTCGCTACTCCTTGATTCCAGCGATATCTTGGTATCAGGGGATGCTGGCCTTTGGTAATGGTGGGTCATCCAAGAGGTGATGGTCAGTTGATGACAATGATGGATATGAAGGACCGTGGAAATGGATGGTCGCAATGAACATACATGTTGTCTTCTTTATAGTCCAGAGTGGTTGAGACTGCTCTTTGGAGTGACGATTTCTGTTGTCTTTGGGGCTCTTTGCAGGAACTCTTGTTCTTGTCTTCCAGGCCTTGTAAATTTAAATCAGCAGAGGTAAGAGGAAGCAGGTAGATGCAAGCTTGTATCTTGCCTTCACAGGATACAATGGTATCATCTCCTAACTATCAAATTTTCAGTTTTAACCCAAACCTGGACATTATCTAGCTTGTGAATTGTTGAAATAATGGAGATTCAGGAGTCACCTGTGTCATCACCTCAGTCCTTACCATCACATAATGTACTATTATTTTTGCTCCTATTTCGCTGCTCCATTACTTCTGGTCCTGTACGCTACTGTAATGCAGGAATAAATTACTTCTCCTTTGTTCCACGTTCTTTTACATAATTAGAGCTGTACTGATGACCCCATTCAGTTTTGGTTTTAGGTTAAAACATTGCCCAGTTTTGTCTCTTACATTCTCTTTCCTGGACCTCTGACCACCCTCTGATCTCTAAGCTTATCAAATTAATTCCCATCCTTGGACTCCCAGTAACCAGGTCTGCACTACTCATATGAGAGCTCTACCCATGATAATTAGAGAAGGGAACAGATTTTCAGCCTCTGATGCCTTATAATTCTCAAATCCTTTTCTATAGTTCTGTAACCTAAACATTTTTTTCCCTCCTATCTCCCCTGTCCTATATGTATTCAGATATTGTTGGCTTGCATCAATTTGTTTGTCATCCGTATATTGTCCTGAAATTTAGATGCCATCCCTCTCACCTTGGTGCAGATTCACTTAGCATTCTCTGCTCCACCATCCATGTAATTAATAAGTTATTGAATGGATCCAAACTCAGTACAGGCTTCTGTCTGTCCCCCAAAACACTCTGAATTTCATTAACTGCTTTCTTACTATGATTATCCAGCTAGGTTTGCAACCACCGTCTAGCAGTTAAATCAACCTCAGCTTCTCAGCTTTCTAAGAGTATTTTATAGCATTGTTGTATATGATGTGTACTCCTTCTGCAGAATGTTTACCAATAGTTTACTTATGTCACGGTTTCCTCAGAATTAAGCCAAGCTAGCTATATTTATTTCCTTTTTGCTCATGTTTTTTTCTTTTTTATTAGCACTGTACTTACTATGTTATATTAATACTACATCAGCATTTACAATTCATTTTTTTCAATTTTTTTGATGCTTCATTCCTCCTTGATTAGGCAAGGAGAATTCTCAGCTCATCCCTTAAGTATCTCAGGAAGAATTTCATCCAGTCCCAAAGTTTCAAAAATGCGTAGCATACAGTTTACTTTGTAAACGTTCCTTCCCTTTACCTTAAAATGTTATTTGTTAAAATTAAACAGTATTAGGTAATTACACGCTTGCAATTTATTGTTTTAATGAAGGCTGATGAAAAAGGTGACAGCTTTCTCAGCATCCCCTGTAATTTATTAATAGTTTTCTCCATTTGTTACCAAATTAAACACTTGCCCTGATCCTTTTCAATCTGTGAACGTATTTCTTTGGCTTCGGTATATCATGGGATTTTGCATTTCAATCAGCAATCCCTGTATTTTGCTAATAACTGGTATCACTAGATGGAGGATATTTTCTCAAAAAGCAGTTACTGGGTATAGTCTAAATATATTAAGAATTGGACCATAATAAATTTCATTGGAAATGAATTGCAGTGGTGAAGCACACAAAACATGGTTATGATAGAGGAATAAAGAATACCTGCTAACAAGAGATCAAAATGTCTTATTAGTTCTAGTTCTCTGAGGAGCCTTTGCTCTATATCAATTAATAGGTTGTGTTTTATTTCCAGTTGGAGTTGATCTGATTTAAGCATTCATTCATTAACCCTCTCTGGTACGTTCCCTTTGCTAGATTAATTGCATCTTCTCCTTTGTGTGAATACACTTATGTTGAAGATCAAGTCATCTTTTAATCTGCATTTCATCTCTGAGAGATCAGACTGAGTTCTCCTTGCAAAGGTCTACCTCTAGCAGTACATCTGTAAACTTACTGGTTTTATTCACTGTTTCGCATCCATATACGTACTAGGAAAAGATTAATTCAGTTCTATGATGGCTGTTAAAGGGTGGTTAAGGTGGAGAAATGTTGAGTGTAAGGGTTTAAAAAAAAAAAAATGCCAATAGCATAAGGTATGAGATACGAAGACAAGTTGTGCTGAAAATGTGAGAGGGCAAGGTAAGCAAGGAGTGAGGCCTCTGCTGGGACTAAATAATGTAAAGATTATTTCAGCTTTTTTCTACTGTCTATTTATATGACTAGCTAGTCAGCCTGGACTTGTTAACTACTTGGGTAACACTTAATAAATTTAGATTTCATCAACGTGTTGAAAATTTGCAAAATAACTTTATCCATTTCAGAAGGTGAGTGAGCCTGTCTGAACACTTTGTTTTGAAACATCCCTGAAACATAATCATCCTCAATTTCTGTATTTGTGGTTGAATTAATTAAAAAAAAATAATAATAATCTTTGGTAAACATCTAAAATGTTATAAGCCAAGATGAAGGATAAGTTCCTACACATGAAAATGTGCTGGTATTATGATCTCCAAGGGTTTGCTTTAATCCCTTTGTATAACGCTCCTTGTAACATGTACAAACGTTGCTCTGAAAGTAATGCCTCCTATTTATTTCCCTGGAAATTACAATAGATGCAAAGAACATTACGCTATTTGATAGAACAAATTCTCAGCTACAAAATACAGTTTTTCAAGTCACCCCTATTAGCCAATTTGCATGGATGAGCTGATTGAGATGCTCTTCATTTTAGACAGCTGTGCATGGCCCCATGCAGAACGTGTCTTGTCTTTCATGCCACTTTTGCCACTGCTGAAATGTAACCCCCACCACCTCACTGTGCTCATGTCTACTGTCTCCATGAATGCTCAGCAAGTGTTGATGTCAGTGGGTGCAATTTTTTCTGCATGGAGGAATTCAGTGCAACCCTTTTGCTCCATCCGCGCTCCCATGTCAGAGGCCATTGGGTCAGAGTGCCCCTCTGCTGCCATCTGTCACACGGCAACAACATGGAATGGGAGATGGGTGGGAAGGTTCAGCCTCTGCTGCCATCCCACCAACATCTGCCTCTTATGTTGCAGGCCAACAAAATAAAATAGGAGGTATTACTTTCGGAGCAGCCCTTGTATGTATAGGCATTGTGTACAGACCATATGATGACAACTTCGATTTCAGGTAAATTTAGAAAAAATATGGCTCTAATCTGGACAAGTACATATTGATTATTTAATTTCTTAATAATTACTTTAAATTCTTACTATTCATCAGTTTTATCTCCAATGCGGTGAAAACTCAAGCTACCTATATCTGAATTAACATTTCAAGTGACCTTAGCAGCAATGCAAGTGTTCACATTGCAAACGTAGAGTTAGACCTGAACAGTTTGTGTAGGTTGGAACCACAGGCTTGATTATTAACACAGAATGTTTGCATCGTCCTCTCAGAGTATCTGAGACTCTATTAGATTGCTGGGTTGATCAAGAACATACAACTGTCCTTATTTTCCTACTGGTAGTTCCTTTTTGAAATGAAAGTTCTATTTAACCTGAGGTGGAAGCCTACCTCTGTACGCGAGGGTGTATTTCTTAGTGAGGCATAACTCTTGTTATACATGCTGCAGTTGACCTACTGAAAACAAGACCATTAAATGACCAAGCACTTCAGTAATGCTTATACTTGTATTGGCCCTCAATTTGTTTTACGTTATTCCACCATCAACTTTCTTCATACAATAAAACACATAATCAAAGCAAGGAGCTAAGATAAAAGTGAAGAAAAGCAATAGAACTTCCACTTTTTCTTTTTTTTTTAACAAGCTCGCTCTTTGATCATTTCCCATTTGATCAAAGAGTGCTTTGATGTTCTTTGGAGAAATATGGAATTATTCGAACAAAAGTACAGAATTTGATTCACAGTTTTATCCGAAGAAAGTAAGTGAAAGAGCTGGACTGGTAATTTGTAGTAGGTAAGTCTGAGGATGTACAAATAACTGGGGGTGTGGGAGAGGGGACACATAAATAAAAAAGAACATAAACTAGTTACAAAAGAAGTGAAAACTGGGAAAACAATCCAAATATATAATGTCACTACCTACTAATCCAACTGCAATAAATGCCTTCTTTTTGGAAGGATATGTGTACTGGTGTGTATATGTGAGTATTAAAGCATAAAATATATTGCCAATCCCTGCCTGAACAATATTTACCACAGCTGGAAAAATTTGTTTGTGAAGAATGTAAAGAGGACGGGAAGGAAAGGCTAGGAGAAAAACAAGTATATTTTTAGCCTTGTGGGGTTTTTTTTGGTAGAGTGGCATAAGTGAGCTTGTTGGTTTGTTTGTTTGTTAATTCACGACTGCACTGGAAATTGGAATAACTGCTCTAAGTGAATTGGAAGAGCTGCTTTTTCATTTTGACAACTTAAAAAAAAAAAAAAAA
>WBMW01003427.1:0-36260 GCA_013396635.1 Penelope pileata | reverse complement strand
GGTTTTAGGCCAGTCGTGTGTAGAGCCTTGTTGGTATTTGGTAGGATCCTCCCCAGCCACAGCTGTTTCTCTCTCGGTTTCTTTCATTTTTTTGTATTTTTTTTACGATTTTCAGGTCTTTGTGTTCATTGAGAAGCTATTATATTTTGTTAAGAAAGTGAAAAAAAAAAGAGGCTCGTGCCTTTGTAAAGAAACAAAATAAAGTTTGTACTTTGTTTTTTAGAAGCTCTGCCCCTGTGTTAATGTCTGTGGCGTCCAGGGATGGGGTGGGTGCAGAGGTGGGATGGGTCTGGGCATGGGGTGGGTTTAAGTTTGGGATGGAGTGGGTTCGGATTTGGGATTGGATGGGTTTGGGTTTGGGGATGGGGTGGATCCAGATTTGGGGATGGAATGGATTTTGGATTGGGTTTGGGTTTGGGATGGATCTGGGTTTGGGGATGGGGTGGATTTGGGATCGGGTTTGGGGATGGGGTGATTTTGGATTTGGGATGGGGTGGATCTGGGTTCAGGGATGGAGTGGATCTGGATTTGGGGAAGAGGCTCGTGCCTTTGCAGCAGGATGATGCTGGTCCTTGTGCCAGCCTCACCTCCACCGTTCTGGGGGGGCTCTGGATTTCAGTGACCCCTCTCACCCAGGGGTGAGGGTTTCTGTGCCCACCAGGGACCAGGCGCACCCTGGGATGGGGATAACCCTGGGACCACTGTGTCCCCAGGGCTTTGGGGGCACCCATCTCCTCCCATGGCTTTTGGGGGGCACCACCATGGCCGTGGGTCCCTCTGTTTCCTCCGCTGCACTGTGGTGCCCATGGTCTCCGTTATCCCCATCCCTGCACTTTCAGGCTTCGGGGGAGTCCTTGGGTGTCCCCAGTCCCCTGGACTCTGCACAGTGGCCATCCCAGCCCTGCTGTGTCCTCATCCCCATCCCTGGGGACAGCTCTTGGCGCAGAATAGTGACCCCCTCAGCAGTGCCACCGTGCCCCGTGCCACCCCTCTCCGACACAAGCTCTGCAGTGCTGCCGCCCCGTCCCCAGCTGCCGGCCCCCAGCAGCGCGTGTGCAGGGCTGTGCTGACAGCCGGCAGCCCGGCCCCCCCGGGGGCCCCGCGTATAAATAGGGGTGGCCAGAGGCAGAGAGCTCCTGGCAGCCACCATGAAGCGCCTCAACCTGCTGTGCTGCTGCGTGGCCTCGCTCCTGCTCCTCGGCACCGCAGGTACGGCCCCGCAGGGCTGCGGGCTTCCAGGGGCTGTGGGTGTCCAGGGGCTGTGGGTGCCCATGGGGCTGAGGGTGCCTACAGGGCTTTGATTGCCCATTGAGCTGGAGGTGCCCATGGGGAAACTGGTGCCTGATTGGGGCTGTAGGTGCCCATGGAGCTCTGGGTGCCAATGGGGCTGGAGGGTGCCCATGGGGCTGTTGGTGCTTTATGGGGCTGTGGGTCCCTATAGGGCTTCAGGTGCCCATGGAGCTCTGGGTGCGCATGGGGCTCTGGGTGCCTGTAGAGCTGTGGGTGCTTTGTGGGGCTGTGGGTGCCCGTGGAGCTCTGAGTGCCTATGGGGCTGCAGGTGCCCACGGTGCCATGATATGAATGCCCTTGGGTCTGCAGGTGCGGTGCCCATGGGACTGGGGATACCTATGAAGCTGGGAGTGCCCGTGGGGCTGTGTGTGCCTGTAGGGCTGGGGGTGCCCATGGGACTGTGTGTGCCTGTGGGGCTAGGGGTGCCCAGCCTGCCCCCAGGTTGGGTGCCCCGTGCAGGACATGCTGGCAGGCTGCAGCCAGCTGAACTCACAGCACCAGAGCTGCGATCACCCCAAAAATGTGCAGGGACACACAGAGAGCTAAGGCGGTGCATGGCCAGGAGGGGCTGGGGGGGACACGCAGACCTGGGGTCCCCTCTCTGCAGCCAGAGTGGGTGCAGGGGCTGTGCCGGGGGCAGTGTCACCCGTGGGTGCTGGCATGACTTGGTGCTGCCAGAGTGCAGCCCTACATGGGGGCTGCTGGGCTTTGGGGCACCCACCATGGGACCCCCACCCCCAGGGGTCTGCCAAGCACCGAGGTGACCCCCAGACCCCGGGACTGCCACAGCCCCGCTCAGCCCTGCGGCGTCCCATGGGGCACGGCCATTACCCTTTGCTTGCCCTTGAGTTAATTTGGGCCGGTTCGCTGCCTGGCCGCGCTCAGGCGGCCGCGCTGCCGGGGGGCAGCTAAGAATGGAAACAGCCGTGTAAGGGGACACTGCGCTCCGGCGGCCGCCCTGGCCCCCGCGCCGCCACGGCCCCGCGCTCAGCACCACAGCTGCTGCCTTCTCACAGCCCGGCACCCCCGGCCCGGCACAGTTTTATCCTTTTAAGGGCATCTTTTATCGATTTGGTGAATAGAAGGGGTTCAGGGTGAGGGATGTGTCCCACTGGCAGCAGGGTGACCTCCGTGGATGGGGACAGGAGGGATGGGGGATCGTCTCTAGGCACGGTGCCTCTCGGGGCTGTGGCTCTGATGGGGACTGGTGATAACAGGACGTGGCCACCATGGCTGTAGGGTTGGGTTGAGGTATGAGTGGTGGCTCCATGGGACTGCAGGGTCTCCAAGAGGGGTTTGGCTGCTCTGTGGGGGCATCTCTGGGCTCCCTGCTGTCCGCAGGAGGTGGCCGGGGCCTGCACCGACTGCATGAGACCAAGAGCTTCCACTTCCCCATGATCCCAGATGCTGCTGCCATTTTGAAGGCTGTCACTTCCCACTGGACGCCGGTTTGGCGATGCCTGGGGCCGCTGGGGCCCTGTCACCTCTCCCCAGGGTGGGAAGGGCCTCGCTCAGCCCCTGCCAGGGCAGCCCATGGCCACGTGGCCGGGCCTGGCAGTGCTCCCCGGCGTGGACGGAGCTTGCCCACCTCCAGCTGGGCAAGGAGCTGAGGGAAGCCCTGGCACGCCCATGTCCTTCTGCAGTGAGTGCCAAGGGTGTTACGGGGCTGGCACCGAGCTCTGCCCGAGACAGCGAGCATGGCCACCGCCCCCGCGGGACTCCATCCTGCCTCAGCCTGGGATGTGTCACCTCAGGGCAGGCTCTGCCACTGTGTCCTTGTGGCATCTTGGGGTAGTCCCATCACCCAGGACATATCACCTTGAGGTAGAGCCCACCCCGGAAGTGTCATCTGGAAATATCTACCTGGAAAGTTTCATCTCATGGTGGGTTCCACCACCTGGGATGTGTTGTTCTGAGGTGTCCAGCCACCTGGGATGTGTCACCTTGGGGTGAGATCCATCACCATGCCCTCATGGCATCTTGGGGCTGTTCCATGGACATGTCACCACAAGTGGGTTCTACCACCCGGAACATGTCACCTCGTGGTGGGCTCCATCTCCTGGAAGATGTCATCTTTGGGGGGCTGCATCACCCAGAACACATCACCTTGACATGGGCTCTCACCCTGGGGCAGGCTCCAGCTCCCAGGATGTGACACCTTTATGTGAGCTCCTCCACCTGCCGTGTGTCACCAGGGGTGGGTGAGCCCCTGTTCTGCCATCCCAAGCTTCCCAGCACTGTCCCTGAAGGCACTGAGGCTTCCCAGAGCTGTGGGGCCACCATGTCCTCACCAGGCTCAACCCAGCATCAGCACAACCGTCGGTCATTGCCACTGGGAGCAGAAACACAGGGCACGGGGTGCCATGTCCACCCACAGCTCTTGGTCCTTCGTGCCACTTAAATCCCCTTGCCCAGTGGAGATCCCAATCCCCATGGGTGCCCCAACTCTGTCCCAAATTTTGGGCCGAGCAAAGGAGATATCGGGCACATTGGTGTGATGTGACACCCGGTCCCACCAGCCCCAACATTTCTGTTGGCGTGCCATGCAGGTGACATCCAGCCAGGTGAGATGGATGGACAGGAAACCTCGTATGTAATCCCCTTGGCTTGGGGTCCCCATAGGCAGGATTGGAGCAGCCGAGGGGAAGGGGCTGGTGTGTTGAGCTGCAAGCAGGGAAAACGTGACCTCGCCATGTCCCCACAACGTCCCCACAGTGTCCCTGCTCACCGATCTGCCCGCTGCCTGCACTGAGGGTTCCAAAATGCCAGGTCCAAGAGTGAGCAAATTGCTGATAAAATCGCCCCATTCTTCGGGTGCTGCAGGAACAGCAGTGGGTGCTGGCAGCCTGGCAGGGCTCTGCTGGGCTATTTTCAGCCCGCGGGGACATTCCCCTGTAAGCGATAGCTGAGGAAGCTGCCAGGCTCGTGTGCTGGGGGGGCTGGTGGGGGCCGGGGAGCCTCCAGGTGGGCACCCTGAGCCAGGCTGGGTGCTGGTACCTGCAGGAAAGCCCTGCTTCAGGGATTGGGTTGAATTCAGGTCCTTGTCCCTTGTCCTGTTGCTGGGGCTCTGAATGGGGCTGGGTACCACCAGTGGCACACACAGTGTTGCTGCTGGGAGAATCCCAAAGATTTAGGGATTTTATGGGTCAAAGCATCACCTGGCACCAAAATCCAGCATGTTTCCTCGCTGTCTGCTCGCTTATGGGCTCCAGTCTCCCAGGCTCACTTCTTCATCTCCCTCTTCCCCCATCGTTGTGACATCTGTGAGCCCGCGGTCTCCTCCAAGGCTCCGGTAGGAACCCCATGGCGGGTGCCCTGCGGGAAGACCCAAAAAAGCCGCCCCGCAGAAACCATTCCCCGTTCCGTCTCTATATTTAGCAAGCCCTGAGCCTGGTTTTAATCGTTGAGGTTTCCTTGCCCTGCTTCCTTAATCAAAATATCATGCAGCTCTACCCCACTATTTATAGAAAGCAACAGCCAATTTTCTTTTCCAGCTAAACTTGAAATCTCCTCCACAAAGCAGGCCAAGTTAGCCTGACAAACCTGCTTCCTGTGTGCCCGCTGTGATTTGCACAGATCACACATCTCCCTCTGCATGTGGGCAGAGCCAGGAGGTGTCCACACTGAGATTTCTCCTGCAAAACCGCTGGAAAAATGCCCTAGGGCAGAGAGGGAAACTGAGGCACAGGGAGCCGTGCTGGGTCCTGTTGGCTGCAGGAGCATCCTCGCGTCCTGGGCAATTTTAGGCGTTGTGCACATTCCCTTCCTATTTTGGGGGGGCTGTTGGCTGGAGGGGAGCTGGGTCAGTGTGCTCCAGTCTGTCCCTGAGCAGAGGCAGGGACATGGGATGACAGAAGGGGACTTGCAGGATAGGAGGCTGCAGTGGTACAAGGTCTTCCATGGGAACCCCGGGAGGTGCCAGGTGGCTCCTCTGAGCCCAGCCACTTCCCTGGCCCTTGGGAGGGCTTTGCCAGGTCCAGGCACAGCCTCTGGGCTTTGTGCTGCCTCGCTTTGCTCAATGAGGGGACACAGGCTGGGGGCTTCCTTGGGGCTGGTAAAAAATTCCCCGTGGAAATGTCTGTGTCCTTCTTTCACAGCAGGAGATGTTCCTCTAAGTCAGTGAGACTTGACCAGAACATCTCTTCGACCAAGCCTAATTAGAATAATGATGGCAAGAAATACTGCTTTGGCAGCCGAGACCCTTGGCCTCCCTTCAACCTGAGCAGCTCTTCGAGCCCGTGTCCCCCGGGCAATGCCTCCGCTGTCACTCCTGCTGCCACCGGGATCAGATGTCGGATGTGCACCCTGGGGTGTGGGATCCCCCAGAGCCCCACTGGGAACGGCAGGGGAGAGCCGGGCTCAGGGGACATGGTGGTCCCCTCTGTGACCTTTATGGATTATGGACTTTTAACCACGACCTTCCTGGTTTGTGGACCATTGGTGGGACCCATGTGGGAGTTTTCTCTCGGGTTGGGTTCCCATTCCTCAAGGAGCAGAACAGAAACCAGGCTTGGTTAATGCTGGCTTCTCTGCTTCCCCCATGGTGTAAAACGTGAGCAGGGAAGGGAGCCCCAGCGCTGAGCACAGGGCAGAGCGGAAAGGCAAAGTCAGGGTTCCTGGTGTTCACCTCGCTGCCCCCAGGGTGTCCTGCACCCCCCAGGGCACCTCTCCCTCGGGCTGCAGCAGTGCTGATCCCCAAAGCAGCCGCCATCAGAAATAACTGCCCGCACACTGCAGGGGCTGAGGTTCGGGCAGGGGAAGAGGGCGTGCAAAAAGCCATCCCCGCGGCACCACACATCGCCCCACGCTCGGGGCTCCTATTTCTGCTGGAGGGGGAGAACGTCCTTCCCAGGGCCACCTGTGCCCATCTGTCCCTGCTGGCTGTCCCCAGCCCCAGTGCCACCCCCAGAGGCAGTCGCTCTCGGTTCACCCTGTGCTGCGGTTTGGCCCTGTGCAGGGAGGCAGGGAGCGTCGCGGTGCAGAAGGGATGCATGCATCACAGCCGTGGGCTGGGGGTGGCTCCTGTGCTGGCTGCGGGGGCACCAGCACTGCTGTCCTGCAGCACACAGAGCTCACCAACAGGTCTCCATCATGGCTGTGTGACCAATTGCTGTCACAGCAGGGGACAGGGCGGTTGTGTCCCCAGCCACGCGAGCCAGGGACTCAGGCTCCAACGGTGAGTGGGGCAATGTCTCCTCCTTGACACCGCTTGGCACAATGCAGGGCGCAAACAAGGGGAGCCCCAGTGCCATCTTACAATGGAATTGCACATCACGGCTGTCCCACTCCACCCTGGGGACCACAGGACAGCTCCTGGCCGAGGATGTCACCCTTGGTCGGTGAGATGGCACCGGGGTGGAGGGGCTGGCTCAGTGGGTGCCTGTGAGCGAGGGGCTGGTGCTGCCCGCGCCCCACAGAGCTGCTCCTGCCCCACCGTACAGTTGCTGGGTGTATTTTTAGCCTGCAGAGGACAGGAGGAGGGTGTTAAGCCCGTAACCTTCGGCCCATTTCGCCGCCATCTGCAGATCAGCACAATTCGCCCTGTGATGGATTTGGAGACCATGTAGGGGAAACAGGAGCGAGGAGGAGGTGGAGAGGGACTTCACATAATTGCAGGAAGGTCACAGGAAATAAAGCCCGTGGCAGGGAATATCCCAGGTAGAGTGTGTGGGGTGTATTTCCCTTCTCCCACACCACGGTTGGGCACAGGGGACGCAGCAGGTCACTGCCCAGGGGACACATCTGTCCCCTGCCTTGGGTCAGAGGGGACACACAGGCTCTGGAGATCCCTGCAGGGTCTCCTCACTTGCCCCAAACACCTGCCCAGGGAGCAGTGCTTCCTTCCGAGCCCTCCAGGTCACCAGCTATTTTGGGGCCACGCTGAGAATGTCCCTGGCCCCACTGGTTTAAGCCCCATGCCATCGTGCTGCTAAAGCAGTGCCACAGCAGGTGCCGTGGCCCTGGGGGTCCCTGGCACAGCTCTGAGGTGTGGGATGCAGTGCACGAGGCCGGAGGACAGGGCTCCATGCCATGTGCCGTGCCCATGCCGCTCGCCGTGCTCGCAGCCCAGGCAGAGGTGGCATTGCTACCAGTTGGCATCTCCTCGCCAGCTGGAGTACAAAGGCATTATTTTCCTCTGAAACACCTCCCTGGCATGCAGGCACCCGAGTTTTCAGGGGATTATTTAGACTAGCAGCAACTGTTTGTAACGGAGACAGTATAGCTGTTGATATTTTACTCTTGGCATCTGTTGACTAATGTTAAATTGCAGTCGGAGGCCTATGGAAAATACAGATGACTGCTCCCGGACTGCAGAACAAATTCATTGTGTTCCAGCCAGTTGCACGGAGTGGCAAATGTTTTCCTAATGAAGGGACGCTCACAATAAATAGCTCCGTGCCCTGCCAAGGGGCCAGGCCCCGCCGTGCCGCCCAGCCCTT
Source organism: Penelope pileata (assembly GCA_013396635.1). Taxonomy (NCBI): domain Eukaryota; kingdom Metazoa; phylum Chordata; class Aves; order Galliformes; family Cracidae; genus Penelope; species Penelope pileata. Next base: position 28,530 of record WBMW01003427.1, on the reverse strand, counting down.
CCTGCACACAGGACAGCAGGGCCGTGGGGCTGGGGGGGACCCTTTCACCTGCCAAGTGCCCCAGGCCTCTGCCCCTGCTTTCAGAGCTCCCCCACAGCTGGGTGTCCCTCAGGGCCGCTTTGCAGCCTCGCCCCGGCCCCGCAGTGCTTCCCAGTCTGCATGGCCCCGGGGAGGCCATGGCGTGCCCTGCAGCCACCTTCCAAACCCAGGGCAGCATCAGCGCTTCCGCCCGCGCACACCTCTTTGCGCCCGGCTTCTTGCTACGGCCAGGAAAGCGAGCTGGAACCGGAGATGCTTTAGGAGGGAGCTGGAATCAGAGATCCTATAGGAGGATTTTAAGTCATGGCAGCGGCCTCAGAGCCCCTCTCTTGCCCCCGCTGTCCTCCAGGGCCCCAGCCATGGGCGGGCGTGGGTGAGACTGACTGAGCTGTTCTCATCGTTTAGAGCCACACATCCCTGCCCCACCAGGTGCTGAAGATGTTGGCCATGCTGCCCAGCACCCCTCATCGGCCGCCGAGACTCACCTAGACAAGATGGCCACCAATGGCAGCCCCAAGGAGGAGGAGGATGGCGGCGGTGCCAACACCTCTGTCCTTGGCACCACGGAGGAGGAAGAGATGAAGGAAGGCCTGAGTGAGGCTGCGGGGCAGAGCCCGGAGGGGCCTGGTGGGGTGCAGGGGAAGGACGCCATGTTGGGTGCCCCCGAAGCTTCAGAAGAGGCCGCCCACCAGCCCCGCCAACAAAATGGCTCCCACACCCCGCAGGAGGAGACGCCTGAGGCCGACACCAAGGATGTGGCCTCCGAGGGGCAGCCAGAGGGAACGAAAATGGAGGAGCCAAGTGCAGGGTCTGCTCCTGAGGGAGGAGAGGATGAGCAGAGCTCAGAGGAAGATGACGAGCAGGGGGAGTCTGAGGAGGATGAGCATGAGAAATCTGAGGAGGATGAAGGCAAAGAAGAGTCAGAGGAAGAGGGAGAGTCTGCGGAGGAGGGAGAGTCTGAGGAGGATGGGGCCAGCACAGCGGGGCTGGAGGACGGAGCTGAAGGGACCAGCGAGGAAGCAGCTAGTGATTCAGGGGAAAAGAGCCATGGTGAAGCAGCAGCCAGTGGTGAGGGAGAAGCCAAGAATGGCCCTGCCAGCTGCCATCACCCACCCTGTGGGGATGGGGAGCCCGGCTCTGCCAGCAGCAGCCCAGCAGCAGCAGAACACCCACCTACAGCAGAGGAAGAACCAGCAGCAACGGAAGACCCACCAACAGCTGCTGAAACGCCATCAGCAGTGGTGGAAAACCCACCGCCAGCAGAAGACCCTCCAACAACAGAAGACCCTCCAGTAGGGGTGGGAGACCCCCCAGCAGCAGGACATCCAGCAGCAGAAGACCCACCGGCAGCGGTGGGAGACCCCCCAGCAGAAACAGAGAGCCCACCCAGCCCCAGCGCCCGCCCCGCTGCCGCCGAGTCCCGGCGCAGCCAGATAGGTTGGAGTCTTTTTCTGTCAGTGTGCTGTAGCGTAGCGAGCAGAGGGCATCGAGAGTGACCTACTATCAACCCGGCGGAGCTGAGCTTGGCACATTAAACTGCTCCTAATGCATGGCCCTCTCCTAATGCTTGTGCTTCCCGCCCCTAACTGCTGCACGGCGGGGTCAGCCATGGCGCAGCTGGGAGCCTGCAGACGCCGGCGCTGGTTGCAGTGGTACCGAGGCCAGCCAACATTTCCCTCGCTCCACTTTAAGCCCGTGACTTCTCCTCTCATCTGCAGACACATATAAGAATTTCTCTTCCCTCCAACCCCTTTCAGCAGCTGCAGAGCTGTTAAAGGACATTTGTCAGCCCTCGGCTCTCTTGGCACACAGGCAGGACACGGCCCAGGCCGGTGGGTGCCGTGTCCATCAGCCACTGGCCCTCAGCCCTGGCCATGTAGGGAAGGCGTGAGGAGCTAATTGAGACTGCTGAAGTGCCCGCTCTGCCCACGGGCAGGACATGTTCAGTCATAGGTAGCTCAGGAAAAGTGATCCCCCCTTCCATGTTGTACTGGAAATGCTCATGGACTTTGGCCCATGGGTTAGGCAGCAACCTTTGGACGCAGTTGATTCTTTTTTGCTTCCTTCTGTAACATCCCAGCTCAAAAAGTTTACGTTTGTGCCGAGGGGAACACCCAGTTTGGTCTCTGTGGCTTTACTTGGCAAGTCAAAGGTCTTCCTCAGCCCTTCGGCATGAGGCTCGGCATGGGCCCTCGGGCCAGCCCGGGGCTTGGCATTGCCCCATGGCCCCACTCCACAGCCCCCACCACGTCCAACCCATGGGGCCCTCGGTGTGCTGGCTCTGCAGGCACACTCAGACTGGGGACACCTCTGTCCCTCTTCGTGGGGACGCTGGGGAAGGTCCCCAGGGCTGCGTCCTGCCACCCGGTGCCGTCAGGGAGGCACGGGCAGCCTGTGCCCCCAGAGGGCTGCAGGAGGCAGGGGCGGAGAAGCAGGAGGGAACCTCGCAAACCCTCACGTCTCCAGCTCAACGCGTGGCTGTTGAGGGGTGGACAGGGAGAGGCAGAGCAGGGTGCCCAGAGCTGAGGGAGCCGCAGCTGTCGGGGAGCAGCAGGGCAGGCAGGGCCCCGAGGGCAGCAGGTGCTGCACGCTCCCACCCCGCGCTCCCCAGTGCCTGAGAGCCCCTTCCAGGCACGTCCTCTGCATTCCCCACGGGCGCCGGCCCCTCCTCGGAGCCAAGCAGTTGCCCACAGCACTTTCCCCAGTGGATCCAGCCGCCCTCGCCAAGCCCCCAGGAGCGTTTGCAAAACAGAAACTGAGCAGGGTGCTGAAGCTGGGGGTTGCTGGGTGGGTCCATGGGCTGGGGGTGTGCGTGCTCCCCATGGCCCCATCCCCAGCAGCAGCTTGTGTGAGCGTCAGTGTGGCCCCCCACCACCAGCCCCAGCCCTAACAGCTCTCCTCATCTTTCCTTCCAGAAGAGGTTGAGGATGCCAGCGAGCCCACCAAGCGTGACCGCTCCCACTTGGAGAGCACCCTCAAGCTGAACGAGGACAAACCTGCTGATGATGTCTCAGGTGAGATGGGCTGCAGCGAGGCATGCAAGCCTTAAATCCTTAAATCCCAGTGGTTTCCAGGAGAAAGTCCTTCCTGCTGCGTGAGAGCTGAGCCTGGCAAACCAACCCTGCTGCACAGAGCGTAGATGGGATCTTCCTTCCCTAGGCTGCTTTGCTGTTAGCCTTACTTATGTCTTAGAATCATAAGGGTTGGAAAAAGTCCTCTAAGATCATCCAGTCCAACCATCCACGTACCAATATTGCCCACTAAATCATGTCTCTCAGTGCCACATCTCCATGGTTCTGGAACACCTCCAGGGATGGTGACCCCACCATCTCCCTGGGCAGTCTGTGCCAGGGCCTGGCCATGTGTTCAGTAAAAGTCTTTGCAGTTTCACCTGAGCTAACACACGTTGGGTGTTTTAAAGATAGCCTGAAGAGGATGCAAGAATTAGGAGATTGGCAGCTGGTGAATGGGCCCAGGCCAGCCACATTGCTCCCTGCTGCTCGGAGGAGGTTGGGGCAACTTGGAATAAAGTGTTTGGGTTTTTATTGCAATGATGAGTTGTCATTTGTTCTTATAAGGCTTGCTCCTGCTGGTCCTTTTGGCAGCCAGCACTGGAATGAGAGTGATAAGAGCCTGGGAAATGCCTGCCTCCAGGTCCCTGGGCACCATGATGGAGGGCTTTGGGGATCATGGGTGTTGAGTGCTAAGCAGCATTAACAAGGGGGGGTCCTTGCATTAGCTGCTGGCAAGTACAAGAGTGGCAGCAGATGGGGACAGTGCCCAGCAGGAAATACCAGCAGGGGAAGGGCACCAAGATGCGTGACTTGGATCGGTTTGGCCAAGATTTCAAGTGTGAGCTGCATCCCTACAGCTGAGTCACCCTCAAGGTCTGCAGGGAATGCCCAGCATCCCGTCTAGAAGAGATACAACAGGGTGGCAGGGGTTGGCCTGTCACCAACCTGTGTGCTTTTCTCCTGCAGGAGTGCTGCAGCGGCTGCGGAAGATCTACCACTCCTCCATCAAGCCCCTGGAGCAGTCCTACAGATACAACGAGCTGAGGCAGCATGAGATCACAGGTAATGCCGCGGGCACCAGGGTCTCCAGCACCATCAGGTCATTGGGATGCATTCAGATGAGAGAGCAGGTCATGGAAAGGCTCGGGCAGCTTGTCTTGCTCTACAGCTTCCCAAGAAGGCCTTGAGCATGCCAGGCTTGGAGGATGTGCCCTAGTGAACCCAGTGGCAGGCATTCCTGCATCTGCCTTAGCCCGTCTGCTGGCAGGACCATCTGTGTACGCTGAACATTGAACTCTGCCTGCCTTGGGTCCTCCACCTGCTCAACATCAATGCTCTGTGCCCGTGCCAAGCAGAGATCACGGCCCGGTGACACGGGCTTGGCAAGGAAGCTTGGGACCTCTCAAGGCTGGAGTTGAGCTTCCTGGTGGTGGCTGGAGCTGGCATCCTTCCTGCTCCATATGGGACACGGCCACGTGGGAAGGGTTTCCCTCAAGCTCAAGCCTCCACTCATCCTGGGAGTTAGAGTTCCCACCCCTTGGCAACTACAGACCCATCAGATGGGGTGAGCAGGTCCCTGTGGCCACAGGCATTGGCTTGGGCTGTACGTGTCCCTCCAGAAGAGGCAAGCGCAGCTCTAGCCCCAAGATGCTCACAGATCTGGAGGCCCTTGTGACCCATTTGACATGAACAACCACAGGTTGACATTGGCTCTTGTGTCCCATATGACGTTGTCCAAGCACAGGTGGCTCCAGCACACTGAGGTTAAACCTCTGCCGAAGCCCTGTCCTGAGCTGGGGCTGGGCACCCCGTGCCATGGCTGCACGCTCACAGCAGCCTCCTGCCAGGGTCCCTCCCAGCCTCGAGGCTCTGCTTCCCTCCCTGGGTGCCCTCAGGGCTTTGGCTTCACACCCTGGAGCAACACCCACCCCTCCTGGTGCAGCAGGATCGCTTTGCACACAGCATAGACCTTCTGCAGCTTTCATGGGTATCATGTTTGTATGGGCAAGCCCTGGGACACATCCCCTGAGACCAGAACCTCCCCATGTCCCTAAAACAACCCCATTTTAGCCCAAATGCCACTCCTAGATCCATTTTAGCCAGTCCTAGATTGGCACCAGACTTCTGACATTTTGCAGGCAGGCTCGCACATCTCCCCACCCCTTCAGCAGTTAGCACAGGGACCCATGGAGCAGCAGGGACCCATGGAGCAGCAGGATGGGACAGGCCTGCAGAGCCACCATCACCAGGTCCCACGCCCTCACCACTCCCAGATGTTGGCCACCACCACAGGGGTCGTGGGGTGGGTGTAGGGCTCACACAACCCAAGGCATGTGCTGCTGCTCCTGCAGCCAGCTCTGTGTCGCTGCCTTCGTGCTGTCTTGGCCGCTGAGCACTGCTTGCCATGGGGGAGGGTGGCTGGGGGGCACAGCCACCAGCAGCTGCTGTCAGCTCACCATGGGGCACTGTCTTTAGGAGACTGCGGGGGCCGTGGTGGGCTCCCAGCCCCTTACCTCTTTTTGCTGCTCACCTCCAGAGGATGCAGCCCCAGCTCCCAGCCTGCTTCCTTGCTCAGGGCATCCCAGGCTGCTCTCCAACCATCCCATAGCTGGGCAGCACCTCCCTGTTCCCTTTTGGGAGGGCACTGACAGCTGCTTCCCCAGCCCCTGGGACCCACCAAACCACGTGCTGCACAAGCCAATGCCCCTCCCAAACCCAGCTCCTGAGCAGGGCTCCCCAGAGCAGCTCCAGCTGTTGCTCACAACATCACTGCACAGCCTGGTCCTCCTCACCATAACCACACCATGAGGAGCAGCCAAGGAACAGCCCCTGTCAGCTCAGGCTGACAGCCCCCAGGGCAGCTCCCTGCACGGTTCCCAGCAGACCCCACCATGCCCCCATTGACACCCTCCATAGAGGTGTGATCCAGAGGTGGTAACCTGGAGTCACAGCTCCTGGCACGGGGACACTGCGCTGCCTGCAGCCCCCAGCTCAGCCCCATGCGGCTGGGAGAGGCCTGGGCCATGCTGCTTCCATCAGAGCCGACTGTCCTTAGGGATGCCCAGAACCCCAACCCCACTCCAGCATACACAATCACAACCTGAAAGCTTAAAGGGCAGAAATTTGCCTTTTGTGCCCACTGACACAGCTTTTCCCAGCCCCTCATTAATTAAAGCAGGCCACTGATTAATTAGAGAGCTGTCTATAGGAGCCCCCTTGGGTTTGCAGTGTGGGTGAGGATGCAGTGGGGCTGGGGGAGCCTTCTCAGCTGCTTCTGTTGCGTACAGGGCCTAGCCCTGCCAGTGACCTGGAGGGGTTCGTGGCACTGGGGGTCCCTGTGAGCCCCAAACCCCCTGCAATGGCATGGAGAGGGCACGGAGCTGCTGGCTGGGAGGAGCAGACAGCTGGGCGAGCAGCGGGGCAGGCGTGTCATGGAATCTGCCTGACCTTTGGAGGTGTAAGCCAATACAGAGGTGCCGACGCGCGCTCCTTCGCCCCTCCATTACGTGGCGGCCCTCCATTTTGTCTGCTTTACCCCTGTGCTCTGGGGCTGCGGCTGCACCAGTCCCAGTGAGGGGCCTCTCTGACGTGGCACTGACCGGTGCCGATGTCACCTGTCCTGATGGAACCACAACGGGCAGCCTGAGCTGGCTGGGGCTTGCTGGGTCCCCTCCGGTGTGGGGCCCTGCTCACAGCGGGATGTCTCTGCCCTGTGCTCAGTGCAGGCTGCCTCTGCTCCACCCGTGCGTGTGCTGCGTCCGCCTGTGTGCTTGGTGACCGTGGGCTGCCGTGCGGTGACCGCTGTGCCATGACTGTGCCGTGACAGCCCACAGCCTGGCAATGGGAGCTTGAGGCCACGGCGCGTGGTAGAGATCCTGACTGCTGCGTGTGTGCCAGCTAGCAGGGGAGCGGCCTGCCCCGATGGAAGCACCGCTGGGGTGGGCAGGGTGCTGGCCCGGGCTGCTGGCTGCCCTGAGCGTGGCTTGTGCAGCGTGTCGGCTCGGTGGGTGCTGCCAGGGAAGGCGGTGGCTCGGCGGGCAGGGTTGGGCGCAGGGGCATCCGGTGCAGCAGCCGTGCCCCACACACAGGGCAGGCTGGGGTTGGATTCTCGTCCCAGTAGCTGCAGGTCTCGTTGCTCACAGACTGTAACTCCTTCTTTCCTGCTGGAAACGTGGCTGTCCGCTGGCTTGTCCCGCCTACGAGAAGGCCAGGGCCCTTCAGCTCCCTCCTCGGCCCGGGCCAGACCCAGGCAGCCGCATCCCTTCTTCGACTCACGGTACCTTTTCTCTCTCCCCGTGTCCCCTGCTAACAGCTTACCCCGGACGCACCCTGGGCTCCTCTGCCACAGGTTGGTATCGCTGAGTCCCCTGCATGCTGCCACCTCACCGCCCCTCTCAGCCGCCTCCGCAGCACCCGGCACAGCCCGGAGCTCCGCACTGGCCCCGCAGCCATCATCACCCCCCATGGAGCTTTTAGACCCTTCCCCCGTGGCCTAAGTCTCAGGAAGGTGTGAGCTCCTCTAGCTCCAACCCAAAGGCTCTCGTGGTGCACCTGTGGGTCCATCTCACACCCGAGTGGGAGCAGAGAGCCCACACTGCGGGGCTGATTTCTCCCCACCCCTCACCCTCCTACGTGCAGAACCCTTCCCAAATGCCTCCCCTTGATCCCCCTGGCTGTGCTTTAAGCCGATGGCCCGGCAGCAGCTGTCCCAGTGACACAGCCCGGCCCCTGCAGGGCGGCCGCAGCCCTCCCGGGAGCCAGCACTGGCTGCAGTCCCATGCCATGCCCAGCCGAGCCGCCAGCTCCCAGCAGCAGGAATGGGGCTGGGAGGGGTCCGAGGAGGACAGCGATCCACTCTCTTTCCCCTATAAAGCAGCAAAAGGACAGGGAAATCCCATCCTTTGCCCTACCCACAGCCCCTGCCCTGGGGTCCAGCCCAAACAGCCACCTCTGAACCCAGCCCTGACGTGGCTGAGCCCTGGTGGTGCCCGAGGGCCTCTGCTCGCTGCCGTGCCAGCGTGTGGGCAGCGGGGAGCGTTGTGGGCATAAATAGCACATGGGATCACGGCGTTATCTGCATCTCTGGCTGCGCAGGAACAGCGCCTGCTGCCTGCAGGGTGTGCACACAGTGGGCCAGTGCACGATGCAGAGCATCCGCGTGCAGCTTCCCCCCGTCCGCGCGTCCCTGTGCTGTGCAGACAGACCTGTGGCTGCTGCGGGCTCACAGGCACTGTCCCTGTCCCCAGCAGAGCAGCCAGAGGTGTTGGGCACAGGGGTGGGATAGCAGGGGGTGATGCTGGGAGAGCTGCCCAAGTGTTTGCGTGGTCTGAGGACACAGCAGGAGCAAGGAGAGGAGGCAGGTTTTGTCCATGTCCTCTGCTTTGCTGTGTGCTCTCGGGATGGACCTGCACAATGGGGTCATCCTCACCCCATGGGCTGAGCCAGTGCTGGGCTGGAGGGTGAGGATCAGACAGACTCAGCCCCAAGGCAGCAGGGCTCCCAGTCTGCAATGTGGAAAAACCTCTCAGAAAGCCACTGCTGCAGGATAAAGTCCCTCTGTGAGAGAGAGCAGCAGCTCCCTGCCCACCCGTGCAGGGCAGCTGCCCTCCCAGGGGTGATGATGCTCCCAGGCAGGGACTAAGGGCAAATGCAGCCCCTGCAGAGAGGCTGCCCTGTTCTCCAGGTGCTCTGCAGTTCTCTGTGTGCTCTGTGCTTCAGAAACCCATCAGCTTAGAGAAGCAGCTGCTGCCATTTAAGCAGAACCACAGGTGAAATGCAGAAGGTTGCAAGGGCTGAGGATCCCCCTGCTCGTATGCAGGGCTCGGTCTGTGTGAGGATGGTCCGGGGACACCACCGGGATGAGCTGGGACGATCAGAGATGGGCTGGGATGATCAGAGATGGGCTGGGATAAGCAGCGAGCTCGGTGTGAGCCGCGCTGGGCTGGGAAGAAGCAGCCACGGGGTGGCTGGAGAGAGCCGTGCTGGAGGAGCTGCCATCCTCCAGCACAGAGCTGGCAGCAGCCAAGCTGCTCCCACTGGCAGCCCTGCCAAGGTGACACTCAGCAGGGTGGGAGGGACACAGCAGGGACACGGCAGGGTGGGAGATGTGCTCTGCTCATCACCCCCACATCTGTGCCCCAAGGTGCATGGGGTGACATCCTTGGGTTCCAGCAGCTTTCCAAAGCGAGGCAGGAGATGGGCTGGGTGAGATGCTGGGGACCTGCAGAGGGGCTGCCTGCCCACCCCGGTGGGGCTGCGTACCTCCCTGGCACGTGGGGATGGCACCCGAGGAGCCCTGCGGTGCACGCAGCAGAGCCAGAGCTCGCTGGCTCCTGCCAGCATGCAGCCACACCTGGCAGGGAACCTGTTATGAAAGAGCACGCGGGGACCCGCCTCAAAGCTCTGGCACGACATCACAGGGGATAATAACAATAATAATCCAAAACCCAATTAAAGCCAGCAAGCGAACAGAGCGGCAGCGATACAGCGGCACGGAGGAATGATTAATAAGAAAAATCCACGGTTTCAACACATGTTTTTATCCCTCATGGGAACAGAAAGTCAGATCCCGGATCTCCTGGGGAGGCAGCAGTGAGCAGTGCGTGTTCCTGGTGGTGCAGCAGGAGGGGATGCTCTGGCTGCCCTGCACTGGGTCCCACCGCTGCCTGGCTCTGGCAGTGCTGCCCCGCGGCTCATGGAACGAGCAGGGCTCAGGCCGATCCCATTGGCTCTGTGTGGCTGCCCCGTCCTGGGCAGGGTGTTAAGCTCTGTGGCCATGGGCTGTGCCCCATGGAGAGGCATCTGCAGCCCGGTCCCTTCTCCAGCGGTGCCATGGTGGTCACTGGGATGGGTTCGCTGCTGGGCCACCATGCAGTGCCCTCCACCACCCTTGGGAGCGAAAGCTCAGCATCATGCAGGCTTTGGGGCTCCTTTGATGTGGATACAGGTGCCCAGCTTGCTGGTGAGGCTCCTTGCTGCTGCCTGGGTGGCACGATGGAGCAGTGTGGTCCCTGGGCATGAAGCAGGGATGGGGAAGGTTCCCACTGATGGGAGCTCCCCTCTCCTTCACTTCCATCTGTGTCCTGATGTGGGCTCACAGCACGCTCCCTGGGCACAGCCTGGGGGCTGGCATGGGCTGGGGGCTCCCCTGGCACAGGCAGAACCATGCCCAGTGCTGCAGGGGCTGGTGGGGCCGGGCACCCCCTGGAGCAGAGATTGATCCTGGGCAGACTGCATGCATGAGAACAGGTCCTTACGGGCCCCATGGCCGCCCTTGCCTGTGCTCTTTGAGCCTCTCAGCAAGCTACAGGATGGGATGGGGATGGTGGTTAATTCCTCTCCCACCTTTCCCCAGGCACAAAGTGGGGCTGTTGGTTGAGCTTGCCTTCCCTGTGCTGGGCTGGAGCCCTGCACCCTTCAAACACCCCAGCTCCTTTTGCACGAGGCATTCACCTGCCTGCAGCATGGCCACGTCCCCTGCATGCTCAGTGCTTTGTGGCACCCGCTCTCCAAAGCCACCCCACAGCCAGCCCTGCGCTCACTCCAGCTGAACTCACACTGAGCCGAGACCGGGTCTAAAAGACCTCAGAGCTGTTCTGTAGCCTAGGATGCAAAGCTCAGTGCAGGGCACACAGGGTTCGGTCTCGCTGCCGGGCGATGCCATGGCTCGGTGTGGCCGAGAAGCTGCAGCTGTGCTGGGAGAGCAGCCGCTCCCCGAGCGCTCCGTGGCTGTGCTGCTCACATGGGATGCTCATTACGGCAGGGAGCTCAGTGTGCGGCGGCCACAGCTATTGTTCCTTCACTTCCTCTTGTTATTTCCCCTCTCCGCAGATGGGGAGATCACTTCCAAGCCGATGGTGCTATTCCTGGGACCGTGGAGCGTCGGCAAATCCTCCATGATAAACTACCTCCTAGGGCTGGATGACACTCCCTACCAGCTCTACACAGGTACCATGCTCACCGCAGCCCTCTGCCCTGGGGAGGGCTTCTCCCCATGCCGTCCCCATCCTGCAGCACAGGGCTCCGTGGGAGAGCAGCACTCACACAGCAAGGGTCTTCCCCCATCCCTCCCCACCGGCAGCCAGTGCACTCACCCTCCCGGGAGGAAAAGCCCTTCCCAGTCTTTCTCCCACTGATGTCACCTTATACCCTGGGTATAAGTGACATATGAGTGGGAGGTGCTTCTCCACAACACCTTTCACAGCCAGGCCACCTCCAGAAGGACAAGTCCCTGCAGAAAACAGCCCTGCTCTCACGTTCCCAAGAGCTTTGGCAATAATTTCACGACCCTGCTGCCTGCTTCCCCCAGTGTCTCTTGGCAAGCAAGGGATGCTCCCGAGATCCCACCTAGCCCCAGCCCCTGTAACGTCCAGTGCCCAGCATGGATTTCACGGCTTTGCTGCTCCTCTTGTGCAACACAGGGGCAGAACCCACCACCTCCGAATTCACCGTCATCATGCACGGCCCCAAGCTGAAGACCATCGAGGGCATCGTGATGGCTGCTGACAGCGCGCGCTCCTTCTCGCCCCTGGAGAAGTTTGGGCAGAACTTCTTGGAGAAGCTGATCGGGATAGAGGTGCCCCACAAGCTCCTGGAGCGAGTCACCTTCGTGGACACCCCAGGCATCATTGAAAACCGCAAGCAGCAAGAGCGAGGTAGGGTGTTCTGCCTTCACCTAAGGGACTCTGGGAAAGATGCCATGAGGATGTAGGACAGCCAAGATGACCAGAACACACTGAGGAAGAGCCTAGGTGACAGGAAGCTGTGGCAATAGAGAGAATCATAGAACAGTTGGGTTGGAAGGGACCTTACGGCCCCCTGAGCCCCACCCCTGCCGTGGGCTGGGTGCCCCCCAAGCTGAGGCTCTCACAGCCCATCCACGGCCTTGGGCACCTCCAGCGATGGGGCATCCATAACTTCTCTGGGCAGCCCAGGGCCTCACCACCCTCTGAGTAAAAAATTTCCTCCTAACATCTAACCTAAATCTCCCCTCTTTAATTTAAAATCATCCTCCCTTGTCCTATCACTATCAGACTGTGTAAAAAAGTTGCTCCCCTCCTGTTCATAAGCTCCCTTTAAGTACTGGAATGCCACTCCGAGGTCTCCCTGGAGAGGAAGACTTGGAGGTGAGGCTGAGGGAGGCATGCAGGCACAGGCCCAGACACAGGGACGAGTTTTCGTGCCAAGAAATGCTGAAGTGAGAAACAGTTTGTGTGCCGCATGGGAAGTCTTCTGTGCCTCACACCTTGTCCAACCCAGACAGGGTGTGACAGCAGGCCCAAGGCTTATCTGTGCCCCAATCTGAAGGACTCACCCAGTGCTGGCCGTATCTGCTGGATTTCTCTCTCTCTTCCCCCCAAGGTTACCCATTCAACGATGTGTGCCAGTGGTTCATCGACAGAGCCGATCTCATCTTCGTTGTCTTTGACCCTACGAAGCTGGACGTGGGGCTGGAGCTGGAGATGCTGTTTCGGCAGCTGAAGGGCCGCGAGTCTCAGATCCGGATCATCCTGAACAAAGCCGACAGCCTGGCTACCCAGGAGCTCATGAGAGTCTACGGGGCCTTGTTCTGGAGCCTGGCTCCTCTGATCAACGTCACGGAGCCGCCCAGGGTGTACGTCAGCTCCTTCTGGCCCCACGAGTACCACCCGGATACCCACAAAGACCTGTTCCTCAAAGAAGAGATATCGCTCCTGGAAGATCTCAACCAGGTGATTGAGAACAGGATGGAAAATAAGATCGCCTTCATACGCCAACACGCCATCCGGGTGCGCATCCACGCCCTGCTGGTCGATCGCTATCTGCAGACCTACAAGGACAAAATGACCTTCTTTAGCGATGGAGAACTGGTGTTCAGAGACATTGTGGAAGACCCTGACAAGTTCTTTATTTTTAAGTCCATTCTGGCAAAGACCAATGTCAGCAAATTTGACCTCCCCAACCGCGAGGCTTACAAGGACTTCTTTGGCATCAACCCCATCACCAGTTTTAAGCTGCTGTCCCAGCAGTGTTCCTACATGGGAGGGTGCTTCCTAGAGAAGATCGAGAAGGCCATCACCCGCGAGCTTCCCGACCTCCTGGGCAGCATCGGCCTGGGGAAGAAGCCCAACGTCCTCTCCTGCGACGTCACAGGCTGTGGCGAAACCCCAAAGAATCGCTACAGGAAACCGTAAGGTGTTCTGTAACATAACCATCCACGTGTTCCTACCGGTGAATGAGCTTATGTCTTATCTGTCCAAGAAGCCATGGTTTGTTAACCCTTTGAGTGCCACACTGGCAAAGGCTACTGTATGATGAGGACTCTGAGTCATTGACATCAATGGCAGGGGAAGATGGGTGGGCATAAGAAAGAGAATAAAAACTGTGAATTCCTGACATTTTATCTTTGTTCTTTTGAGTAGAAGGCAATGTTTAAGCTGTAAGTATGAGCAATGTGTGGTGAGCTAGAACTGTAGATGCTTCTTCACTGGTGCCGATATGGGCAAACAGGAATTTCAACCTCTGCAGACGTGAAGTCGGCAGGGAGCAAGGACGAGGGCACGGCGTGAGAGCACAGGGGACAGTGGAGACACAGAAACCCAGGGCATCATTGGGAGCCCTGGGGCACTGCACAAACACCCAACAAATCCCTGCAAATATTGATCCTGGTTTTCCTTCCAAGACTTGTAGGTCACTCGGTGGAGTTCTCCTTTCATGTGACAGCTGAGCTTAACTTGAGTGTGCAGCCTCCACCCAGGTGTGAGCCGTAAGAAGGGATTTGGTCCCCCTCGCTGGGTGTTTGCAGGGGAATTGTGGCTCCAGATGGATTGTCATGTTGGGATTTGCAAGCCCATGTCAGAGACAGAAGCAGTCTGGAAAGGAGCTGCTGGAACCATCTGAGTTGTGCTGGACGAACTGGGGCAGCACCCCAAATCACAGCGACCTGCAAGGGCTGTGAGCAAGCTCTCCTCTCCCCGGGCCAGCACAGAGACAAGGCACTAGTGCTTGCTCCTGCCATTAACCTCAAAAATCCACGCTGGCAAGTGAAGCCTGAGCATCAGTAGGGCTCAGAGGGTTAATAGTTTGGCAGTTTGACCTTATTTAAGTCCATATAACATGTTTTTTCCGTGTCAGACCCCATGTTTTTGTGCTCTGTGGAAGAAGACAGGAGTGGAAGATCACCGACCGCATCCTTTTCCCCCTCTGCTGAGCTGTTCTCCCCAGGACAATCCAGGCAGGTTTCTGCGGCTTGTTCTCCAGACTTCACCCACGTTAGAGGTGGTTTTGATGGCTCCTCTCTGTGCATCGGCACTCAGTCCTGGGAGCTGCAGGAGAGTGAGCATCGCTTCGAGCAGGCGACGTTCCCTGGGAGCTGGCCTTGAAACCTGGCAGCAAAAGCTGGGGGAGTAGGGGCAGCCTTCGCAGCACGGCTGGTGCCTCTGAGCCCACCAATGACCAGCCAAAGGACCACTGCTAACAGTGCTCTCCAGGAAAGCCCTGGCATGGAGGGACTTACCTTTGGTAGGAACAAGATGTGGAGGTGCTGAGTGAGGCAAGAAAAAGGCAAAGAGAATGAATGAGAGAAAGAGAAAGCTGGACATAGAAGGCTTTGTTGTGATGAGAAGAGTGTGAAGGGCAGCGCTCGTTGTCTCCCCATGCCCCGTGGGATGTGGGTGAAGGCAGAAGGTCCATGGGGCTCCCTGGGCACTGGGATGGGGTGCTGTGAAGAAGAGGTCCCTTGAGCCCAGCTGTGCTTTGGGGACAGCACCCAGGGGCTTCCCATGCTCCCTGCCTCTGCGTGGAGGTAGGACTGCACAGCTGGACTGGTGACAATGAGACAGCTCCACATCCAGGCATGGGAAGGGGCACGTCTCATGGGAGGGGACTGGAAGTAACGAGTGAAGGCGAGGAGAGCTGTCAGAGAACGCAGCCAGGATAGCCCGGGGAGAAGTGATGCGCTCATGAGTCAGTGCTGCGAGGTTTCAAACCTGCCCAGAGCTGCTGCCTCTCTGCTTCTGTTCCTTTTCCCTTCTTTTACACGATCCTGTTGCTCATCGTTGTCCCTCTCTGTCTCACCCACTCTTTCTCGCCTCTCACTGTCCTCCGCCAGGCGAGTTTGCATGGTTTTCTTAAGAGCTAATGGAATAGAAACACTGACAGCAACGTGCTGATGTTGCCGCTGTTCCTGCCGTCACGCCGTGTGTCACTGTCACAGGAAGCAAAGCACGCAGAAGCAAACTTTCTATTTGCAAGTGCCACACTGTGCCATCTCTCTTTGCTGTCCCTCCAGAGCTGGTGGCTTCTGCCTGGGACGTGTCAGACCCCAGGAGGAGCCCAGCCTCTCCCTACAGCCTTGGGCCCAAAGGCAGCGTCTCTCTGCTCTCAGGATGCTCCCGCCCTTCTCCCAGCCCTTTTCCTTTTCTCCCTTCCTTTTACTCCAGCTTTTCTTCAGCACTCATTGCCTTCTCTCCCGTTTACACCCCCTCCCTCTCCCCACCATCTGCATGCCCTGTGCAACCCACTGGTGTGAGTGTCCCAGACGGGGCTCCTCCATGATGGCCACCCCCCCAACACAGTACGTTGGGGTTCTCTCTCCCATGCAATCCCCTGCTTGCCTGTACCCCACACAAAAGCGATGGCAGTGGTGGCCCAATGCTGTGGACAGGCCGGGGCTGCGTTCTGCTGCCCTCACCATATGTGAGCTCAGGTCTGTGCTGGAGGGGCAGCCGAGCTGGTCCCAGCCAGCCACAGGATGCAGCATCAGCACAGCCCCTC
This sequence comes from Penelope pileata, assembly GCA_013396635.1. Lineage (NCBI taxonomy): Eukaryota > Metazoa > Chordata > Aves > Galliformes > Cracidae > Penelope > Penelope pileata. The sequence goes on along the minus strand of WBMW01003427.1, from coordinate 12,724 downwards.
CTGGCATTAGGAGATCTGCAGGAAAGGGAGCACAGGGACCTTGGCATGTTGCTCAGAAACCCCAAGGCTCTGTGTCCCCAGCACCAGGGCTGCAAGCATCTGGCCTGAGAGCACGAGTGGCACAGCTGGGGCACAGGCCTGTGTCGATGCCCGTGATCACGTGCATTTGGATGAAACTGTCAGCTTGAACATCAGCCTGTCTAATAAATCCTGGTCTTTTCCAAACACACCCCGCACGGATGTCTGGCTTGTTTCTCTCGCCGCTGTGGTGCGAGGAAGGGGTGGCCAGGGACAGGGGACAGCAGGGGCTGTGTCCCCCTTCCCAGGGGCTGGGAGGAGCACGTCCTGGCCCAGAGGGGATCCCCTGGGTACCAGGGTTCCCCTGCTGTCCCCATGTCACATGGAGCCCGTGACATCTTGCATGGCTGTGCCTTCTGCTCCTGGAGCATTGCGTTGGTGCCTGACCTGCCCGGGGACCTGCTGCCCAGCTCCTCTGTCTGTCTGTGTGTCCTTCCAGCTCCCTGTCCAGCTTGCCAATCAGAAAGGCTTGCTGCAGGAAAGCTGGAGGAGGAGGAGGAATGTCTCACTCAGCTGTGGCTTCCTTTGGAAAGTCTGGAAAAACTGCGGCATCTTGACGTGCGCGAAGGTCTGACTAGCGAAAGCACATTTTCTTTCCAAAGCTGCTTTAGAGATGTGAATCATGAGAAATTAATGCTCCTGGCAGAGAGAAAAGCGATTCCCCTGAGCCGCGGTGCTGGCAGCAGCCCTGGCGCATCCCTTGGATGGAAAACACGAGCATCTCTCGCAGAGCTCGCCGTGCTGCAGCCCTGCCCATGCCGGGGCAGGCTCGGCACCTCACCCACACCCCGTGGTGGCACTGCTGGTGCTCGGGCATGAGCCAGAGGGTGACAGTCCCTGCTGCCTTGTCAACCCCTTGAAACACCCCGAGGTCCACATCGCCTGCCCCAGTGTGTGCGGAGGAGATGGGCTGCTCCCTGCTGTGGGAAGCTCCCCCTTCTCCCTGTGTAAGGCTCAGGAGCCTGAATAAACCCCCCTAAAATATTTGTATTTTGCCTGTTAAAAGGTGCTGTCTGTAACCTCACCACCCTGGCAGCACGTCTGCATGTCAGGAATGAAAATATCACAGAATGGCTTGAGTTGGAAGGGCCCTTAAAGACCACCTGGCTCCAACCCAACCCGGTGCTTTTTGCAGTGAAGCTGGTTCGGTTTCTGTTCTTTCGCAGGCATCACGTTACACGTTGGAGGCGAGGGGCAGTGCCTGTAACTCGATCGATTTTTCTCACTGCAAGCACGAGGCCAGCGCTTCCTGCAGCCACGAGTTCAGCCCTGCAGCACTCCAGGTGTGACTTCCCATGGCAGAGCCCTGCCTTTCCTCACGGCCATGTGGGGAGCTGGCAGCGAGCTGCAGCCTTCATCAGAGCGGGACCAAGGGCACTCCACAGGGAGCCAGGGTGCAACCCACTGGGTTGCTTTTATAGCACGTTCATTAGCGGCCATTTAATTACAGAACGAAAAGAATAGCCAGTCTGGAATACTAATATGCATATGCAAAGCATGCATGGAGCAATTAATGCTACTAATATTAGCAAGAGTAGTGGCAGCAGTAACAGGAAAACAGCAACCCCACAGCAGCTGTGGGATCCGCTCCTGCAGCTGGTGATCTTCAGCAGTGCCACAGCGGCCACGTTGATGCCAGCAGCAGCTCTGCAGGGGACAGGCGCCCATTCCTCGTCCCCAGCAGCGTTTCTGGATTCGCCAGAATCCCGGCTTCCATCACCATTCATCAATGCTGTCCACACCATTCGCAAGGGATGGGAATGGCTGAGCTGGACCCAAGCGCTCCCAGGGTGCTCCTGCTGCTCCCACGTTTGCTGTTTTTAAGCAGGACAGAGGATGCTCAGCCAGAAGCCCAGCTCCTGCCTACCTGTAACTAAAACCCACTGCACTTAGGTAGTTGTGGAAGGAAGTCAGAGTAAATGCATCCTCTGTAAGCAGCTTCAGCTTTCCATGCACATCTGCATCTGACTGTTCCTGCTTCGTTGGCCGCTCAGCTGCTGCTGTCCCCTTCCCATGGCTCTGCTCGTCCCCCAGGTCCCTCCCACAGCACCTGGCATGGAGCTCAGGGCAGTGCTGCAGCCCAGAGAGCAGCGAGGAAAGGACAGGAGCCACAACAGCCTGGGCCGACCGCAGCCAATGGAAATTTTTGGTCAACTGCAGCCCGAGCCCCAGCCAAAAGTAGGGCTGTAAGGGGCTGTGCCCTCAGCAGAGCTGTGCGACCACCAGCAGGTAGCATCCATATGGATGGTGGGTGCAGCCAGATGGGTGCCAGGGGTGCCACAGAATGACAAAATCACAGCATGGTTGCGTCGGAAGGGCCCTCATGACCATGTGGGGAGCACCCATGGCACCACCCCTGCCATGGGCTGAGTGCCCCCCCAGCTCAGCTGTCCAGGGCCCATCCATGGCCTTGGGCACCTCCAGGGATGGGGCACCCACTGCTCTGGGCAGTGCCAGGGCCTCACCGCCCTCAGTGCTTCACCCTGCGCCATGGGTGGGCACAGTCCAGTGGCCATGGTGACAGAGTGGGGCTGTGCTGGTGGTGCCCCAAAGGGGCTGCATCGCTACAGGGGGACAGCAGCATGGCTGGAACCCAGGGGAAGCACACAGAGAGAGGCTGGGGCAGTGGGAGCATCGATAAGGCATGCCCAGCTCCATGGCAGCACGGCCTGGCTCCCAACCACACCTGCAGGAGCCAAAAATGGCGGGAAGGGTCCGACGGTGAAGTTGGAGATGAAGAAGTGGGGCAAGAAGAAATAAACCCTGTGGCAAACAAGACATTGGTGCCAGGAATACTGTTCTGAGGAATACAGGAATATGCCCCAGGGGGCTGAGGGGAGGCTTCATGGCAGCCTACAGCCCCATCATGGCGGCCTACAGCCCCTCATGGCCTACAGCTCCCTCATGGTAGCCTACAGCCCCTCATGGCCTACAGCTCCATCATGGCAGCCTACAGCCCCATCATGGTGGCCTACAGCCCCTCATGGCAGCCCACAGCCCCTCATGGCAGCCCACAGCTCCCTCATGGAAGCCTACAGCCCCTCATGGCCTACAGCTCCATCATGGCAGCCTACAGCCCCCTCACAGAGGAGCACTGGGACACCACTCTCAGCCATAGCATTTGGGTTTGGGCAGTGCTGTGTGAGGCCAGGGCTAGACCCAGTGATCCCTGTGGGTCCCTTCCAGCCAGGACGGTCTGTGACTCCATCCGTTTTGTCCCTGCTGTAGTGAGGATCCCACGCAGAGCAGGATGGGCCTGCAGGGATCCTGCGGGCATCGTGGTGCCCGCAAAGGAGGGATTTGCTATTGTTAATTTCTTTTTTCCATTGCTTGCAAACGTCACCAAGTTGTATATAAACACAAAACGCCAAAATGTGAGTCAGCCCAATGGCAGTTTGGCCTGCACACAGAAACAAGCCGATAAATGTTAGAGGCACGGTCTGCCGAGGTGATTTATGGGCGTTTCGGAGGCTTTTGACAAACGGCTTCATGGCAGGTCGAACGCGCTCCCGTGCTCTGGTGAATGCTTTCAATGAGCGGCGAGGGGAAGCCCTCGGGCCCTCAGCTTCCAGCCATGATATCCTCTGGAAAGTGGAAGTGCAGACAGTGTCTTCCTACAGAGTCAAAACATATTAAGGTGCCTGTTTGAATAGCTGCTAAACAGATTTCGTGGCACGACGCCCTGATCCGGCACAACAAAAGATCCTATTCACGTGGGATTTAAGATGGACTCTGGAATCTTAATTCCTGAATTTCCCAGCTTCTTTTTTTTTTTTTTTTCCTTTTTTTTTCCTTCAACGTGAAGAATCCAATGGTGGAGTCCTTGACACAGTGTCATTTTTTGTGACAAATGCTATGGTCGGAACGCTGCTCTGTAAACATTTACGCACGTACTTAGATTTACACGTGTAAATAATCCCATTCAGGTCAGCAAAGCTAACCACATATAGAAAGCTAAGCGTGTGTGAAAGTGTCTGCAGGACCGGGGCCAACGATTGCAAAACAGTTCAAACTATAATCCTCCATTTTCATTAGTCCTAACTTTCTCAAAAAAACCTTCTACTGTGGGCTTGAAATTCTCCACGTTTTTGTGAGCCAAAGGTGATTTTTCTCCCCAGGAAGCAAAACCCTTCCAGCTGTTTTCAAGCTGTCGGGCTTCTAAATTGTATTATTTCCCATTGAGCACATTCTGTCCCCTTAACTTGATAGCTTGAAACCTATTGAGTGAATAAGGCTCATTAAAGGCAGTTACTCCTTGCTACACATAAAAGCTCTCAAAAACCTCAGTCAGTAGATTCAACCTCTTTTGCTAATAAATGGATGAGCTCTGATTCATTCAGAAAACTCCTCGAGCTTTCCCTACCCTGCAGGAACACTGCACAGGTGACACAGGGCAGGATGAAGGATCAGGTAAAAATCAGCACACCTCCACCCAGACGAGCTGCCTCTAAAACAGCCCGGTGCTTGAGCTGAGCGGTACAAGAATGGGAAGAAATAAACCCAGATTAAGGGAAACTCTTAATTAAGTGCTTAAGTGGTTCAGGCTGGGAAGTGAGTTGAGATTTCTCACTTGAAGGGTCCATATGTGACTGTCACCTACCTGCTTTCCCTTGGAATCATTTCAGCAGTTGGGGCGACCATGGAAACCTCGTCCTTCTCTCCGAACATGGTGTCTGAGAAAGGAAACATGGCGCTCGTTGTGCTTTGTGTATTTGGGGTGCCATAAAATGAGATTTAATAAATTTATGGGACTTGAACAAGCGGGAAAGAGGAATGGAATATTTTCACTGCTCTTCCACAGAGCCAAAGCTGAGGATGGAACTGAAATAAGGAGGGTAAAAGAGGAGAAATCAGCAGACAGGAAGAAGCCACTTAGCACAACAAACCTGCTCCTCCTCGGGGTGAGCGCAGCCCCCTTTCCTGGTGCAGGGCTGGGGCCAGGGCTGAGCAGCAGGGCAGCCTGGGCTGGGGCACGGGGCACCGGGGGATGCACAAGCACCAAACCCTGAGGCTGGCACTGAGGTCAGCAGCACAGGAGCACAGTGGCACTCTGGTGGCACATGGAACGTGGTGGCACTCTGGTGGCACACAGAGCCATGCCATGCCAGGGCAGCTTCTCTTGCCTGGCTGAAGCATCACCCAGAGGCACAGAACCATTTTTGAGGATTTTTGGCCAATGACCCAGCTTTGCAGCTCATCCAGGAGCAGGTTCTCCAGGGACCCAGGAGCTTAATGTTAATAACTGAGATGTTTTGACCCAATCTGCTCGTTTGTATGTTCACACCCAAGAAGTACCAAGAGGCCATTTCAGCTCCTCAGTTTGTTTTCAGCTCTCCAGGAAATCATTTACCAATGGGGCAGCTTCAGGTGCGTGGTGATGAGATGGGGTCACACACGGTAGCACAGCAGGCAGCTGGGTCTGCACCAAACCCCCTTTCAGCTCTTCAGCAAGCAGCCCAGCTGTCCTAACCCACCTAACAGAACTCCAGCCGTGCTTGTGGGTGCCAGTCCTCCAGGGACTTGGTGGGATTCCTTGGTGGGATGCTACCAGAGCCTGTGGTGGTGATGGTTCTCCTGCCTGTGCCATTCAGAGTGCAGACTGTGCCACCAAGCACTGGGGTTGTTTGATTTTTACTTAGCACATGTGGCTGTCAGAACTCCCATTGACCAAGGGATGCGATTCCCTGTTTATAAAAGGATTACGGCCCCATTCCTAAATCCCAATTGCATCTAGCCAGTGACTGCTGGACTGTGTAATTTCTCACTCCAAAAATCTCTCATTTTTCAGTGTATTTTCTATGTCTATTGCCTCCCAACTCACCCTTTTACCAAATATGTGCTGTTTTCAGCACCCCAGAACCGATATTTCTCCCCGGGTGCAGAAGGACACATCTCGCCTTGCCTCCATCAGCAGCATCGTTGGGCTTGTCTGGTCCAGAACCAGCAGAACCCAGGCCAGAGTGACTTCACATGTCCTAACACCCCGCAGCTGTCATGGCAGTGACATGGGTAAAAATGACAGAGCTGTGGCAACAGTCTCCATCAATGTTCTATGCATTAGTTTTTTCAGCAACATTTTCTTCCTGCCTTACTCAGCTTTCAGATGCAACAAAATTAAATTTTTAGCAAACACAAATGCAAAATATTTAACATAGCAGGAGAATCACAGCGTTGGACCACCAGAACCTCAGCCACCACACAGCACAGCAGGGTCAGCTTGCGCTGTGTGATTCCTTCCTGCTTCATCCGAGCCTCACTCCTACCACCACACCAATAAATCAAAGTGATTATGGAACACCAGCACACAGAAACCATCTCGGAGACGAACTAAAAATGGAAATAAGCGTTCCTCAGTGCCTTCCACTCCAGGCTGCCAGAGCACACATCACTGCTACACAGATCTCTCTGCTTAGGAGAAGCACAGGGGACAGCAGTGGGTCACCTGTGTGCCCAGAAAGCATCGTGGCTGCGGCCACCCGGGTGAAATGCTGTGTAGAGCTGAGATGGTGGCTGTCTTCTATCTTTTCTACGCAAAAAAATAGAAAATTGCCACTTTTTCTTTTTTTTTAATGATTCTGGCACCCACGCCAGAGGATGACAGATTTGCAGTTAAAATACACTGTGACATTCTGAGATGGGGAAGGAGAAAGTGACTCTACCAGGAGACGGGAACACCGTGTCGCTCCCATGGCAGCGCATGGCTCGGGGACAGCAGCGGCTGTCACCGCGTCCCCCAGCAGCACGCTGTGATTCTCCTGTCCTCAGAAACCTACAGTTAAAGAAGGGCTCAGTGCACGCACAGCAAACGTTTGACTGAGATCTGCGCTGTGTAATTCCCTGCGGCACTCGCAGTCTCGGAGCTGGGATTTTCGGTGGATTTGCAGCAGGTCTTTCTTCAAAACCTGTGGAGTGCGCACGAGACGGTTGCGTAAGGCTGTAATTGTGCCTGTGAGTTCTCATCCCCACCACTTTTCAGCTGAATAATCCAAAGCATTAAATACAAAACGTGTTGCAAGTTGCAACTGTACTGTTGCAAAAATCAGAAAACGATGAAATTGAGTTATGCCCTGCAATATTCACGTGTTGCACAAATGACAAAAATTTTTCAAATCTCTATTATTTCTTCCATAGCAATGCAGGAAAATCCTGTCCCAAGCGTCACCTGTGAGGTTATCCAAATAGCTTAGACACGTGTTCTGAGGGTCTTTTCCATGCAAGAGAACTCCCTTACCCATTTGCATCTCCCCACAGAAACCATGCAGTGAAGACAGGCTGTCTAAACACGTGAGCTGTGATAACAAAGTTTTCATTTTCTGTTTCTCTAGTGCTGGCTCCACAGCCCCTGGTTTGCACTGTCACCTGAGTTACGATGTCACACATGCAAAGGAGCACGCACAGGATCTTCATGGTGCTCTTCTTCAGAGGAGACTGCAGTGAAATTTCCAGGGAAAGGGAAACGCACTGGGACTTGCCCTAAGGCAAAGGGGTTTGTTGTCTTGGCCCACAGTGGTTGGATATCTCACACGCTCAGGGTTTGGAAGGGGTTTTTGTGTGCCAGATGGAGCTGCCTGCTCTTCGTGCAAGGCAAAGCCAGCTCGGAAGCCACGCAGCTGCACTGGGGCCAGGAAGACCTGGGGAGGCTGCAGGCAGGGAAAACCCAGGGCACACATGGGAAGGGCACGTGCAGTGGGGCTCTGCTGGGGGCAATGGGGTTTTGGTGGCGTGCTGAAGACGGCTGATGGTGTATCTGCAAGGTAAAACGTGAGCTGAGCATCTTGAGAAAGGGAAAACAGGTGAACTAACACCGTGATTATTTTTCTCCTTATTGGCCTGACTCAGAGCCATAGAAACTCCTCCCTAACGCACCACACACGGACTGGTTTTACACGGCTTTTCACTGCCGTCCACCTACTCACTGAAGTCCTGCTGGTGACTTTACAGCTAAGCAAACACTCGAATGCAAGCGCTGGTCATTTTCCCTGTTTTATGTTGTGCTCCAAAGTCAAGCCATGGCCTGGCAGCGAGGGACTCAGCTCTGCTCAGGGCATCTCGGACGGATGTCTCCACAGCTGAGCTCCTATCAACTTCACAGCTTCCACCCTGTCCTCCTATCACTGCTTCCCAAGGGCTTGGGGCTTTGCTTCTGCCTGCTCTGAACATCCCAAGAAGCTGCAGCTGTGCTGGGATTTTCAGTGGCATCATTGCCACTTGCATTCCTCCTGCTGCTTGTGCCTCGGTGCTCCCACACCAGACAGCCCCATTCAGACCGATCTGAACTTCCCCACTGCGAGTAAGAAAATAGTTCTGTTTTGTTTTGCTTTGTTTTTTAAGGATGTCATTCAAGTTCCTCCAGCGAGGAGCTAGAGTTATAAAAAACCCTGTTAGATGTGGCTGTGTTTGCAGACAACGGCGGTGCTTCCTGTGCTCGGAAACCGAGCGAGTTTCTATTTCGGGCTTTGCTGACTCAAGGGTGAGGTGCCCGCGCTGATTCAGCAGCTTGGCAAGTCAGGAGAACTTCTCGTTATGAATGGAATGAGCAATAAACTTTAAGTTTGCCTTCAACTTGCAGAAATGTAGCTTTGAGTGAAGCCACGTCCCGGTGGCAGACATTTTGCCAGCTGAGCTGCGTCTGCAACGCTTTCAGCGTAGAAAAGCATCTCGTCTGGGAAATGTGTTGGTAACGTGGGTGACTTGAACCCTATTTTCAGAAGGATGAAAATGCAGAATAATTCCAAAGAACCCGGCCGCCTCGAGGAAGCAAGAAGAATGTACCACTTACTCAGCTTCCTTTGCTTTGCATGGAAAAGATGTCAAAGGTGAGCCCTGTGCTCTTCTTGCCTGGAAAAGTGAAATGAGCATCACAGTGCTCTTCTGAACTTAAGAAGCGTGGAGGAGTAACGATCCTCCAAAATATTGCCTAACGTTTGCTTGTTCACCTGTAACCACAAGTCAGAAAGGAATGGGTTTTGTCCAAAACCTGGAGGTTATCAGGATCCGGAACGAAGCTCAGCATGAACGCCATGTGCCAGCAGGGATGCAGGCACAGAGCTTTGTCACAAAGTGAATGCTGTGCTCTGTTAGGGTGGGGAAGCAGGGAAAGGGGCACGTGTTCCCTTTCCCTTGAGCCCTTCTGTCTCTGGAAGGACTGAACAGGTTCTTCTGTACTTTCCTTCAACATTTGTGCTGTTTCCAGAGCCAGACAGGATGAAAATCCACATCCATCCACAGCGGCCGTGCTGCCTTTCCTTTCAGGCTATAAGTTTTCCTTTGGCAGCACACAGTAAGAGCCACAAGCTCCTAAACAGCATTCCTGCTCCCCAGCTACGCCGCCCGTAGCAGCATTAACAGGCGCTGCTGCTCGAGCAGCAGTTCCCATGCCGTGTTCTCCAGCCTCGCAGAGGCGGTTTGCGAAGCCTAAAAAAGCACCACGTGGGCTGCCACATTTCAGGCCCCCCCCCAACAGTTTCGTGCAGCTCCATCAGATAAGCAGCAAAGTACAATATTATGAATGTCAAACAAAAGCTAATCAGGAGAGCTGACAAAGCTGCGCCTCTGAGAAGGGAAGTAAATCAAATTCTATAGACTAAATACATGTATTTAGTGGCATGAATTTAAAAGAAATGTGCAAGCAGAATGTACGTGTACCTACCTATTGCACTGCAAAGTATTTCCTCCAGCTCAGTGTCTGAGAAAGGAACTAGCTACAGCATATTCTAGAAGGGCAGCCAGATTCTCTGCAGGAAAACAGCACAGTACAGAAGCAGCAGAGGCAAGAACTGACCCAGGAGCTAAAGCAGGGCTGCGTGGTGGCTGGCTGTGCTCACAAGGCAGGGACGAGGGGAGGCACCTCCCCAAAGGGTGCTGCAAACCTCACCCCCCATATGCTGCCTTCGAGGGATGCATTGACTGCACTGTGTTCCAGGGGAAACTCCTGGAAAGAAACAAACCAGAGTGAGGGAGGGGAAGTAGCAGACACACCCTTGAGCCATAGATTTTATTCAAACACTTGAAATAAATACAAACATCACTGGCATTTCTTCATCACATTTAATCTGCTTGTTGAATTCAGCAGTGTAATGGAAACACGGGGTCACGGCCTGAATCAGTGATTGGGCACCTGGTGAAGGGCAGTGGCTGGCCTGGGGAGCACCTGTGCCCCCCTCCAGGTGACCAGGAGGGGTGGACTCAGGATGGGGGCTGCCCTGGGCTTGTTTAAGAGCCAGCCTCCAAGGGGAAAGGATCTCTTATGTGGGATCTGGCTGCTCTTCATCTTGGTGGGAGATCACTATCAAGGAAGTCTGGAACCTTTGTTTTCAACTATTAAACCATTTAATACTTCACCTGGGATCGCTAGAAATCTATCTGAAGTGATCTTGCTTCTTTCATTGCACCACAAGCAGAGAAATGGCTTCACGATAAAAGCAGAGTGAGAGAGTAGCGCCCATCACCACTGTAAAACTTCAATCTTTGAGGAGGCAGCGCTCAGTTTTCCCAGGCAATAGAGCTAACAAGAACAAGTACGGGATGGCTGCTCTCCTTGCTGCATGCACAGCAGGTGCTCCCACAGGACGGGGATGGCTGGGATGGGCTTTGCTGTAACGCAGCTGTTGGAGGTCCCAGCTCCATCTCGATAACCCAAGGCAGGGCTCGGTGCAGGGACGAACAGGTGACACGGAGTTATTGCCCTGCCTGATTCACCCAAAAGATCAGAATGAGGAGCAGGATAGGAGTAACAAACCTGGTGAGAGCTTCCTCGGGGCAGAAAAGGATGCTGAGCAATCCTGGAGCTTCCCAAAGGAGCTTGGACGAGTCAGGTGCCTCCTCGGTCCCACTTCATCCTACCTCACCGTCCTCCAAAGCAGGGTGCAGCAGCTGGGAAAGAGGAGACAACTTCGTTAGTGGAGATCAAAAGCAGCCTCTGAGCAGTAAGTAACCAAAACCTGGGATCACGCGGGTCGCTCCAGCTAAGACTTGTGATGGAGTCAGCATCTTTGATGTCATGCTGTTTGTTCTCAGCACATACAAAGTCCTGCTTTATTGAGCATGGGGGAAACAAGACACACTGCTCTTGCTTCTCAGCCTCTTCTGCGTGTGTACAGGGAGGACACACATGAGCTGCTGAGTCTGAGCACAGCGCTGGGGGAGCACTGAGGGAATGGGATGGGGCAGAGGGGGCTCAGGGAGACCTCACTGCTCCCTGCAGCCCTTGGGAGGAGGTGGGGGCCGGGGGGCTCCTCTGCTCCTGGTGACAGCAATGGGATGGGAGGGGATGGCCTCACGCTGTGCTGGGGAGGGTCAGGGTGGCACAGGGAACATTTCTTCCCAGCCATAGCGGGGCTGCGCTGGCCCAGTTGCCCAGGGAGGGGTGGGGGCACCGTCCCTGGGGGTGCTCGGAGCCGTGGGGATGTGGCACTGAGGGACATGGCTCAGTGCTGTGCTGGGATGCGCTGGGGGTGGGCTCAAGGGGCTGAGAGGGCTTTTCCAACCTCAGTGACACCATGATTCTACACTTTGGACATCGAATTAAAGCCCAGGTTTCAGTGCTATAACACCAACACAAGGGGCTTCAGCGTGTACTGCCCCTGGACATCCCGTGGTTTAGTTACCAAAGGAACTGAGTGAAGTCACAGCTTGGTTGGTGCCAGAGGGAAAACTCGGGCCTTCACCCGGATGAAAGCTTACCTGGCACTCCTCAGTGACATCCTGATGTACTCAGAGATAATACGGGCTCCAATGATTTCTTATTTCCCTTCTCCCCAAGTTTCAGCCATGTTTCACCCCTCTGTGGAGGGGCACGAAGGAAACGCAGTGGGCCCGGAGCAGCGGGTGGGTAAGGCTCTGGTGAGCAACACCAGCAAGCCAACATCTCACAAAGCAAAAAAAGCTGTGCTTGAATTTTGGTGCCTCCCAGTCTTCCAACCCCCCAACCTCTGCAGCAACACCGATCCCACAGGCTGTGTCGGGGTGTATGAGAGCACAGGCACCATGCCTCTGAGGGGAAGAACCTTGCCATTGAGGCAGGGAACTTTGAGGGAGAAACTCTTTCAACAAATCTCCACACAACCTTTGAATCCCTGAAATTGCTGTGCTTACGGGTTAAGTACACCCATCCTCTGTGCAGCAGCTCTGAGCAGGGTGAGGTGGATGGTATAAAGCCCTCATGGGATCCTTGGGGAAGGCCTCGGTGTGTCAGCAGCCCCGGTGCTCCCCGTGGGTGCGGGTCAGCTGGGATCAGAGAGCGGTGTCACAGCTGTCAGGGAACAGCAGCGGTAGCCTCACTCCTGATGGGGCCTTTTGAACTACGGATTGCTTCGGCACCCGAATACGTCAGGAAACAGGGATACATTGAAGACGAAAACACGGCGTTTGCACACAACTGTGCCCGTGCGAGGGGCAGGGCGCGGGCTGCGCTCCGCAGCGGCGGTCCCGGCTCAGGGCAGGGCGCAGCCCCAGCGCCGCGTGCCCGCGGGGGGAAGGAGCGGCGGAGCGGGAGGGAGCGCGGAGGGCCGAGGGCAGCGCCTGGGCGGCAGCGATAAGCGCGCTCGGGGCGCGGCGCCGATAGCGGAGCGGAGCGGAGGACGCAAACAGCTCCGAGGGCGCGGGGCCGCGCCGCGCGCTCCGTTACCTCCGCGCGGCCCCGCGGAGG
>WBMW01003425.1:169618-202558 GCA_013396635.1 Penelope pileata | reverse complement strand
AGAGGGAGAGGGAGAGGGAAGAAACTTTGTCCTGCAGCGCAAGAATCTCCTTCCCACATGGAGAAGGCCTACCAAGAAACTTGAGAGGTTGGTGGCAGAGTGTTTCTGGATAACCTTTGTTCATAGATGGACTGGCCCCAGCTGGCCTCGAGACAAGGCAGTGGGCCCGATGGTTATGTCTGTGACTCACTGGAGTCACAAATTCACAATGTTTGGGAGCAAAAGGGGAGGCATTAGGAAGGTTGCGGGTAGGGATTTTGGGGCAGGCTGAGGGGTGCAGCAGAGCTCCTGCTCCAGGAAAACCTTGATATAATGAAAGTGGTTTACCCAGAGTGGAAAGCCTATGCCAGGGACCTTGGAATATTGCCATTATGGAAAAATACATATATATTTTCATCCATATCTGTATAAAGAATCCAGACAGTTTGTCCTGGTTTCCAAGGAGGAAGGGCAGGGACAGACTGCAGGCCCTGAGCACCCAGCGGCCCCCAGGGCTTTTGCACATGGTGCCCCAAATCCCTACAACCCATCTCCCTCTGATGTGTAAGGGCTGTCAGAAGCCAGACCCCAGTGAGGCCATCGGGGACCTTTGCAGAGTTCAGGATCCTGTGCTTGAAGCAGACCAGAGGACGCAGCTGTCCTGCAAGCAGACACTGGGAGCTATGGGATACCCTGGCAGCCTACCAGTCACTAGTGCATCAAAATAATGTCTGGGTTTCCTTGTAAATTAATAAAAACTCGTGCATTTCCATGAAACATTTTGATGTCTATGAATCAGCATTTTCCAATAAAATTGTTTCGTCAGAAAATTCCCAGTGCGATCCAGGCCTGATAAGGCCCAGTGCGTTGGCTGCAGCCCAAAAATGAGCCTCAGCAATGGAGCAGTTGTGGAGAGCGATCCCTTCGGGCAGTGACGGTTGTGCCTGACCTTTCCTACAGCGTGACTGTGTGGCCTGGGCATCTGAAGCGTTATTTATAGATGGGAGCAGCAGCGCTGTGGAGACAGTCTCCAGCAGGCCCTCTGGGCAGTGAGCTGCAGCTGGACAGGCAAGAGCTGCTGGCAAGAAGTCAGTCCACTGCAAAAGCCACTTTATAGAAACATGAACAGAAGAAAACACCCTTTTGGAGTTAAAACATTCCTGCTGGGGGCTTTTTTCTGTGTACATACTCCTACACAGCACAGGACACTGCTAGCCGCGTGAAGTTACTAATAGGTGGTGCTGCTGGTGGTTTGATCTCCTTCTCATTTTCCTTTCCCCATCTGTTGCCAGAAGATTTGTTACAGTACAGAGAGGCTCTGATTTCATTATGTCTGCAACTCTGTGTATATATATTTTCTTATATCTCAAACTACGAGAATTGCTGGGGAGAATTTGATGTTATGTGACTAAGGTCTGCGCTGCAAATAAATTAGTTACTTTGGTTTCACGTGGAGCATGAAAAAATGAAATAAAATGACTCCTTCTCAGAGGCATCTGCAGAGGTTTTCTCTCAGTTTTCCAGAGGCAGAAGCAGCCTGTCTTGGTCCCATGTGCAGGAGCTGCCAGAAGGAACCTGCCAGGCTGAGGACAGAACATGCTGTGTCAGGGCACTCTGTTGCTTCTGTTTGTTTCAGAAAAAAATGAACTACAGTTCTTCCTAAACAAAACACTCACATTTTCTTCACATTAGGAAGTAGCTAGGAACACTATTACCCGCTCTTTCATTAGTTACCTGCAGCACAGTAGATAAGTCATTTTTTATCTCTGTCCCTGACTCCTTCTGTAAATTTAGGTCATTGCAATGCCCCCTGCCAGTCCAAGTTTCTGGCACAAACAAAAGGATTTCTTCTCTTGTGTAAAATACAATAAAGAAATGAAACCGAGGTGTAATTTCTGCTTGAGTCACTTCATGCACCCATTCAGAAGCCTCTGTGGCCTGGTGGGTCAGCAGACAGGTTTTATTGCAAGCTAACACCGCATGCTGGCACAGGCCACAACCCAGCTGACATGCTGCTGCTACGAGGCGCTAGTGAACCCTGCCAGAGAAGAGACTCCCCTAGTTTCTGTCTATCTGAGCAAGCAATCCACAAGACTGAAGATGTCCTCTGGAAAAAGAACCTCAGAGTATGCCTTTCTACATCCTTACCAGAGTCACCACAATCTCTGTCAGGACTTGTAATATTGGACCATCGGAAGAGATGCCTTGAGAAAGACTCTCTCTGGTCCAAAGAATGTGCAGGAATGTCTCTCTGGAAAGGACCGCAGCGCACGTGTTCTTGCATCTGGTGAATCGGCTGTTCCTGAGGAGCCAAGGAAACAGGATTTGCTGGGCATCTTTTTTATCACAGTGTCATCTGAGACCAAAAGAGGGAGGAGCAGAGATGGGAGTCAGAGGCTGCTGTGGGATCTTCTCTGAAACATAGGCAATGTAACAAAGATTTGGGACAGAGTGTTCACAGCAACATTTACAGTCTAAGGCTGAGAAAAGGGCAGAACAGCATAAAAATCTGCTACGTGTGCATGAATTACCTGTCTAGAGTTATGGCTTTTGATAGCTGTCCCATGCAGCAGGTAACAGCTATCCAGCAACAGTTGAGCTAAAGATGTTAGTTCAACAGTGAGGGACTCTACTAGTCAGCCACTATTCAAAACCAGATCAGAAATCTCCCAGGGAAATGGGCTGAATTGTTGTTTTTTAAATAAGTACTTCCTGGTATCTTTAATGCATAGTCAAAAGCATCATAATATCTTCACTTTCTTTTGACTTTCCTGGCTTGCTGAAAAGCAGCTATGGGCAATTCTTAGACATAGGTATGTAGTGCATGAATTTGTGCTTTAGGATCCATAAATTATCATATTCTTATTCAAAGTTACGTTTCAGCTTTCATCAAACATGGAAGCTGAACATCATTATGTAAAGGCTGTTACGCATAATTGCGACTCAGAAAATAATAAGATGGGATTATGTGTCCTTAAAAGAAAATTCTTAACAAACAGGGAATAAATCCTTTATTCCATTTTTTAATGTCAGAGATAGTACAGAGAAAGATTTGTATCGCTGTGGTTTGATGTAATGCTATGACAATATGTAGATTAAGGGATTTACTTCAGAAAGACATTTGTTTGCATACGTGCACTCTGAGTTCCCTTTGGTAAAGAGAAATATTTATTCTGACAGCATATATTGTGTTTCCAAGATGGACTGATTCAAGTTTTCATTCAGCAATGAAGAGCTGTGGCAGATTATTAGTTTAAACAGTACAGATAGACTTTCATTCTTTAATTTGTACTTTTGCTCATGCAAGTCAGCAGTGAGAAGTTTAAAATAAATCAGAGTTATGATTCCTTCTTTTTAACAATATTTTTGTTTGATACCTGGCAACCGCCTTTAGATACATGGCTGTTGCACCAGTGCCTTCTGTCAGCCATCTTCAAAAAACTCAAGAGTAAAATGGTGGAAGTAGGTTAAAACCTGTCTCTAGATAAGTACTCCAAGAACTGAGTAAAGTCTTCCAAGTACGGACATGCACACTGAGGAGAAATAGCTGCTTCTCCTACCTGCCCCTTCCTAACTCCTCCATGCTACTGAATTCCCATGGCCATCGGAAATCTGCCAAGTCTCAGCCGGATGATGCCTTCCACTTGGAAGGAGAAAACAGGGCCCCAGTTGTGGATCTCAGTTGCCAGAGGAGGTCCAGGGCCTCCGAGTGATACTGAGCCTGTTAATCGCTGAGCCATCGCTCCCCAGCAGCCCTCCTCTTACACCCCTTGAGAAACACAGCACAGTGGAGATCCTCTCATTTTTTCCCTTCACTACTTCATCTGAGTGGGAGACTCTGCTTCCTGATGTCCCTACTGTGCCTTTGAGAGGTGCTGTTGCTCACTGCAAACATGCAGCTTTGTTGAGACAGCCCTGCAGAGCGAGCAGCTGTTGTAAATCCTGCTGTGTGCATGGGGAAGTGGATGAACCAGGGACGGGAGCTGCCTGGAGGCCTTTGGGTAGCACTGGGCAATGAGCATTGGGAAGCCAGGGGCTGGCACAAGCACAAGGAGGTGACTGCGACATGAGATTGCTTTTCCTTGCATGAATAAACGAAATCCTTCAATGTCCCCTTAATGATAATGATGCCACAGAACTGCAAACTACTCTTGGTGCACCTTATACTATAATAGTTTATGTCATGATTAATAGCACTTGTGAAGGAAAGGATTGGTTACAGCTAAGTTGACGTGGCCAATGTATATTAACACCCAATGTGCTGGAAGACATTCTTCCATGAGTGAGACCCAAAAGGTCATGTAGCCAATGTTACACACAAAAGAGATTGTAGGAAATATTTTTCTGCCAATACTGGGATTGGTAACTTCCACTGATTCTTCATCTTTCAGGTTTCTTTAGAAGGCACACAATGCCTCTTCAGCTTTTCTTATGGCCTCTGATCTTTCTGCTGCTGTTTCCCACTCACCTCCTTCTACCCAACATTTATTCTTTAAAAGGGAGGCATAACTTCCTCACACTCAAGCTCATAGGCTCCATGATCTCAGAAATATTACCCTCTGCAGTGTTCTTTCTCCACCCCTCTGGAGTCGGTGACAGGCCCTAGCTATCTGATTCTAGCAAAACAAAACAAATATGCTGGCCCAATGATATTCTGACCATATATAGGCTTAAATAGCCTTTTGGAAAATATGGTTGATATCTGTGATCAGCACAGAGTAATTAGAAACCATAGCCATTGTGAAATAACTGTCCTACCAGTAATTTATCGGGCAGGCAAGCTGTTCAGGGATGTCAGCGTCAAGACCACCTTCTGCTCAGGAGACCATAGAATCATAGAATCGTAGAATGGCCTGGGTTGGAAGGGACCCCAAGGATCACCATGCTATGGGTTAAGTCATATGAAGGATCTGAAAGGGAGTATGCAGAGCTCAGAGCAGTAATGTGAAGCTGTTAAACCTCAGAAGTGCAGAGTCCCAGAGAAAAGCAGTAGAGGAGAGAAATTTAGTGTGCATGTAACTCTCATTGGTGCTGCTTTCTGAGTGCTTTGACAGAGTAATCTCTACTTTTCAGTTGTCTCAAGAGAATTAGTTTTCTACTACCCTATAAACAAACAACACTACCAACTGCAGTTCCCCCATTTGCAATAGTAGAACCAGATCGCAGCTACCTGGGATGACAACGTTGCTATGCCACAGCGTACCGCTTGGCTGCTGAGAACTCGACATCAGGCTCTTGCTGCCTTTGTTTTTGGACAGTCTGCATCTCCTCTGGCAGTATTTAGGGCCAATGCATGGCCAATGAGAGAGCACTGGGCAGACGCAGCAAGAGGCAGAAGCTCATGCACCCATAGGAGCTCATCCACACTTTGCACCCATAGTCCAGTTCTGCTGGATTTCCCAAGATGTGTTTGTCTTAAATCTCATGGTCATGGATGTAAAGGAAAGAGACAGAAAGAGAATATCTAGTCCCAAAGAAACTGTATTTGAAGGTCGCACTGCCATTTTGTTGTAATGTGTGTGAAGAGTGGAGCACAGTGGGCAGCTGATAATAGCTGCAGGGGTGGGAAGGGGCTGGAGAGGAGGCTGAAGGCGAGGCATGGAGGGAGCAGTGCAGGCAGTAAAAGCAAAGGCTGAAGTGCAGACCTGCCTTTGCTTTGTAAATTCACTTGTTGCTAAGAATAACCTGCCTGGACAATGTCCTACAGTGTGCTCAAATGTAAAGGGCATTTTGGTCTGACAAATGAAAACTAATAGAGCAAAGTTATAACCACAGGAACATGCAGATTGAAAACATGTGTTGAATGATTAAAGGTGAAGGCTTGATGACAGCCCCGTAGCAGAGATGGTGCATCTCGAGGAGGCGACTTACTGTTTGGGAAATGCCATATTTTACCATTGAGTTCATTAATGTTTGCCATAAGGAACAACAAAGATTGACTCCAGCAAAAACTCCAGCTCAGATCCTATCACTGCCTACAAGATGTTTGCTTTGGAAACACCTCGCTGGGGTTTCTGTAAGTCTGTTGATCTGTGTATGCTGCCTCACAGACAGTTTAGGATTTTACTCTGCCTGGAATTGGACTGCATCCCAGGAGTGTGCTTGCTATCAGGAATCCAGGCTGGAAAATTGTGCCTTGTGGAAGATCAGCCACCAAGAGATGCTCCTGCAGTGCCTGCATGCTGGGCAGATCAGCCCAGCACTTTGTGTGCTGTGTAGCAGGCAGTGACCAAAGGCTCCAGGTACCATTAGATCTGTGTCAGCAGCTCTGCAGACAGAGACAGCAGAGAACTGTGTAGAAGTCTTGGTTCAATGCACATTTATGATAAATCACTTTCTCCTTGTCTGTTTACAACACTGTCTATTCTGAATGTTTTTAAGGTAATAACAGACTCCGTTTTTTAACTTGACAACAATATTTTCCTGTGAAAAAATAATTACATATCCTTGTTATTCATACTTTTGGATGAGATGTTAACCAGAACTGTGGGTCCAAACTCCTCACCCCAAATGTTGCAAACTGAAGAACAAGAACAAGTCAGTCACAGTGCAGACACTTTGCTGATCTTTGTGGCAGTAACCAGTGTATCTGTGACTTAGCGCAATGTACCTGCATCAAATTCGTGCCTGACAGTCCTTAACAGTCACAGTCTTTGTCAGTTTTCCATGAACGTATTGCCTCAGGAGCTGGCACTTAAAACCTGCCTGGATGAAACTCGTAGGTCACGGAACACGTTGGCATCTGGGCAGCACCGCTTTGGGTCAGGCCAGGAACCCCACAGCGGGATTACAGTGAGGATGAGGGCAGCCCCGCTGCCGCTGTATCTGCAGCACAACCCGAAGCAGCACAAGTGAAATCAGAAGACCTTGCAGAAGTGCTCACACCACACAGCCCTCAGAAGGTTTTGCTGGGATGAAGCAGTCCGTAGGAAAGCTTTTAGCCCCTGTCAGTTCCTGCTGTGCCACAGATTTTGCCAGGTGCTGTGTTGCTGCTGTTGCTGTGCCACTGCTGCGCCGTTGGCTGGGAGCAAAGTGTATGCCAGGTGCACACTCCTCACATCTGCATTGCAAGAACTTCTACAGGCCCGTTAAGAAGGGCTCATTCAGACCTGTGCTTGGGTATAGGAATTCCTTCTTGACGGTGAGTTAATTGCTGTTATTTCCTGTGGAGTGGGATATGAGAAATCGTCTCTGGTCTGTTATGCATCACCTCAGCTCACTCAGAAATGTTTTCTTCCACTAAAATTTAATTGCCCAAAGTTTCATAACTACAAAGACTAATAAATAATGTAGGATTGAATTAATTCTCAGGCTTGGAAAACATCATGTTACAATCTCTATCTGGCTTATGTTTTTACACAGACATAGAGCTCAGAACACACAAAAATCTTTTTTTGTTGTTGTTGTTTATTTCTGGCAAATATTTTTAACCTGCATCCTTATCTTGACCTCTGTTTTTCCATCTAAGTGGCTGGACTAGCAGACGGGAGAGGCAGGCATAGGGACTGGGAATTACTTACCTGAGATGGAAGAACAAGACCAAATTTGGTTTGATTTGATTTGATTCAATTTTGTAGCAAAGTCAGCTTAAAGTGCTTGGAAAATCAGGGAACGAAGGGACCTTTCTGCTTCTTGAATTCACAGCTTGGTCTTACAAGCCTGTTCCTCCTAAAACAGCCTATTAGGTTCAGGACAACTATGAAGTCCCTCGGGTTTCCTTTCTCCATCCTTGAGAGCACTGAAGATGTAGCACAGTGTGGATACTGTGGGTCATTTTTGATGAGGATCAGCTTTGTCACAGTCCCTGTGATCCTACGAAATTTCAGTTAAGTTTCTGTTTGTCTCCTGCTGGGAGACTCCAGACAGCTCTGTTGCAAGCTGGGCACACGCTGCTGCCCACGGGTTCACAGCCCATTACTGTCCCCAGCAGGGGATGCACAGCTCCATCAGCAAGGTGCCCAGCTGCATCCCCAGCAGGAGATGCACAGCTCCGTCAGCAAGGTGCCCAGCACCATCCCCAGCAGGGGATGCACAGCTCCGTCAGCAAGGTGCCCAGCACCATCCCCAGCAGGGGATGCACAGCTCCGTCAGCAAGGTGCCCAGCACCATCCCCAGCAGGGGATGCACAGCTCCGTCAGCAAGGTGCCCAGCACCATCCCCAGCAGAGGATGCACAGCTCCATCAGCAAGGTGCCTAGCATGCCCAGAAGGGCAGGGACAGGGCCATCGGAGAGCAATTGTTGGAAGTGGGACTGTGTGCATCCAGATGTTTCCTTCAACACAGAGCAAATGTGCATTCTAGCTCAGCAGTATCCGTGCCATGTAGGAATGTAGTGGTAGAAATACAGAAAACTGAGACATTTCTTGGGCCTTTTAGTTTAATATGGCTCTGTGTGCTCTGCACAACACTCTGCACAGGCAACAAGCTGACAGGAAGCTGCTTGTTCTGCACACACAGCTGCCCATGCACCTCTTCTGCTCTTCGCTCTCCCAAGACCCAGATAAATGTCTACAAATTAAAACTGCATGTTGATGGCAGCTGAGGCTCTGGAGCCCCAGGGAACAGTGGGAATAGGGTCAGAGACAGTAAAAGACAGGCAAAAAATAGTGAGGCCTCTGCTGTCAAACTTGCCCTGCCCTTTGAGGAAGGGCACAGACAGTGGGTGGCTGTGGAGAAGAGAGCTCCAGCAAAGCACGCTGCATCCATCCCCTGTGAGCAGGCACGGCTGTGCCTGCAGCCGTGGGCAGCAGCCTCAGGGGCTGGCAGCTGCCCAGGCAGATCCTGCTGCCTCTTGCAAAAGAAGGGGACACTGCTCAGCCAGGGGACATCTGCTGTAGGGGTCTCCAAGCCAGACATCAATGTCCTGCTTGCTTCACAGAATCACAGAATGTCTGAGGTTGGCAGGGACCTCTGGAGCCATCTGGTCCAAGCCCTGCTCCATCACGGACACCCAGAGAAAGTGCCCGGGACCACGTCCAGGCGGTTTTTGGAGATGTCCAAGGAGGGAGACTCCACAATACCTCTGGGCAACGTGTGCCAGTGCTCATCCACCTGCAGATGGCTACATGCAGCAGAACAGTGTCACTTGGTCACACCAGGCTGTCACCCCTGCCACTGCTGTTGGAGTCCATGCAGACCAGTAGGTTGCACAGCACGGCAACAGCAAACAACCGGCTGCACTCCTTGCCCTCCCTGAGAGCAGAATCGCTTTGTCTAGATCTTTGGAAGCAGCAATGTGCCTGCTTCAGCATCGTGTTCCCTTCCTCCTCTGCTACCTGCAGGAAGAACAGCAGGTCCCACAGGCACACACAGGCAACTTTGCCTCAGCACAGACATTTAGGAGAGGCACAGCTTCCTGCTGTGGCTGCCTTCACACACGCTCGTCCATGACTTAAACAAGTGAAACTCTCTTTTTGCCTCTCTCTGTTGGAATATACAAAACTGCTTTCAGTCTCATGGTATTAATAATCCCTTGGATGCCTTTGTTTAAAGTATTGCAGTGGGAAGTGCTATTTTAAGGCTCCATTGAGTCAGGCGGAATGTGAAACCTCCTCCCACTGGACACTTCACACTTGGTGCTTATCTGCGTACACGCTGGTATTTTGTCTAATACAATGTGGAGATTAGCTTTCCTTGTAATTTCATGATTTACATTTCATGTGTTTGCAGCAGCCACAACAGTCTGTATGAGATCGTGTCCATATGTTCCTGCTGCGTCGTATAGGTTTAGTGGTGCGTCTGCACTGGGAGGCACCGGGGGGCAGGTCCTGCAAGGTGCTGGCTGGGCAAGCTGATCTTGGAACCATTGAGAAAGCTCAGCTTGCTAACAATTCAGCAAATAGCTATGAACAGTGTTTGGCTCTTTAGCTGGAGATGACAGCTGACTCGCTGCGTGTTCAGAAAGTGTTTCTGTTTTTGAAGTGCCCTTAAGTTGCATTCCCTCCACAAGTTGGCTGCGTCACTGAGGAGAGGTACTGTGTGAGCACCGCTGCTACAGGACAGCCAGCATCAGATCTGAACACTTAGCCTAGACTGGCACACAGAGTGGTTTTCCTTACTTCTTTAAATTTTGTCATGCTTTATTGTGATTGTGGATGGAAACTCATATCTGAAACCCAAAAAAAAAGAATCCCTTTAGAAAGGTGTGAAAGTCATTGCTGGGAAGGAAATATTTCTTTTAAGAGTGCAACAGAAGCCCAGAATGAAAATCCTGTCCAAAGAATGATGCAAGGTGTAGTTTTTCTTGACTTCATGGGAAGTAACGGCAAGGGGAAGAGATGTGGACTATCAGAAAAAGTGCTGTTTTAACTGCAAAACTAATTGTGTAATATGAATATCAAGGGGAAAAGAAGTGTTCTTAATAAGAAAGAAGGAAAAGTATTACAAGTCTTACAAAAAAAATTGCAGAAGGTCATGGTTCTGGGAATATCTAGAAATGCTTTAATTCTTTGTTCTGGCTGTGCAGGGAATATAGCAACGATGTAGCTCGACCAGCAAAGGCTTTTCATGGTGACAGCCATGATCAAGTTTGACAAGGACATAGGAAGTTTCAGCCATGGTGGATTTTTCTGGTTTGGTCAAAAGCTTGTTTCACCCTAGCCCATCTCCTGAAGCACATCTAGGTCAATAGTTAGATCTAAGGAGCTAATCAAGGCTGCAAGGGGCAAGCAGGTTTCTCTTCTTTTCCGTTTGGTTTCTGTCCCAACCCTCAAAACTATTCTAGCAGGTGAGCACTGGGGGGAAGTTGCCTCCAGTTAACCTACAGTCTGATATTGACTGACTCCTGCTGTCAATACCTGGAACAATCCTTCCCTTCTTGAAACACCAGGCATGCAGAGGTAGTGAGCATGTGGACCATTCTCCCACTGTCCTCTTCTCCAGACACAGAGGAGGATGGAGAATCTGAGGTGCCACCACATGAAGGTGTGGAACCTCTCTGGAGCAGATGTGCTCTGCTTTACTCCTTCCAATGGTGAGATCTAGGCTCAGGGTATTCCAGATTCTGGTACTGCCAGAAGCAATCCCAGGTACGTGACGTCCAGACTGAGAGGATTTGAGAGTCCCAGTGATGTGACAGAGGCACCAGAATAGATGACATGAGATTGGGCCAGACTAGGCATGTAACACTGACTTGTTTCGTGCCCTTGGTTCTGATTCACAGCAGATTGGTGGGCTAGGATCACTGCATCTGGATGATCCTCTCTGGATGGGGCCAAGCCAGGCAACTGTCACACTATGTCTAGACTTCCAGAAGGTTTGGGAAAGGGACTTTGGTCGAGGCAAGCCCAGGCATTCTGAGTAAGTCTTTGCTGGATTGTTGTCACACGTTTTCTGATTTGCACAAAATGCATTCATGTGGTGGTGGGGAGTTTCCGATATGACCTCTCCCACAGCAAGTTTGAGTGAAGAGAGGCAGAAAGTGTGCCCAAGACAGAGATAAGAATGCCCTCCCATGGCCTACACCTCCAGGTTGCAGAGGCGGAGGATGCCCTGGTCTCGGTGTCAGCCAGCTGCCCACCTGTTCTCCAGGGCCCATCGGCCGCAGCAGCACAGCGATGCTCTGGGAAGGGAGCCGGAGGATCCCCGCTCCAGGGGGCACCTGTGGCTCTGCAGAGTAAGGGATAGCTCGGCGGGCTCTTCCCTCTGCAGAGAGCAACGAGCGCGTTTTGGAGAGGTGAAGTTTGCTGAGTCTTGGCTTCTAGGGCTTAGAAGTGTATGTTGCTGCTGGATATCAACAAAACATGTTATTGCTTTATCCTTCGTAACCTTGCTTATAAATAGCGCGATCTCTATTTTACCCTTAACTCTGAAAGGATGATGTTGATTTATTATTGTTCTTTCAGCTGTGGCTAATAATAACGTGTGAACTCCATGCAAAGCTGGTCTCTGTATCAGGGACTCTGTTGTAATGAAATCAGTGAAACCAAATGCAGGGGAAATGGAAATACACTGAAGGTGTTGTCAAGACGTTTCGTATGGCCATTGCAAGGGCCAGGAACATCTTTGTTTGAAGCCTCTGGTCTCCTTTGACAGGTAGCAACTGGTACCTCTCTTTTTTCTAAGCGACACAGGAAGCTTGAAATGATTTACCAGTCAGAAACAAGAACATGCCAGCAACACTTTAGAAGCACATTTTTTTCCTCTAAATCATTTTCAAATATTTTTCTGTAGAAGCTGGAGCCCCACTGAGGAGCACTGGCTCAGGTCTGTGTTTCTCCTGTTTATGGTACCCCACGCGCAGGCAGAAAATGCCCCCATTGGTTGCCCCGTGGCCCCCTTGCCATCACATGGCTGCCTTTGGAGAGGTCCAGTCCCTGCTTCTGACCTGACAGGGTTTCCGAACTCTCAGGGTTTCACATCCTGCTCCCCAGGCATCGTACTCCCACTGCAAACAAGTGCTTTCAGTTCTTGCCTGGGAGCTCCTTAACTCTGACCTTGCTAGAAAACTCAGCAAGATGGGGAGGGCTGCGTGCAACCAAATTAAATTCTTCTAGGCATGACATGGAAGAAAAATTAATATTTAAAATGCATGTATGATGTAATGGGACCTAAAATAGTTTGTATCCTGTAAAAAAAAAAAAGAGATTAACTGCTTAAGACAAACTAATGAAAAGGTCACTTGGACAATTATTGGAAAGCACTCCCTGTACTGCATCACAGACTTATCAGTTCTGTTTGACAGGGACTCACACATGATCCCAAGCACTTATCTCTGTTTTATACTTTATGAAAAATTGATTGACTCCTTTTGCCCAAGAATTTGCATTAAATAAGAAATAAAGCATTGTTTATGGGCAACTTTGTCTTCCCACAATCAGCAGAGGCCAGTTTTATAAGAACAGGGCATCAGCTCTTAATGCTGCAAAGTACCTGCATATTTGACATGGCAAAGTGAACTCTTCTGTTATTATCTCAGCTGGATCAGGCCCTAAAGTTAAACAGAAACAGCAGCGAACATTTTCCATTCTTTCTGCCCATAAGCTCCCCACGTTGTCTGGCACAGGTATGTGCCTAGGTAGTGGCCAGTCCTCCCAGGATGCAGACTCGTGTGGGTGGAGCAGAGATCTCCATCTCTTGCCACCCTGCAGGTGCTGGCAGCACTGAGATATCTGAGCTCCTGCACAGAGAGGGGGCTGTGGGGTGCAGAGTCCTCTCCCCCTCCACTGCCAGAAGCCCCCAGGTTAAGGGATGTTGGTTCTACCCAGTGTGCTGAGATTGTGGTTTCAGAAAGTGTTTGTATTTTCCACTGGATCTGGGGATCACAGAGGTGGGCCCAAAGTGAGTCTGTTCATCTGCTTAAAATCTCAACCAGCATCAATTAGAGCATTCCTGCCTGATGTAACAGATACAGCTGCTGTATGACAGCACACAAGAGGGGCCCAGCTCTCCCATGCAGTCCCTGAAATGCACTGCCGGAGTTGAGGACCATGGTGTAGGAAGATGTCCTTGTGTGTGTGGCCTGTTCTCATCTCCTTCCATAGGCATCTGCTGTTGACTGTTGCCAAAAACTGGATCCTTGGCTAGATAGACTGTGGTCATCTCTGGAGTTAAGTCATAGTTAAGGAATAACCTCCTGGGCTGGTTACTGCTGCGAGCAGGAAGCCATGGAAATGAAGCTCTATCCTGAGCAGATGTTTCTCTGTTGAGCTGTCCTTTCCCTTGACTTCCTTCCCCTGCCCAGGATAACAACTGGGGGGCTGAGCAGCCCTGCTGAGAAGGACATGGGACTTTGTGGAGTATGCCAGGGTGAACCCTGGCATTTTTTTTTTCCCAGGGGTACACCCTCACTACAAACAAGGCAAACTGAGGGCAGTTACCTTCTCTGCTCGTTACTGGTGAGACGAGACCAGAAGGACTGTGTTCTCTGCTGGGTATATATCGAACTTTTCCCAATAGTGAGAGACAACATAGCAAGTGCCAAAAGTCATCCACGGTGGGAAGTTTAGACTGGCCTTCACAAACAGCTCCAACAAGAAATCGCAGCACTACAACAGATCGAAGCTGTGGGATCTCCATCCCTGGAAGTCCTGAAGACTCAGCTGGACAAGCCACGGTGGACCTGACCTGGCATTGCTGCTGGTCCCTCTCTGGGGAGGAGCTTGGATGGCGGGCATTGAAGGTCCCTTCCTGCTTCCAGACCTGTGATTCTGTGATTCTCTCCTTTGTTATATTTCAGGAGCGCTTGCAACAGCCATATGGACAGGGCATGATACAAGCAAAACTCCCTTGCTTTAAATGTTTTAAAACATATTTTGTTTCATAAAGGAAGGACTTCATAGTCAGTAAAAATTCCCACCAGGCTGTATCCACTTCTCCCCATTGCAGGTGTATATCCACATTATTTCCTGGAGGATTTCATTGCTTTTGAGCAATGCCTCACAGCTGCAGGGTGGAAATGCTTCTTGTCCTCCTTTGGTGCAAAGTGTGTGCACTGCCCCAGGGAGATGGTTTCTATTTAACTTATCTCAAAACAACACTTATATTCCTCTGAGTGCTGGGAATACAACCTCTGAAAGGGATGTTACACAGTCCCTCTTCCTAAAGAAGGTTTTATTTTTCTAAATAAAATGTGATAAAGCCTTCAAAAATTTTGCAATGTAACTTAAATGTTATGTAATGCTGCAGCCAGAGCCAGGCAGAAAGAAGTGTTAGATCTCACAGACCTAGAAGCTGCAACTTATAAATTCAGGCAACATTTACAAAGATTTATGTCTTAAGGCAGAAGGTATCAGAAGTGAAGTTGCTGTTTCAGGTACTTACATGGGAGCAGCACCAAGAATCATCCAAAGCTTAGGGTCATTCCAGATCTTCGTCCCATCCTTCAAGTCAATGTTGTTAACACTTGTTCTAAAGTGTTACGAGAACTGACGGAGACCCATGTCATGCATAGGGTGGGCAGTGTCTCCTCCATCAGCCAGAAGACCTCTCCTGGTTTGTGCACACACTAAGCTGAGCAGGAGGAAACAGCTGAAAGCATTGGGAACCCATGTCCTGCCCATGGCCAGCAACAGGACGAGCAGTCTGGGCATGAAGACCCAGTGGGACATGGCACAGGAGGTCTTCAACGGATAGCATTAATGGGTAAAGGCAGTGTTCCAGCAACATGCCCTACCATGAGCAGTCTGGTAAGAGATTTAATGCTACTAGTGCAGATGATGGTCCTGCCTGCAGCAGTGCAGCCTTTGTTACAGTCACAAGGCCAGAAAAACATGCTCCAGCCTGTGCTAAGCTCATGGCATGTTTGCTGGGCTGCCCAGGCTCTGCTGGGTGAGAACAACCCTGGAGCAAGAGGAGGTGTTCTGGTTTTGCCTGCTCCCACAGCTCTGCCTCTGCTGCTCGGGCATCCCACGAGGGACTGCAGCTGCCCTCCAGCCCAGGGCTGGAGCAGCAGGCTCAGAGCAGCACGGAGCTGAGCTGCTGCCCGTACCACTCGCCTCATGCTGCCCAGAGGATCCCATGCTAGTGTCATTTCTGCAGCACCTTTCACCAATGATAAATTCTTCCAGAAACAGGGAGAAAATGACCCAGAAACATCGTAACACATAAATCCCTCAATTATACAAAATCCTGCGAACATCAGATAAGGCCGTAACAGAGAAAAGGTCACAGCAACACCAGCTATGTCACGAATAGCAGCAACAAGTAGCAGTCAGTGCCTGAATCAGGCTAAGGCTAGAAAGATGAAACGATAGAAATGTTATTGGCTTTCATCCTTTTGTAGTGTGCTCCAGACAGCTGTCAACTGCTGAACATTTGAACAACCAGGGCCTCCCAAAGGGAAATAACATCTTCAGAATGACCAGTCTCATGAAAACACCACATCTTAGATGATGCATTGATGGAGAAAAATAAATTCAGAAAAGAATCTGGTGCTTTGCCGAGCAATGTCCCACAGATAAGCTTGTACCAGTTCTTCAGTCACGCACTAATGATCTTCGGTTCACTACATGCTATAAATCACTCTGATGGATACAGAAAGGGTAATAAAAGAATAAATAAATAACAAACACTCTATGGATAATGCTGGTCATAGGAAGATGAATTAATCATAAACACTGTTTTCAAAGGCTGTGACACGAATGAGCATTCCTTTGATATCAGCCGCACTCTTCTTCCCACCAACTTGTTCTCAAATAAACATCCCAGTAAATATTTGTCTCCTTGCTCTAGACTTGCAAATGAAATGAGAAAGGCCACATCCTCTCCTGGTCTGCAGGCAGCCATTCCCTCAGGCTGCTGCTGCGTTTCTGTCTGGGATTCACCACACCTCACTTCAGTTAGCTACTGGTTGGCCATCTCTGGACCGGTCTCTGTGGACATCCTTTGGAGCTGGTGGAGTAAAAGAAGTGCTTGGAGAAGGAGAGGCCTTGGACTGCTTTTTATGTCTGCCCAAGGACGCTGCTGTCTGTAAGGATGATCTCAGGTGCCTGGCTCAGGTGGAAAATAGTGCTGACAGTCCAATTGCTGTACTGACAGCGCTCATCCCCTCCAGAAGTTGGTGGGGTTTTTTTTCCTTCTTTTGATCTCATCTCATATTTTTCTTCTTTTAGTTTCCTCCAGTTTCTCCCAGCTTTACCCACAGGCTGCTGCATACACCCACCTGCTCTCCTGGGGCACTTGCTGTCTTCCAGCTCTTACGATCTCTTCTATCATTGCTTCACTGCCAAATGTCACACTCTGGTGCTTTTCTCTCCAGAAAGTCTCCTAAGAAGCTTTGATGCACAGCCTGCATTTCTGTCCTTTCTGATGAAGTGCTGTCCACCTGCATGAACCCAGCTGGTGCCACCAGGGCTCTCCTGCAGCCCAAGCCTTTGCTCCACTTGATGCCCTCTCACACCTTTATATCATCACAGCACACCAGAACTGAAACCATGGAAGTGGTAGCTCTGCATTGCATCCCCTGCTCCTCCAGAGATGGTGCTTTGAGGCCTTAGTGTGCTGTAGGCAAGGAAAGGGTTACTCTGCTGTGTTGTTCCATGGTCCAGCTGCCCCCCTGCCCACTGGCAGTGCCATCACACAGGGCTGTGCGAGGCAGTGATGAACACTGCGGGGGTGCAGGAATCCCTGCTGGCCTCAGTGCAAGCCCTTCTAACAGATTCATGGCTAATACCAGAACTCCACTTCCTCTTTCTGGTGCCGTATGATTGCAAACTCGTATTTCATTCTCTGTCTGCTCTTCTTCCTAGGTGAAACCCATTCATTATTTTTAACTACATGCATAACTCTTCTTTATCTCCAAACCCTGCTGCTCCTCCTGCACAGACACACTGCATGCACTCTGTCTCCTGGTAGCTTGCCTGAGCACAAACCAGCGTGCTACTCCCCCTCTGTTTCCATACGCAGTAGCCAAAGGCCTGAGGAGGCATTTCTGGTGCATGGAGCTGCAACCTCTCTCCCATTCCTCAGGCTGCAGAGAGGCAACCACTGGGGCAGCAGCCTGCCCTACACACACGTGCGTCAAAACATCTCCTTCCTGCAGCATGGTGCAACCTTGGCCATCACTCACATGATCAACAGATCAAATGGATCTGTTTGACTTCATGAATTCCATGGTGGCTCCAGCAGCCGCTCTGCTGAGGCTGGATTCACTCTGCCCTCTGTAGTCCCTCACTTGGGCTGGCATCACACCTCAGCCTTCATAGAATGGCCTGGGTTGGAAGGGACCCCAAGGATCATCAAGTTCCAAGTCCCCTGCCACAGGCAGGGCCACCAACCTCCAGATCTGGTTCTAGATCAGGCTGCCCAGGGCCCCATCCAGCCTGGCCTGGAGCAATTCCAGGGACAGGGCAGCCCCAGCCTCTCTGGGCAGCTGTGCCAGCACCTCACCGCTCTCTCAGTGAAGAACTTCCCCCTGACATCCAATCTAAACCTTCCCTCCTTCAGCTTAACACCATTCCCCCTTGTCCTATCACTGTCTACCCTTGTGAAAAGTCAATCGCCCTCCTGGTTATAATCTCCCTTTAAATACTGGAAGGCTGCCATGAGGTCTCCCTGCAGCCTTCTCTTCTCCAGGCTGAACACTCCTAGCTCCCTCAGCCTGTCCTCATAGGGGAGGTGCTCCAGCCGTCTCAGCATCTTTCTGGCCTCCTCTAGACCCTCTCCAACAGCCCCACATCTTTCCTGTATTGGAGGCCCCAGGCCTGGACACGGTGCTCCAGATGGGGCCTCACAAGAGCAGAGTAGAGGAGGGACAATCCCCCCCTCTCCTGACAGAGCCCAGGATACCATTGGCCTTCTGAGCTGCAGGAGCACACTGCTGGCTCATGTTCAGTTTTTCACCCACCAGGACCCCCAGCTCCTTCTCTGCAGGGCTACTCTCAAGGAGTTCTTCTCCCAGTCTGTTTACATATCGGGGATTACTCTGACCCAAGTGCAGCACCTTGCACTTTGCTGTGTTGACCCTCATCAGGTTCACACGGGCCCACCTTTCGAGTCTGTGAAGGTCTCTCTGGATGGCATGTCTTCCTTCTGTTGTGTCAACTGCACCACTCAGCTTGATGTCATCAGCAAACTGCTGAGGGTGCACTCAACTCCATCATCAATTTCATTGACAAACACCGGTCCCTAGACAGACCCCTGGGGGACACCATTCATTACTGGTTGCTTTCAGTACCAGCTTCATCCTTATCAGATTTGGATCCTCGGTTCTCATATACCAAAGCCAAATACTATCTCCGATTTGTTTGAGATATGAGTCAGCTTTTTTCCTGAAAGCAATGGGGTTTCAGGCAACTGGGCTTGCTTTCTGCTGCTGTGGATAATCATTGCTCAAAGAGTTTGGGATTCTCTGCTCAATCAGGGCTGTAAAGTCCTGTGTGGGCAGTGTCCTTTAGCAGCAGCTAAAATCGTGTGATGCTCTCTTGAATAAATAAATCTAGTTACCTCCTTACGTGCATCATTCCCTCTGCCTGTCCTCCATGTTATCATTGCTTTGAGAGAACAGAGATGGAGGGCAGCTAGTGAGAGATATTACTGAGTCATCTGGGATACTCAGCAAGTCCTTAGCCTTCCCTGCTGCTCATTTTCCCTATACTGGAAATGAAACAGGTGGCAAAAGAACTGGAAGACGTTTTTAACTGTGATTCTGGCCTGCAAAAGTGTCTTTATAATGTGGCTATTGCTGCATATTGTTTCTTAATAGGCCCCTCAATTAGTTCTGCTGAGTACAGTGCAGTGAGAGAATTGGTTTTATCTCCCTGCCTCCAGCCTTTGTTTTAGCTCAGCCAAAAAGGGCTGTCCACTGCTCTTTCCCAGCACAGGGCTTGAGGAAGCAGTGGCAAAGAGAGCACAAGGATCAGCACAACTGTGGGAAGAAGGGATGGAGGATTTGATCCCATACTCAGCAGCCTCAGCTGACAAACAGCCATCTTCTCTAGCTGGCACCACAGCAGCCCAGGCTGCAGGAAACGCGCTGGGCTCCTTGCAGATTAGATGCCACCATCGGTAACAACAGACATGCAGGGCTTTGTGATGCTTGATTTAAATCCCAGCCTCAGAGATGCCTGCATGGCCCCCTTGCCTTGCTGTGACTTATGAGATGCCTGGGCAGGAGTACTCAGTGTACGAGTGGCACATTCATGGGTGGATGTGGAAGAATCTGGTTCCTGCCAAAAGGTGAGGTTCTGCTTGATGGATGAAGAAAATCCTCTAGCCTGCAGGTACAGCTCTGAGACTTGCAGGCTGGAGTGTAACTGGGTGGTGTGGATGTACTCAGCTGTGCAGAGGGCAAAACTGGACTTCAGGAAACTGCTGCAAGTGGAACTCTGCTTGTCTGCCCACCTCAGAGCAGTGCAGCCAGAATGCCTTTCACCCATCCAAGGTATGGGCATCACCTTGCCCATCCAGGACAGAGTCTGCAAAACTGTCTGTGATGGCCTCGTTCCAAACCAGGCTTGTTATATTTGCTGTCCTTCAGGCCTGGCTGGCGTCCCTCAGCCCATCTCCTCTGTGAGACCCACAGGGATCCAAGGGGGCAGGTATCCTCCTCATGCATTGCAACATGTGCCTCTTTGCTTTGCTGTACAGCTCTCTGGACATGTGCTCACACCCTCACAGAGTGCAGTAAAGCTGTCGTTCATCGTTTCATTTCTGCCTGCAAAAAAACAGAGGAGGAGAATAAAGGAACATCTGTGATAGAGAACCACAGCGATTAATATTAAATAATACATTAATGGCTTCACACAGTGAAGGGGAAACTGTTGCAGGTGTTGAAAAGTTATAAGACAACAGCCAGGACTGGAAGGAGCCCAGCTGAATTTAGGTCAGTCTGACAAGGGAATTTTTGAGCAGGTAATGCTAAACATTGCACACTTCAAGGAATTGCCTGTGCTGCATTGAAACAGAAAGTCAGTGCAAAACTGTGGTGAGAAGCAACCAGAAATGAACTTGTTTGTAGTGCTGCTGAGGCTAACACCTTGTCCTCCAATAGGCTTGTACATGGCTGGTACAATTTCACCTGGGGTGAAACAGCCGCCTCACCTCAGAAGTTGCTTTGTGGAAAGAAAGAGTGCAAACAAAGGCATGAAAAATGGAGAGGCAGAAAGTGTTCTACCTGAGGGCATGATGCTTGACATGACATAGTACATAGAGGAGACACAAAGCCTGAGGGACAGCAGAGAAATGTCAGAGCATGCTGAGGTTCCCACTTCATCTTTTGCTGTTATCATTCGTGCTCAAAGATGTATTCAATGAGTTCAACTAATGACGCATTAAAGGTGGAGGAGTGACTCACACTGTTAATGCACAGACTGCATGGACTCTGAACATGTTACGCAACTGTATGGGTGAGAAATCTGTGACAAAGCTCAAGGGACATTACCCAACACTACTTTTCGAGTGCAAAATAGTCACTGGAACTGTTTGTCTGCTTTTCCTTGGGAAGTTTGGTATCCTTTTCATCCACTGCAGCCTTTTCTGAGGAGCAGGTACAGACTGTGCGTTCTGCTTTGGACGGGTGCAAGGAGGCTGAGCTTCTAAGGCACTTTCTGTATACCACAGGCTGATGAGCACTTGGAATAACTGGTGTCATGATGTGTCTGTATTTTGGGGATGATTGGCAGCGATAGCAGGAGATTTGAGAGCAGGGAGCGTGTGGGTGTATGCGCACAGCATGCACATGGTGACTGGGTGGAATTTGGCTGCCGTTAATCGTGTCATGCAGTGCCCCTGCTTCCCCCCTCCCAGAGATGCAGGGGACCTGTTTGCTGGACTTGTCGCTGCAGGTTGATGGATCTTGGAAGAAGCTGGATTATCCCTGGAGTATTGTGCTGCTGGCACGTCGCTGTTCTCACGGTTTGGCAAGTCAGGAGGAACATCTCTTGCCTTCATAGCACTGCATTTGCTGCCTGTTAGTCCTTCTAATATGAGATTTCCTTTTGGAAATTCTAATTTGAAAAAGATCATAGCTTGTGACAGAGCACTGAATCACAGCGTTGCAGCCCACTGTTCAGACTAGGTTAGAGTCACCAGAGGGTTTCTGAGGTCCCCATCCAAAACGAGCATGGAGCAGACAGAGTGTTTTCCTGCTTGTCTGTGCATTCATCTCAGGTGTCAGCAGTTTGTCAAGTCCCCACCACTCACCCAGATGCCCTCAAGTGTCTTATATCAGGTGGATGTGGACCCCTGGGCCCCATTCTCTGAGGGTGATCACTGGAACGCAAGCACTGCCAAGGGCAACATCTGTGCTGGGTGCAACTTCAGCCCTGCCCTTCCTCACAACTCTTGACAGCTTCAGCCCATGCTCAGAGACATGAAGGTAAACATAACGGCATCCCAGTAAGTGTGAATCCCATTCCAAATCAGCAGTTTTGGAGGGCACCCCTCCTGCCAGGCAAGAGGTGGCTCCACAGTACAGGAGGTCCTGCCAAGAGCTTTTTTTGACTGAACAGTCAAAACTTCCCTTTGCCTAATTTTCCATTGCTCCTGGGCACAGTATGTGCCTTCTTGGAGCACCCCAAATAACCCTCCCTCACTACCATTGAGTTATTGTTTCATTTAAATGACATTGGAAGCTCCTTTGGTCCCAGCCATGGAGAAAGGCTCTCCCTCCTTGCCAGGGAACTGTGTAATGCAACATTCTGCCAGTCCTGCTCTGCGGGGGCCAGAAGAGAAGCAGGAGGGACATAATGTGCTTTCCATGAGGGAAACCCGTCCTATCAAGGTCTGCTGGGGCTTGCTCTGCTCCTGGCATGGTTGCCTCTCCCAAGTTGTACACAAATTGATAAAGTCAGACAGCTGGATGAAAGAGCATAAATACCCTAAACTTAAACATGCTATTGAGAAGCTGAAAGGAGGACATAAATAACCGCACTCTCGCTTTCATGTTTATCATACAATTGCAACAGGACCATATTTGGAATAAATATTCTGATATTTGAATGCAACATGTGATTGGAGTTTATCTGTTGTTATGTTTTGAACAAACAGTCAGAAAACTCATTATTTCAGATATCCCCCTCTTCTTACTTTTCCCCGGATGAGGTGGAGCTCAGCAGTTTGGACACAGCTCGAGCTGCATTTCATGATTTCAAAAGCCTCAAGCCTTTCCCTGGAGCTGAGCTCATCACAGCCAGTTCCTGAATCAGGGGGGAAGCAGGATCCGTGCCGGCAGCTGCACTCCAGCCTGTCCCATCCTGCTGAGCCGTGGCTCCTTCTCTCCAGAGCCAGGTGAACTAGGTAGGTGTTGTGGGAGGGGACAATGTGGTTTTCTTGTGGCAATGATGAGAGATCACAGCAAGGCTGTGGCAGGATAGGGTTCTCCATCCAAACTGGGAGATAAACACTGGGGTCATCTCTCAAGGCTCCCAGGTGCAGATTTTCTGCCAGAGTTCCTGCCAGGAGTGGTGGATGAGACCCTCTGAGAGGCCTTTGCTCCACTGCATGTCTGGAAGGCACAAGCTGCCATCAGTGACCTCTTTTCTAGGATCTATAATCCATAAAGAGGGACAGGACCTCACCGCCCCTCTGGGCTTTCCATGACGACAGCAGCTTTCCTCCCCTAGGGATGATGTGAACAGCGGCAGTGTCATAGCTGAGCTCCGTAGCTCATATCACACCAGTGTCCTCCATCCCTTCCAGGTGCCCACAAGATTCCAGCCCTCACCTGCCCCCACTACCATGTATATTGGGTGGATGTCCTTGCAACTGTTGCTGGTGCATGTGGGGTCCTGCTACTTCAAAGAGGTTGTTGTGCTGCAGCCATGACTCTGCATGAGCTTTGTACTGGAAGAGGCTGCCCTTCCTCATGCAGACCTTGAACCAGAGTGAAGGCTCCTTCAGAGCTCTGGAGTGAACTAGCAGCATCTCGTAAGTGAAAACACCTCTGCTTGGCCTGAGATGTAGGACCAGATGGGTGTTAAAGCTGTCTTCTGTCAAGTAATTCATCTAGAGTCAGCCAAACGGGAGCTGCCATGGTGTGGAGTAAGCCGGGGTGGTGGCGTCAGGCTGCTGATGGGCACCCAGGTGGGCATCAGCATCCCCAGCAGGACACGAGCTCCATGCTGGAGCACTGACGTGTTCATAGCAGGGGGTTGTGTTGGGGATGGGCTCAGTGGGGATGGCAGCTCTCTCTTCAGGCACTCTGCTGCTGCTGCAGCATTGGTCTTGGCCACGGGCTCCTTTCAAACTGTGAGTGGCCCACTGACTGCAGGCCAGAACCTGGTGGCTCTAGGACTGCTCAGAGCCAGGGCAAGTCTATCCTTACACAGACAGAATCTTGGTGCAGAAATTGTTTTACACTTTGAGTTTAATACTGTCAAATGCAAGAGGCATAGCCAGCTACAGTCAAGTGTCTGACATGAAAAATGTCTTCAAAATCTTTGAGAATGACGTAACAAAAACAGAGGATCCAGTCTACTGATAGGATATCTTTACCCTCAAATCAGTGTTGCTAACCAAGGTTGTGATTACACATATTTTTAAGAAATTCAAATCTGTTTACGTGTAGAGGATGCACAGGCTGGTCTGCACCAATGCTATGAATATATGCATGGGGACAGCTGGTGTTACTGGCACAAAGATTGCTTACAGACATATACTGTGTGGTTAATACAGATTATAGGCAGATTATACTACAGATTGTGGTAGGAATGGCTGGCAGGCAACCAAAGTGCTAATGCAGAGCTTACCTTCTGCTCTTGGCCTGTGAAGTGGTTCAGGGCTCTCAAGATTCACGTGAGCCACCTCTGAAGTCCTGCACAATGGTGCTGCTCCTTAGGTACTGTTCTCAGTTCTCCTGGTGGAGTTTTGTTCCAGCCCTTTACAGTTGTAGCTCATGAATGCAGTGGTACCTTGTTAGGACAATGTGGTTTTGATTAGAGGCTGTACCCAAGGTCATCTTTGCTGGGGGGATGCAGTGCTACAAAGTAGCATTTCCCATGACATTCCCCCTATTTTCCCTTTCACTCTCACTAGATCAGATTTTGGCAGAGAATATTTCACTTAATTCCATTTTCTTTTAAAAACAAGAGTTCTCTGCTTAATTTTCTTCTATCATCTCAGACATGTTGGTCAACAGAGAGAATAATTAGCCTTCTGGACTAGATTACCAGCGTACATTGGGGTTCTGTAACACCTCATGTTGCCAATTGACTCCCAGGCATGGGCTACATTAGAAAGGAAATGAAATCTAAGGGCATGATATGTGGAAACTCACAACAACTCTGTCGCATGTTAGCACAAGAACAAGCATACACGTGCACTCGCTGCTGCCAATGCACTCGCGTGCGTGCACGCGTACACGGGTGCTGCCCCTTGCAGTGCACACATAAGCTGGGCAGGGGCACTGCTCTTCTCTGAGCTGCTGGCACCGCGTGCTCCTGCCTGCGGCACCCACACGCCAACACAGCATGCTGTCACATACCACTGCAGCGCTTCTTCCTCGATGTTTTGGGCTTCATACAGATGGGCCACAGTGTGCTGTGCACTCCTGGGACTGATGGAAATGCCATGTCTCCAGAACCTGAAGCATGAATCAACAACCCCTACATTTGTCAAGTTGTTCATGCTACAGGGAGCACAAGCGATGGACGAACAAACCTTTCACAACCTTTTTCCGTGTCTTCCTTTCTACTGGTTCCACAGCTACATCCCTGTTTGCTTGGCAACTGGGAACAGGGTAGGAAGAAAAATCTGTTGCTCCCTTCTCCCAAATGCCATTGTCCCTTTGCCCAACGGCCACTTCCTTCATGCAGAAGATGTGCCAGAGGGTACTCTTGAACTGAGGAACAGCCCTCACTCAATCTCATCATTGCTTTGCATGCAGGCAGGGGTTCCTCTTTCCTGGGTTCACATCAGCAGCCAAATGCTCCATGTATAACCATTCTAAACATTCAGCTGCTCTTTTTTTCAATCCCATTTTCACCTCTTAAGAGAAGCGATACAAAGGGGGCACATCCAGGGTGCACAGAAAGGATCCAATTGCTGCTTTCTGATCCCCACTACCCCAGGAAATGGTGCTCCGGTACAGCTTCTTCCCGTGTGACTCAGCCCTGCAGGTTCAGGCTGCTTCTAAACACGGAGCTCCTTCGCTCAGAGCAGCTAACTCAGAACAACGAGCTGAATTTGTTGACACATCTCAGAAAGATCTCGCTGATTAATGTGCTGAATCTCAAACACGGGCTAAGAGCATGAAATCCCTAACAGCGGTTTAGATCAGAGATAACATAATAATACACAGAACTCTTGGAAACATTTTCAAACCGTGTAATGTCTATATTCTTAGTGTTCCTGACAGTGCTAATGGAACCAGCTAGTGGACAAGATCTCTTCTGTATTCAGTTCCTTGATCACTTCTAAACCCCTTTTCATGTAGCTATGAGTCTTCCAGCACCGTCCAAATCTTCCCTGCCTGTAGGAAGTGGGGTCGCAAACTTAAAGAGTTGCTGTTGCTGCTCTGCGGTCGGGACGCATGGTACGGCTCAGAAGGCAAGCAGAGGGACATGTCCTTGCTGGTGACAGTGAGGGATCGGTTTTATGGGAGGAGGGTAGGTGACATCGGCCAAGAGGAGGATGCAGATGCTGTTTCTCAGCTTTTGTGTCTGTACTCTGCTGCTCTGCAGTGTGGGGAGGAGTATGGAGAAATGCTGCCCGAGCATTCAAGGCAGGCTGGGGAATTCTTATCACTCCGCCTCATCCTGCAGAGAAAGGCATACAGGAGAGCAGACAGTGCAGTGATTCATTAAATAGCTCTGCTTCCCCCTGTCAGAGCCTTACATGGTGCACAGCACACGTCTGTTGCCTTAATCCTCTGAAGATGCTGGGTCAGTTTTTCCTGCTCATCTGGCTCTGGCTGCACATGCCTGCAGCACACTGAGCTGCTGAAGTTTCCTGAGCTCCCCAAGGGAGGAAGATGAGGTTTTAACTTCTGCTACTTATGTGCACTGTGCCTCATTTGTGAAGGGAACAGTGAGCATGGAGGTGGTGCCCCTTCCTCTTCCCAACACACGTGCCCATGCCATCCTGTTTACACTCAAGGATTCACGGCAGGCAGCTCTGGGATTTCATGCCAAAGCATTCAGGAATATTTTCTCTGGGTTACGAGGCAGAGAAGAGGGAAGGTTCCTGAGCTCCCCTCTGAGTTCTGGCAGTGGTGCAGTTGAACGAGCTGGAAAACGGCCCATCCCAGCAAGGGCTGTGTGTGCAGGCACAATGGCATGCACTCTCACGAGGGCGTAGGTCTCCCTCCAGCCCCCACACACAGCTGGCTCAGCCCGCTTCACCTTCACCTGCCTCATTTGCGGGTCTCCATTCCCACTCTGATTTTGTCTGTTTTCCCCTTTGGTTACTTCCCATCTTTGCCCTTGCTGACAGGGGTCAGAATCTTGCTTGCAGCAGATGGTTTGGCAGCAGAGCAGGGCTGCTGGGAGCCTCCACACAGCCCCGGCCTGGTCTGGCAGAATCAGCATCCCTGGCTCCAGCTGTGCCCCAGGCATGGATGTGGCTCGGGGTTGAGGCACTGGAGCCCCACCTGTGAGCTGAGGGCCCCCAAAAGCCAGGGCAGCCGCCATCTCTTCACGCAGCACCCAATGCCACTGGCTTGCAGACAGCTGAGCCAGCCCAGCCTGGGAACAGGCCACAGGGCCCCGGCCTCCACCCCAGGAGCACCCATAGAAGGAAAAGGGCAAAGCAGGATGGGGATCTTCAGGGATGCTTTGGGTACAGTTTGGACGCACCTAAAGGATTGTAATGAAATTGTTGTCCTGGGAGCAGCATAAAAATAGCAATTTCTAAACCCTGAGACTACCCACAGAATTCCTAGAGTAGTATTGGCCTCCTGTGGCCTCCCAGCTGCTTTTCCCGGTTCCTTCCACAGCATGGCCTCCAGCTTATGTCAGGCCCTAAGGTGAGCTACAGTTTAACAGCCAGAGGAGCTGGGTTTGCCTTCTCAGGTGGCGAGTTTGTTTCCTTCTCTACTTTCAGAGAACACAGTGGTTTAAGCTTTTTCCAACCTTTGGGACTGTTGGCAACTTCAGAGAATGAAAATGAAACTTGCTGGACCCTGCAGACTGAGCATATGTAAAGCATACGAATGACAGTCTTTCTGCTCCCCGTGGCATGGGTTTGGCGGTACATCATAATGTCAGGTAACAGCCCAACAGCAGGGTCTGATCCTGTTAGCTTCAACTTGCAGCTCTGAGCGCCCTTTCAGGCACTGCGCCATGCATTGGAAGGCTCCCCACGTTCACTGCATCTCTCCGTGGGTCCTTGTCAGCAGGCCATGGTTAGATGCTGAAATATTTCAGTGGGAGCAATTGTGTCCCAGCAGTCACTGCACTGCAGTGCTATGGCCACTTGGCTGAGCCCAAGCAGTGCTGAGAGCTGAGCTTCAGGCATGCAGGCACAGGTTCACCAGTGGATGCATTACACCCCAAACTGCATTTGCCTGCAGTTGTTTCAGGGCATGAGGAGACTTCTTGCAATTCTGTTGAAAACTTTTCTGTTACACTAAGTGGTATTGCCAACCAGTTCCAACCAAAGGCAGAGGCCTGTTGGATGGGGAGCCCTGCAGGCACGTGAGGACCGGCAGCTCCAGACCCAGGGAGACATAGGACAGGGGCAGGAGAACACGACAGGCACTGACTTAGCTGATGGGATGAAACTAAAATACAGGGATAGTGAATGTCCTGCCCATGGCTACATGGGGAACCTGAGACTGAGCAAGAAAATTACACAGTTTTGGTCAGCATGGCAAAGCGAAAATGCAAGGCTGTTTTCCTCTTCATGAACATGCACCTTGTTTTGGTAGAAGTTTGCTACTTGAGATTCTCCTAACCGAAGAGAAAGGAAAGTCAGTAACAATAATTAATGCAATTAACCAAGTACAAGGCACTGCTACAATGGTGTTGGTCTCATCCATAGCAGGAAACAGGTTTGTAGAAATACTTTTGATTAGAGCAGTGATATTTGGAAGGCTTTAGCTGTCCTTGGAGTACTAGAAATTTGCTGCTACATTCTAGCATTGACCATGGTCCGCTCAAGAATTGGGCTTCCTCTCCAGGCTGGGAGCTCACCTGCTGGAAGTCACAGGCAAGACAGGAGTGCACCGGTTTGTCACAAGACGAGCATAGCCTACCAATGTAACGTCACCGTGAAAGAGACAAAAGCCAGTCGATGCCAGGGTGCCTCAGTGTGGCTCCCCCCAGCTGTGACTGGGAGTCCCTTGGAGACAATGTCTGGAAAGGTGCATGAAGCTCTGGTTGTGGGCTTCCAGAAAGACATGGCCATTGCTCTCTGTGCATACATCCGGAGAAAACAGCAGGGATTAGGAAGAGCTTTTCTCAGCTGTTTAAGCTACAGATATTTCCTGGCAAGAGAACAAATAGACGTAAATAGGTCACTATGAATTTTAATATGGAAATGAGGAAACACAGTCTGAAGGTCCAGACTGAGATATAACAACAGCCTTCCCTAGAATTATGTTGCTTTGAAATGGAGATTTTTCACTGGAGGTCTGCAGGATCAGGTCCAGCTATAGCTTGGTGGCTCCTAGCTTGGACCAGCTGCCCAGTGCCAGGGACAGTCTGCCCTGCACACAGGGGACAGCTGGGGACAGCGGAGCTGAGGACAGCTGAGGCAGAAGCTCTGATTATCAGCTCTTCTTCTGAAAGTTTATAATCTCTCCAGAATGCTCTGTTTATTTTGTTCCATTTGTCATCCCCCAGGACATGCTGAAGTCCTGTGTTTTTCCAGGCTGGAGGTTTCTGGGTGCAGGGACAGAGGGACCCCTGCAGTGTGTGCATGTGGATGAAGAGATTTTGCTAAATACTCACATTGTAGCTCTCTGTGCTTGGAAAATGGCAAATGTTCTCTTGGGAGTTATCTCCAACCGAATCTCCGTGTCACGCAGTCCTGCACCAGTCTGTTTTAGGGCAGACAGCACGCGTCTGCCATGTACAGTCCCTGCAGCTGCTCATCCCATAGGAGCCCAGCTGGGTACTGACGCTGCACACTCAGACCCAGGGACCCCTCGGTCTGCTTTCAGGCAGGGAAAAAGGGATTATCAGAGGGATCAGTCATGGTTGCATTGGGAGGGTAAAGTACAATCCACAGAGGAGCTCCGCAAATCCTTCCTATCATGCACCCAGGGCAGAGAAGATGCAGGAGCCCACTGAGATATGAGCTGAGGGAAACAAGGATGCATTTGTCACACATTAGTGCAAGGTAGTGACAGCTCCTCTCAAACTGAGCAGCTTTTAACCCCTCTTTCCTGGTGAGACCCAGCAAGTCTCCTCACACAGACACTTGGCAAGGGGGAGTGCAGAGACCCCACAGCCGGAATTCAGCCTGCTCCCCCTGGGGTCCATCAGTGTACCCCTATTCACAAGAAAGTAGTTTAAACAAAAATCATTTGCTTGGCTATTTGTTAGCATTCACATTGTGTGACTGATAGTTTAAATCATCTACTATTGTTTCTGTTCCCTAAGTGGATGGCTTTTAAACAGGAGATCCAAAAATACACTCTAGTAAGAAATATCAGATGAATACTCACTTGGGATGAAATCTGCAAGCTTCTGCCTTGAAAACACTTACCCCAGCATGGAGCTGCTGTGCACACGCTCACCAGGAACCCCAGCGTGCCCAGAAATCCCACAGGCTGGACGCCGAGCCGTGCTGAGCACACTTCTTGGCACAGCTCCTGTTCTTCACAATGTGGCTGGCCCCGGGGGGTACTGAGCAGCTGCTTAGAGTGCTGGGCTTGGTAAGCACAGTGGGCAAGGTGCTCTGCAAAGCCTGGCCCTAATGTTTGTGAGCTTTGTGGTCTCTGCATTTCTTGCAAATAAAAAAGTGTTACTCGAGGTCCTTGCTGTGAGCTCAGTACTGGACAACTCCTGCTGTGACAACTCACATCACTGTACTGATTACAGACTGTGC
The DNA here is from genome assembly GCA_013396635.1 of Penelope pileata. Lineage (NCBI taxonomy): Eukaryota > Metazoa > Chordata > Aves > Galliformes > Cracidae > Penelope > Penelope pileata. The sequence continues at coordinate 172,210 of WBMW01003425.1, read as the reverse complement.
AAGTCCTGTGGCAGCCTCTCCGTCTCTTTCCTCCAGGCTGTGAGGTGCAGAGCACAGATGCAGCAGAACTCTCACAGTCATGGCTCCTGTCTGGGCAAGTCACCTCCCTGGTTGTCAGATCCTGGTTGTTAGCCCTGAGCAATTCCTGGTGCATGCTGCAGCACTGTCTTTCACAGTGCATGCACATCCAGCACTCCTGCAAGCCACCTTTCACAGAGAGCAGAGCAGGCAGGTGGGATGTGTTGCCTCCATACCCCCTGGCTCTAATATCATCTGCAGCTGAGAAACAACTTGGTACCCTTCCTCCCTGCTCACCGCCTGGAGGGAGCAACAAGGGCATGGAAGGATGGTGCATCCATGGGGCATCAACCTGCACCACAAAAGCAAAGTTCTTTTCTCACTCCCTGTCAACCCCATTTGAAAACATTGTGGTCTGCCTCCCCTCTGGAAACAGGAGCTGGTACTGCTGTAGCTGCCTGAGTCCTTGCAGGGAAAGCTGGGAGCCAGACGCTGCTGCATAATCTCAGATGGGTGATAAATGCTGCTGTTTGTGTAGGACATGAGCTTGGGGCACTGCTGGGGTGGATGTGGTGCAGAGCTGCCTCCCATCCATGGCCAGGAGGAAGCACTGAGCTGGGCTCAGGCACTGCAGCTTCCAAGGAAGAGCTGTGCAAGTTCCTGGGAATGACTGGGAAACCTCACTGAGGCAGGGACAGGGAGCCAGGGAGTGCAGCGAGGGGGTTGGCCTCAGCTCAGCCGAGAACCAGAGGCAGATCCACCGGCATATACAGAGGCAGGAAACCTGTTAAAAGGAGCTGTCTAGGTGAGGATGGGGGTCCTGACTACACACAGCTGTCACTGGTGGGGATATCTCCTAATTCAGAAGCACTCCGACCTTGAGATGGATTCGAGCCAAAGAAGCGTCTCTGAGAAGCTGTGGGCGAGGAGGGCAGATAAGCACAGTCTGTGAGTGAACTGCTTGGTGCTTCATAACTCTTCCCAGCTGCCTGTGAATCAGTAATAATATTTCTACAAGGAAGGTTTCAGAAGCCCCTGTTTTCCACTAAGTAGCTTGGGCACTTCTGTGTCAAGAGTTTGGTTCTCAGCTTAGGGAAAGCTGGCTTGGCTGCCAGCCCCTTGGCTGCCTGCATGCTACTTCTTTTTGCTGGCCACGCTGATCCCAGCTCTCTCCTGATGGCCTCAACAGGCACTTAAGGGGGCAATTCCCAACCCCTGCCTCAGGACTGGTGTTTGAAGCACTTTCAAGACGTGTTGATGGGGAGGACCTCCAGGAGAACAGACTGAGCATCCCGTCTTGGGCAGAAACTGAAGAATTTGTAGGAGAGCAGTTCCAGGAGACAAGTATGGGTATTTTCTGTACTTTCTGGGGATGCAGGTGACCCAGTCCTGGACTTAAATCACCCTCGAAAGTGGTCAGTCACCTCTTCCTGCAATGGTGTCACTGGATCGGTAAGATGGAGGGTTCTGTGCACCACTGCTGCTCTACGATAGGAGGCTGGAGGGCTCCCAGACAGGAGCCTTGAGCTCAGCTACATTTGAAGGAAAGGGTCAGGGCCTGTCCTTTGCCCCAGCATCTCCTGCTGAGCAGTTTATATGGGTAAAGAGAATGACATACAGATAGGCTGGAGGTGGTTCTACCACATGGGACTCTCTACCCCCTGACTGGCACTGGTCCTCCAGGGTTGAGTGGGTTCTGTGTGGTTCCCACTCTGCTGCACAACCTCGCAGAGGTGGCCATATGAGCAGACAGCATTTGATAACACAACGTGGATCTAAGAAAATCAGGGAAATGCAAATATTTGTGATATTAGAAATAGCTACAAAAATATAGACAAATAAAAGCCATGATTAGGATTATAGTACGAAACACATTCCAGAGCTGCCGTTGTGTCTTAGCTTGCTTGGGAAGCTGGCATCCTGGCCTCCTTCTTTCAGGGCTGGTTTTCCCCAGAGGGCTGCTTCAACTGCGTCTTTCCTGTGTCTGTTGTCTGACATGTCCAACCCTATTTCGGGACACAAAGGGCAGGGGAGCATGAGGCAAAGACTTCTGAGTAACTGTGTCCACTCTCATCTGAGCTTGAAGATCCCTTCCTGTTTTCTTTGCCCATGTACAGTCTCTCCCTTTCTCCATCCCTACAACACCAGGGTTTGGGAAGGATGTTATTCCCTCCCTTCTCCCCACAGAGCTGCTGGCTCCCTACTTGTTTTACACTTCTTACCACAACAGACAGCAGATGGTGCTCCTCCATCTGCACTGTCACAAGTCCATGGGGCTGGATGGGATCCACCTAAAGGTGCTGAGGGAGCTGGTGGAGGTGATTGCCAAACTGCTTTCCACCATCTATCAGCGGTCCTGGTCATCCAGAGAGGTCCTGGAAAACTGGAGGCTGCCAGTGTGACTCCCGTCTACAAGAAGGGCAGCAAGGAGGATCTGGGGAACTACAGGCCTGTCATCCTGACCTCGGTACCAGGGAAAGTTATGGAGCAGATCATCTTGAGGGAGATCACACGGCACGTGCATGGCAGCCAGGGGATCAGGCCCAGCCAACATAGGTTCATGAAAGGCAGGTC